>JAWWEV010000134.1:67575389-67674655 GCA_035583235.1 Hafferia zeledoni
CAGTACTAACCGGGGCTGACCCTGCTGAGCATCCGAGATCTGACGGGATCGGATGGCAGGGAGGCATTTAACTGCCGCGGTGGTCCCGTACTGAGACTCGAACTCGTGACCTTGGGAGTCAGAGACCAGAGTGCTCTCCATTATGCCACGGGACCGCCTTATGGCAAAATTAGTGTCTCAAGAAAGCCTTCTCCTCCAATTGCAAGGGAGGTCCTGAATCACTTTCTCCTCCAAGTATTTTTTCCTTTTACTTCCGCAGCTGAAAAGACAATTCATTTTAATAGACAACACCAACTGAAAATCCTGTGGTCATATGCATCATGGCATCAAGGGAGGAAGACCACAACAGTAGCCTGGAGCTTTCCTTCCTCTGTGTAAAGCTTCTAGCCATCTATCCTGAGGCTCTGCAGGACAATAATCTGTACCAACTTCTTGGTGAATTCCCCCAAAATAGGCAAAGAGGGATGTAGTAGTATAGATGTAGTTAGTGTATCAGCACTTGGTAGGAAAGGATTGAGCTCCCAGACCTCTTTTAACTCATTGAGCCTCATCCTGCATGCATATGAGACAGCTATGAGAGGAAAGCAGGCCTGTAGGTGCACAACTTATGCTGGTTTAAATCACTGCTGTGGCTGTTAAGTCAGGTCAGTTTGTTACAAGTGTTTGCAGCAGCACTAAGGGAGGGGTAGAGCAGGGCTGGTAGGCAGTCAGAGCAGCAAGAAGGTGGGACCACTTCTCAGCAGTGGTACCAGCTTGTGAAGGCTGAAAGTACCAGTTTTAAACACTGCCAGTACAGCCTGAAGGAGAGATAACAATTGGTAGTACACAGTGATGCTTCGCAGTAATTCTGGCTAGGAAAATCTCATCACCACACAGCCCCATGGCTTCCAGGAGAGTTTAGGCAAACAAATTGCATTAAATCCTATGTCAACATGCAGCCTCCGGCTCTGATGTCTGGATTGAGTGAGTGTAACTCTCCACTGATCTCTGGGGTGATGGGAAAAACACTATCCCCACATCCCTCAAGGCACAAAGAAATTCTCTTCGTTCTCACTTCTTCTCACCCCTCTTAAAGCAATGGCATTCCTCACCAGCTGTAATCAGCATGCACACCCTCCCAAAGTGCCATTTAATACCGTCACACAAAACTGCTGCGTGACCCACTTTGAGTTATTATGTGCAATAATTACAAGACACCGCAGTCCCGGTCTGCCAGGCTCCAAGAGGCTTTCTCCAAGGGCACTCAATTCTCCCTTTCTGTGGACTCTGAGCTGCATGCCTTGGAGATGGACAGTATTTCTCTCCATCACATCCACCCCCACCTCCACTTAATTTCATGCTTGGACTGTGACTACACTAACAGGGCATATCGAGTTTCTCCCTCGTACACTGATTAAACCGACATGGTGCTTTGCACAGTCTTTCACAGACTCCTTATCTCAGTAACAAGAGGGAGGAAAAAGCACAAGGACAACTCTGAGCGAAGCAACACTGTCTCCTTTCCTGGCACTGGCAGAAGACTCTTTGGGAAATGGTGTGTACCCTCTATCAGGAAGCTGAGAGAGGAAAGTTATGATGGCTCAAGGGCTTGTCAGAGCAGGCCAGTCCTGGTAAATGGGAAATTCTGGAGGTCTATTTAACAACATTTTCCAACTTTTTCACAGGACTTTTTAACTATCACATTGAGGAGGTGGGTAGA
Organism: Hafferia zeledoni; assembly: GCA_035583235.1. Lineage (NCBI taxonomy): Eukaryota > Metazoa > Chordata > Aves > Passeriformes > Thamnophilidae > Hafferia > Hafferia zeledoni. The sequence continues at coordinate 67,577,089 of JAWWEV010000134.1, forward strand.
GATCATGACCATGGATGCAGAGCACTGAAGTCACAGCTCAGTGCTGTTACTTTCCATCAATCTAAAGCTCACTAGCACAGTTTTAACTGAACCAGTTTTCCCAACAGTGCCTTCTGGTCCTCCAGGCTTTGGTACTGTTAAATGTAACCTAGTGAGCTTCCACAGCTTTTCTGGACAAACATCTTGCTTCAGGACTGAAAAATATGAAATGGTAAATTTTAACCTAATCTGACTCCTTTGATTTCTCAATAGGTCATAAAAGTAGGAAATATTCCAAGGCCTATAATAACTATGAAGGGAACTGCCACCATACCAATATAAATCAGTTGCAGATAGAGGAAGGGATGGGAGACAGCTCACCTGCCTTTAGGACCTTGGGTCACTCCAAATATAAGATGTCCAAAGTAGCACAAGACACACCAGGTCATCCATATGAATCTGGCAGGTAAGACACTGAACCCATGGGATGCCTGTATTCTTGCAGGGTAACAGAGCCTTGGGTAAGAGTGCCCATGTACCAGTTATCTGTGTTTGGGAAAGCAAATAACAGCCCTGCTTTCCTAAATGCAGCTGTCCATGTTCAAGTTAGTTCCCTTCAGCTCCCCACAGCACAAGTATAGACAGACTCTGTTGTCATCATAGTGCAGGCGCTGAAAACAGGTCAGATGATTCACACACCAGTCCTACTCCTAGTCCACAGCCCAGCATACTCTCAGCAAAGACTCTGCTTGACAGGCTCCCCAGGCAGCAGTAGAGCAACAAGCGCACATGTAAAATAAAGATGGCCCCAAATCAGAGACTTCATCAATCCCAGGATTCAAAGCTCTAAGGCACCTTTAGAAAATGCAAAGGCATAAACTTGCTTTTCTCTCCTGTCTTGTTCCCGGGCTTGAGCCAGTTACAAAACTGTTTTGGTACCATAAGACAGGCTTTTCACTCCTCATGGGCTTGTGAAGCACTCACAGTTCCTTTCAGCTCCTACTAGAACCATTCAATACATTTTCAAGTTCCTTGGTTTCCCAAAGGAGCCAGCCCAGCATCCACAGAGCCAATTATAGCAGAGCACAATGCAAGTATAAAAGAACAGACTCTGCTTCCAACCCATCACAAGCATATTCACTGCCTTCAAATCCCCTTGCCATGACCCCTGCAGTTCTTGGAAGAGGAATGAGTAGAGCTGATTTCAGAAGCAGATTGATTACCTGGGACACACCTCACTGATGTAAAGGTACCAGCTTGGACCTCAGCTTTCCCAGCAGTTCCTTTGTCACACAAAACTATGTTTTAAGAGAGACTTGTTCTCACACAGACTTACAGTGACATGTGCAGTTTAGGAGGCAATTTTCCAGAGGAAATGTCTTTGTTTGGCTTGGGGTTTTTTGATGGGACCAGAGAATTGCAGCTGATATCACTATTGAATGGAGCTAGGTTATCATTCCAGATAGACACGCTGCTGGAAAGTGCATTCACAGATGCACATACACACACGTGCACACAGAGTTTGGCTGGGCTGGTTAAAACACCACAGCACTTATTGCTCCTTGAGGCCTATGAGTTCACTTCTAGGCTCCCAGCCAGCTTTGAAATCACATAAGCCACGTGAGCAGCAAGGTTGTAAGGAGACATTTGTCAAGAAAAAAGATAGTTCCTGAGTGCTGTTCCCTGCAGGACATATCTCAGCAACCCTGAAACCAAGATAGTAACTAGTCAACACTTTGGGGACTACTCTTGCTGAGGTTAGCCAAAAATGACTGCCCACCACCAGGAGTGAGAGGGCTGCCATGCTAGGGGATAAAGGAGAAAGTCCCTCCTAGGCCTGGCTCTTTATGCAGAGAAGCACAGAAATTTCAGTCATGTCCTAGTGCTTTTACAGCAAGCAAAGGGGCCAAAGAGGCATAAAAGAGACATAAATCATTTGTGCGGTCTAGAAAGGACAGAAGAGCACTGAGCACCTTTTAAGGCCCTCCTTGCAAACACAAACCCAAGTGACAAGGGATATCAGATAACCAGAGAATGGTACACTGAAGGGGCATGAAACAATAGTGGATGGACTTACATGGTCCACAGGGCACCTCATTTATAGACACTCCCCTAAAACAGACTGCACACCACCATGGGTCTCTCTGCCCCACCAGGGCAACACATGATGGGCAGACAGCCAGGTAGAAAAATATGTCTCAGAGCTCAGTATCAATCTACCAACAGAACGAGGTCCCTTTCCCCAAATCGTGGTGACCCTTCAAAAACCCTTCCCAGTGTGCCCTCCATCTCCAGCACCTGCTGTGTCGGCTTCAGCCAAACTTGTTCTGAGACAAGGGGGCATCAGGCATCAGGCCCCCTTGTCAGGACAAATTCAGATACCTCACAAGCACATGCCATCCCTGAGGAAGGGAACAGGGGCTTGGGCCACCATATGGGGATGAAATTTATGTTAAAGACAGGCTAAAGTAAGGGCAAACGCCTCTTGCATCATGGTGTAACAATCTGCATGAAAACACAGCTACTGATATCATCAGGTTTCCAATCCCTAACATTCATCTTTTTCTTCTTTTGTTTTAATTTTTGCTGATAAGAAGTAGTTCATTATTTGGGGGGAAGGGGAGGCTGCTTGTGTTTTTTTCAAATTAAATTGTGGCAGTGGTGCACAGAGAAGCACAGCACTTCCCCTCTCTCACCGGGTAAGCTGCAGCACAAAAGCTCCGGGCTGATCTCACATCCTCTTCAACAATTAAAAGTCAAGGCCAGCAGCACAGCCAAAACTTGACACGCTCTTTAGAGAACAAAGGTCACCAGATTGAAGTCTTCACTCCCCGCTTTGGCTGAAGCAGCATGAAACATCCTCTTCAAAACCTAAGGCAGCTGAATCTTTATCAGGTGATGATGGCTTTTTGGAGAATAAAGACAACTGACCTCTGTGTCTTCCCTCCTACTGTTCCATAAGAAACCTTGAAGCCACCTAATTAGTATAAATCATTTTCCAGTAAGTGCTCCTGCCCTATGACAGCCTCATCACACACCAGGTCCAGAGATAAAGCTGCTGATGGCTTTGATAGCAGTTGGGCCAATGCTGGATATGAAGGAAGCCAGAAGCCAGGCAGTCACATCTCGGGCTGGCCCCAGCTCCCTGAGGATCAGAGTGGGCTGAGGTGGTCATTGCAGATGTACAGGTGTGACCTCTGCACACCTGCAGGCCACATCACTGCCCAACCAGGGGCTGGAGAAGACAACAGCTGGACAGGAAATGAGCCAGAGAAATGCTGTATTAGAAACCCCAGCACTCCTGGTGCTTTTGTATAACAGCATTTTTGGAATATTAAATAAAATAAAAAGTCATTACATGGTTAAATGTTTAATTTCATGACTACAGTCATAAAGCTGTCAGAAGGCAGGGCAGCCACAGGGAGGCCCTGTCCAAGCTCGACAGCATCAACACTCTCTCAAGAATCCCTTCATTGAGTAATTTGGCTTTGGCTAATTGAAAATTAATCCTCCGAGAATGTTGCCTGGTCAGCCCAGGAGTCTCACTTTTGAAAGAATCCAAGAGACAAGACTCATAGGCCAATAGTCATTCATCTTCTTGCCCATCATGGCATAGGACTGAAATCTATCCAGGAGTATTCAGAGGTCCTTCCTGCCTGCTATCGCTTCTTAATGCCCCCTGCTTTGCTCAGCACACTGAAATCCTTTCCCCCTATTCAAAGGTATCCTCCAATTTGAGGAAACTTCGTGTGACCTCTGAACAAGGCCTAATATGGTCCCAATTCCACCTTATTTGGTCAAGGCAAGGATGACCCAAGAAGAGAACCTACAATGGTAGACTGAAGTTGCCATGGATTTCATCTTACTCCTTGCCACCACCTCGGACAGACTGTGGAAGTGGAGTGCAGACTGACTGCTTTTCCCCATATATTTCAATTTCCTTCTCTTGTTCCAGTAGGGAGACTTCCCAACACCTCTGCAGCAGACAGGGGAAACTCTCACACAAAAAGGCATTTTTAGGAGCTGTTTCATCCTATCAATCTGAAGAGCAAGTGACATTTCCCTATCATTAGCCCAACAAAATTAGAAAGCACAAAGCACCAGAGCATCAGATCTCTCACTTCCATGAAGAACTCAAAGACCTAAACCCAGGCTTTTCCAAACTTAGGCTCAAATTGTAAAGATGAAACCAAGCAACTCCTACCAGCTCTGGGGAAGCATTTGGATTCTCCTGTGAACTTGGAGAGATCTAAGTCCAATGCCACCCTATAGAAAAATCAAACTCTTCCTCTCCTCAGAGTGTGGTCACTCCCTAGGTACCCATGGGGTAAGAAGGAAGATTCAGGTCATGAAATCAACAGGAAATGTTTTGTTGCATTAGTTTTCATTCATGTTATGGGTCCAACTGGCCCAGTGCAGGCAGAGAAGTGTGAGTTGGCAGCAGGCAGCCAGCAGCAGGACAGGACATGGGGAGAGAAAAGCCTCCAAAACAAAACTCACCCAAAAATACCATTTTTATATAAAACAGCCTCTGCTGACAAGTAGTCCTTTTTCCCAACACAAAGAGCATGCTTCAGGCATGACTTACCAAGGCAGAATTTCCATCATGCAATTCCCTGCTCAAGACAGGCTGCAGAAGCCAGTACTGCCTCCAGGTGCCCTACCTGCTCTGGGGTTAAGACAAAACATTTCCAGCCATGTCCTTACATGAGTGAGTTCTCCATTTCATGTATCGATTTACTTCACTTTTGCTAAGACAAGCTCCAAACCTTCCTGCACTCCCACAGAAGTCAGAGGGGCTGCACCCCTAGGCAGAACCACTCCTGTCCTCAAAGCCTCATCTGTATTAACTGAGGTTCAGAAAACAAGATATTGGACAAAACATGATGTAGCTTTGATCAGGCTACACTAACTGATACCTTAAATTCCAGCAATGTAATTTTAATTTTTAAAAATATGGCTCCCCAAAAAATCTAAGAGGAAGGAAAATAACCCAAATTTTCTTCAGTTTTCTTCCATGGGATACTGAAGAAATTCTAAAAGAGGGATGGATAGACTAGAATAAATTGTATTTTAACTCTGGAAGCAACTTGCTTAATACTGTTAGGAACCTCCATCGAAGTTTATCCCAAGAAAACTGGATTCAGGTTTATCAGATATTAATTACCTATATAAAAAATAATCCCACTTCTTCCTAAAAACTAGTGATTAAAAAAATAAAATTGATAAAGAAGTCATAATGGATGAACACACACATGCATTCACCCTGCTCCTTACTAACACAGCCCCTAATAGGAGATAATGGAAGCTGCTTTCAAATGAAATGTCTAAATGGACCTAGAGCTTGTTTTCTCCAAACTCAGCCAGGCATTACTGCTGCCACAGCCACTTTCAATCAAGCTTTTACTGCAAAGGAAAACAAAGGAAGAAGTTAAATCCATGGGAGATTTCCAATGAATACTTAAAAATCTTTTCATAGGGCAGAGTGAGGGAACTCTGTACCAGCAATGACCTCAGAAATCTTGTGAGTTCACTCCCTTGCAGACTGTTCCCTCTCTCCACTAGATTTTAATTAGCTAATTCAAGGCCTTGTATGGAGGAGGAAAGAGTAGTGCTTAAGCAGCAGAAAGTTCAGCTAGATTTGCCGTGTGCTTGGAATTTAATAGACAAATAGCAAGATCCTTTTGGGACTATCATTTCCCACAATTAAAGGTAGACATACAGCCACTTGGAGCCCTTCAAAGGACCACGGACACAGACAGTGTGCCCATGTATGCTCTTAGCTCCTCTTATACTATGTATATGCCCAGATTTGTGTGCCATGGGACACCCTCCAATGTGACAAGGACATAGGTGTGGGGAGAGGTGCTGCTGTGCTGTACGCATGCGAATTTGTGACTGTGCAGACACACAGCACACACCCAAGGCATTCTCCCTGCCTGCCCTTTTCTCCTCTGTAAGCTCTTTTCACTCATCTGAGGAACAAAGCCAGCGGCTGAAAGATCCAGCAAAAGTGCCTTGTTACGCAGAAGAAAGAGATACTTTAACTCAGCTGTCAATAAGTTTTGCCCATTTACATGTGTGCAGAACACTTTGAATAAATTACGTTTCCAGGATCTAGTGCCACGACACTGGCCTAACAAAAGCAGACTTACAGCTCCCAGGGGAGGGGAGGGGGCCAAGGGGGAAACACATTCTGCACAAGACAAAATCCCTTCCAGAACCACAAGGGCAAACTGGGTTGCTGTTTTTCTTTAAGAAGCATGGCTTTTACGTCACTTGCAATCTGTTTTCAGACACATTTTCTCTATTTGTATCAACCATACAAATGTCACTTCTACATATGGTCTCTGTGGCATGAGCATGGGATGGTTTTGCCTTTTTAATTACAGACCCAGCAAAAGTAAAAACAACGGGGGAACTATGGGGTGCTGCTGATGTCAGGTGAAGATGTGACCCCTGGGGGACCAAATTTACTTGGAGAGGTAAATCTGCTGGTCCAGCTTTTAGCAGAACCAGCAGTCAACAGAAGCACTTTACAAGACACTGGTTGGGGTTTGTATCTTATTTTAAATATGCACATATATGTACCCAGGTGTCTACTCTGAAGAAAATTTACCTGTGGGGAGTGAAAGAGAGGAGGATGCAGTCTGTCACATCACTCTGGGGCAGGAAAAGCAGCTTCCTTATGGATCAGTCCTACACCAGGGGAATCACTTCAACATTTTGCTGAGCAAGAGACTCTAAAGAGGAAGAACTCACAGGGGTAAAGCCAGTGGGATTTGTTAAGAAAATAATTGAGAAGTTAGGTTTTCTGTTTATTGAAAGGAGACACTATCAGATATTGGAGTCTCACCTCCATCCTCCACTTCCCTGCAGGGAAATAATCATATAGAGAGTGCTAGAATGGATTTAATCAAACACAAGTTTGCACCCCTCCTAAGAGACTCAGTAGATGAAGCTCCCAGCTCTGTGCTGGGGAGGAAAGACCAGTCACCCTAATGGTACTCACTGATCTTTGCATCCTTCAAATTGTAAAGCCATGAAATAAAGCCTGGCTGCCTTCCAGGGTTGCACTGGTCACTGACTTTAATAAAAATAAGTGAAGGAAAATAGATCCATGAGGCTGAAAGCGCAGGCAGGTTCCCCACAAAAACAGCAACTGAAAATATCCCCAGCTGACAGGCTCTACAGTACTTCGATGACAGCAGTTTGGGATGGGCAGCCAGAAAGCTAAAGACTACCCAATCCCTTCCTCCTCAAAGGCAGTAAACATGAATTCCTGACCTCCCTGATATGAAAACCAAATACACTGAAAGCAAGAGAAAAGGAAACCACCAACATCACAGCTTCGTGTTGAATATCAGTGGGAACATGCAGAACCTTTCTTCACTGCTTCAAACAAACAAGTGACTCACTCCCTTCACAGCAGAAACCCTTATGGCTGCTAACAGCCAAAGAAACAACATGGAAAAAGAAAAATCCATCTTAATTAGGTGAGTTCTCTGCCCCCAGCACCCACTACCAAATGGTGCTTGACAAGTGATACAGGAAAACTTCTGAAAAATTTCTCATTGTCCAAAACAGCCTCTGTGCAATTACCACCCTGAGCCAGTAAAAACCACTGCCAGAAGCGTGCCGATTTCCATGCTCTTAATCTTATCTGTGGAAGAGGATCCAGGGCATCAACTTCATTGACATTTCCAGGAAGAGGAGCCCTAATCAAGCATTTCTGCCCATGAATAACAGACAAGGAATGTCTCCGCTTGGCCAGCAGTAGCCTGTGAAAAATTAAAAAAACACTGTAAAATCTGCTTTGGAAGCAGGGAGAGCTTGCAGAGGGTGTGATTGCTGTCTTATCTCCACCAGCACAGATGCTGCAAGGGCAAGGCTGACCCACGGATGGCCTGTCGATCCGAGACAGCCTAACCAAATCCATAGGGAAACTGGTCTGAAGTGCTGCATGGCCATCACGCAAAATGCAGTTCTCTGCTCAACAGATGCTGGGGTTTTATTAAGAGGGTTGTAACAACCACTGATTTCCTTAAAGCTTCAGCTGCTGCAGGTTTGCAGCAATGAGAAAGTTGCAGTCGAAAGACACCCATTTTCTTTAAGAACTCTGAACCTGTACCAGAAAGAGCCAATGAATCACAAACTACTTCAGGTTTGAGTCTGAGACTAACCAGACCTGGGCTGGGGACTTGACCCATCACTCCAGAAGGCACCAGGTGGGCCATGTTGACTTTTTACAAGAGGATACCCCTGAAAAAGAAAAGCAAATGTTTACAAGCTCTTTTTCATGCCAGCTGGGCCTGCTCATTCCCAACCATGATCCCACATGGTTAGCAGATCGTACTGCATCAGCCAGATATAATTGCTAGTGTTGGGGTGGCTGCTCCTAAGCAAGTAAAAGCACTTCCATGTACCTATGTGCAGGCAGTTTTGCCAGGGCACTTTCTTAGAGATCTGGCAACATGCAGCAAAGGGTCAACAGATGTCTCTGCAAGGCTGTGTTGATATCTGCTGCAAAATAGTACACCCTGAAGTCAAAGGGACTTGCTTATTTTCTAGCCTTGTTATCAGTTGTTATAGTAAGAAAAGCAGTACTATGTCAAATGCCCTTTCGTTTTGACCTTACCATGGGTAGGACCCACTAAGACCTCACGGAATGTGAAATAATCATTAATACAGTCTCCATGGCAGTGCTAATAAATCATATAGCTCAACATCTTTTAACAAAGCCATAAAACTACCAAAGACACACCAATAAACTGCACATACGAGAACCATTCCACTCCCAGCCTCTTCCCTCACATTCCAAAAACGCAGAAAAGCAGCAGTGACATTGGCTCCATTCTCCAATTCCCAAATCCCCAATTACACCAAGGGAGCCGAAGATAACACACATTTAAGACCTAGAAGGAAGCTTCTTTCAGAGGTAGAAAAAAGGTGTTATATCAACAATCCTGGGTAATGGATTCATTTACCATGGCACTTGTCCGTGTGCAGACGGGCAGGCAGCATAATGTCTATAGACCTTTGGCCTCCCATGCAAGACCTTAATAGGGGGGTTTGGTGGTACCTGAACCTTCTGCAATGAGCTGAATTTCATGGCATAAGGAAAAGTTTTGCCTGTGTAAGGAAATGGGCTGGCTCACATATTAATCCTTCTAACTCTCACTGAAGCCTGAGGGTGAATTCACATTTATTGGCTTTAAATTAGCCTTTCCTTTTCCACATTGAAGAAGCCATTCCTGATTTACACCAGGACATGCTCAAAAACAGATCCCACCAGGCCTTCTTCCCCTCTAACTTCAGACACACACAGCATGTCTCTCTTTACAGGAGGAAAAGGTGCTCTTAGGACATGATACATCTCAATCCCAAGCAGGTTAAGACTGGGATAAATAAATCCTGCTTTATGGCTGGACAAGCTTCCCTTCTTTCCACTGTCAAAGGGCCCATCAGGGTTATGCACAGAACGGTTTTTGTTGGGGGCTTTTTCAACCATGATTTGATGTTCCCTGTCAAAACAGTGGGTCTCCAGGCCATCACATCCATCTTTTCCGGTTCACACAAAGCGGGAGCTGCTGTATCAACCCTGTATCTAGCCATGGTGAAGGCCAGCAAGTTCTCTGCGTGCGTCACCAGCCTTGTCAGCAACGGCAGGATCTGCAGCAGTAAGTCAGAGAGGAAAGTTTTGTTTCCAACTCCTGATCCACCACCCACAACTCCTCCTCTCGGATCCAGCTACAATCCCTCTGCTAGGACTCTTAAAAAAAAAAAAAAAATGTTGATTTCAGGGTCACTGTGAAATTATTTTGTTTTCAGCAAGCAGAACTGCCTGAACCTAATTTACTGTACATCCTGTCTGTGTTTCACAATGAAAACACCACACAAGGTTGCAGGTCAAACCTCTGAGCCCCTCCTGCTTGGGATGCTAATTCCTGCATGGTGATGAGAAAGCCCTAAGGGCTATTAATCCTTCCCATTCTGGGGTATAAATTGATCACCAGGAAGGAGGAAAACCACCTCTTCCCTTAAATACATATAATATTACACACTTAGGAGCAATAAGCCTGCATGTGAAGCTCCCAGATGGCATCTACTTTGCTGACAGTGACCAAAATATACTACAGGAACATCCTTGATTGTTTAACTGTGTTGTGTCCTCAGGCACCATTACCCGGCAGGGAGGAGTTGGGGGTTCTGGTTAAGAGAACCTCAGGATGTTAGGTAGCTACGGAGTGAGCTAGAGCTCATTAAGGCTCAAACTCAGGGTAACAAAACCTCGGTGGTGACTTGCCTGTGATTTACCTGGAGGCTTTAATTACTGCCACTGTGTGTAGATATGTATGAGCAGTGACCATAGCAGCACCACCACTAGCTATCACAGGAACTTAAACGTGGCCAGAACTTCCCTAAATTTAGATGTCTAACTCCTATTACAGCCTGCAAAGAGATGGTCCATACTGGTTCAATGCCCTACTTACTAACATCTCCATCAGCCTTGAGGGCAGCTCAGGCACTAACACATAAGTCACTTCATCTGTGAGCTGAACACCCCTCGTAGTGCCTTGGCTTCACAACTCAGGATGCAGGACGGCAATCCCACGCCTAGCAGGGTCAGCCCCATGGAGAGGACAAAGGGGTGCCCTGGAGCACCTTCCCCATATGTACCCATCTTCTCACACTCTTCAGTAGTGCAGAGACTCCTTGCCCACCCAGAAAATAATTTTCAAACCTGCAAATGCAATGGGATTAGTCCTACCTGAGCAGGAGCACATGGAGGGAGCCAAGTGCATGGATGAGTTCCTCTGGGCTGTCCTGGTGCTCCTTACAGGCGAAAGGCAGCACGAGAGGGGAGGCAGTGAGGGGAGCCCTGCGGGCAGGCAGTTTTCAGAAATGCTTTTTCATTCTCACTAAATCCTCAATCCAAACCTTTCCCTTTTGCTGAAAGTCTTTGCAAACACTAGCAAAACCTTTCCCGTTAATCTTTCTTCATCTTGCTAAAACAACACAGACTGTCTGTCTCCAGGGAAGGCTGTCACAGGATATGGGGGAGGAATCTATCATTTGTAATGCACGGAAATATAACTTACATATATCAAAGGCACTTGCTGTAAAAAAAAACAAATACACAGCAGAGATTGGGAGGCCAAACCCTCATTGCCTTCAAGCTACTGTGCTTAGCAATCGTGTGAGCAACAGCCTGAGCAAACCCAATTAATTTGATTTGTAGATAGCACAGATTAGCAATTGTGTTCCAATGGTAAATCCCACAAGGAGCCCCTCTCACTTACGTACCTGTATAGCTCCTCATTTGTTACCCTAATATGTAAGGGCACCTATCTAAATCCCTTCAATTTATGTACTGCCAGATATGCAGCCCTGGCTTCCAACAGCACCTTCCAAGATCTGTGAAGATCTCTGTAAATTTTAGTTCTGAAAACTGTGCAGTTTCTACGTCAGGAATATAAGCAAAAACCTTGACCCTGAGGCATCGAGTGGCTCAGTTTAGCTGTTTACACAGACAGTTTGGAACACAACTAAATTGTCTTTAGGGCACTGTTTCTGGTGGGCTTCACACTTTATGGCCACCAGCCATGCCATGCCTTCTACACCTTCCAACACCTCTGGCTTGATCCAAATTTAACCCTCAGTGGGTTCAGATTCAAATGTGACACCCTTTGCATGGTAACAACCCAAACGAGGGACACCTAAGCAAAAATAAAACCACCTCACTCTGAAAACTGAAATAAGTTGCACAAACTACTCTTAGAGTGAAAATTATTCTTTCAGATTTATGAACAGTTATCTCTCAAGTAAAAATGCCTGATGTGGCAGGATACAGCCAAAGTTTCATAAGATTCTAGTAAAGTTTGTTTAAAGCCAGAGATGCCCCTCTAAAATGAGGTTGGTGAAGCTGGGGGGAAAAAAAGAAGAAAAAACCCCAGTGATGACGGAGAAGTAGGGAAAGCTTTTTTCCTAAGTTTTTTTCTTTTTGTACAGCATCAACTAAAGAAACATGTTCTGCTGGTTAAAATAAGAAAAGCAAGATTCTACTGATATTGACTGGATTTCTATATTTCTAAAAACATAAGCACTTCATAAATACACTGAAATATTCTGTCATCACCAGACAGAACATGCCAGTTTTCTATAAATATAGACATCTGGCAGTGGTTTCTTCTACTGTTATGGATTTCTGGTGTGAAGAACGCTATTTTGTAAGCAAATGCATGTTGGAAATTAATTTCATATGAGACAGGTTACATTAAAGAGCAAAAAAGATTTGCTGGGCAGAAGCGCGTAACAAAAACCACTGTGTTCCCATAGTGCTCCTGACCCTCTGTATGAGGTTGCCTGCATGATACTGTAGGTATAAAATACCTTCCTCCAAGCAGTGCTGTGAAGCTTAATTAAAGCATGCCCACAAATTGCATTGAAATTTGAAAAGCGGAGTTGGTGTTTGGGGTTGTAATTCCAGCCATGGTGAAACATGGTGAAACATCACAAAACAATTAATATTAAATATTAGCAAATAACAGCCCATCTGGTAGAAACCACCTGAGGAGGGCCACAAGTGACAGCCAGGTGTATAAAATCCAGTGCTGTAGGGTTGTGCTATGACCTTCCATCTTTTTTTTTTCCTGTGGCATTTACAGCCAGTTATCTGTCCTACCCTGGCCCACAGTACAATCATCCAGAATTGCATCAGACAGGGAGCAAGACATTAGGAAGAAATTCTTTCCTGTGAGGGTGGTGAGGCACTGGCACAGGTTACACAGAAAAGATATGGATGCCCCATCCCTGGAAGTGTTCAAAGTCAGGTTGGATGGGGTTGTGAGTAAGCTGGTCTAGATGTCCCTGCCCAGGGCAGGGGGTTGGATCAAGATGATCTTTAAGGTGTGTTCCAACCCAACCAGCCTACAATTCTATAATTCTACGAAACTGGGGACACATGGGGTCACTACAAAGACATGAGCACGGGGGGACACCTTACTTCACTAAGGGCTCACCCAGGGTAAAAATGGATACTAATCTCGCACTCCAAGGGTGACAGAAAACATCTTTGTGTAAGGGCATGGGCTATTTTCTGTCCACATCTGCCTTGCTCACCAAACTCCCTACAACAAAGTCATTAGCATGAGCAGATAGATCAGGTTTTGACTGAAAGATTTTCCCTTCTGGTTAACATAAGCCAAGTGTAAACACTCCCTCAGAGGTTAACAAAAGCCAGCAGCCCAAACAGGGATAACACTGCAAGAGAAGGGGAGCGGGAGTCAGGGGGCAGTTGAAAAGAAAATTAATCACAAGTTTGCATACACTGTAACACATTTTTGCCAGTGATCAGGCATTTAGAGTGACTGTGTTGCTTCTCATCCCCGTTTGGAGGGAATATTTTCCAAGCAGAGCCATCAAAACAGCAGGGCACAGAGCTGCCCTCAACATCCAGCCCCCACTGCCCACCTTCCCTGCTCCCTTCAGTAGACACCACTAATTCCCTGACTACATTAGAATTCTTTCTTTTTTCTCTTCCAAACCACTCTTAAAACATTTTGGTAGCAAAGACAAAGAGAAAGCACTAAACTCAAAGTCTCCAGACAGCTATCAGCCTCTGTCAAATACTTGCTAAAAAATCCAAATAAAGACAAACTCGAGAAGCCTTGATAGCTTGTGTTATCTTTGCAGGCTGGCTGCTGCCTTATCAGCAGTGACAGAACCTGGCATTTAAGAAAACGTCAGTAGACTTTGGGTGGAAGTTGGTTCCTAAGAAAACACACAGCCAAATTGCTGGAAGTTGGTACAAGAGGAGAGGGTGACTGGGTAAGAGACGGCCAGAAAGCCTCCACCATCATCTTGCTGTTCCCTCTCAGGAAATATGCTGCCATGAAGATTTTTAATTATTTGTTCATAATTCACTCCTCACATTTCACACCCATTGAACATGCCAAGAGCTACAAGGGTGAACAATGGCTCAAAATGCTGCTTGCTCTCATTAGGAATGAGAATGGAATGGAACTAGAATGAAATCCAGGCAAAGCCACCAGCTCTTACTACCAGGTTTCAAAACTCATCAGAAATGGATGAAGATCTTGTGATCACATCCGATGCTGGTATTAAGTACCACTGTCCTGGTGGAGAATGATAAAGATGTTTTTCACCCATCTTCACTTACAAGAAAAGTGCTCTTTTTGGATACACTCTCCATGGAATAATTTGGATGTTAGGAGCATTCCTTTCATGAAAAGCAAAAGTTCTGTTTGCTCTTGCACGTAACTCACTACACACAGATTTTGGCAGCCACCTCACACAGGAGCTCGACTTTCCCTTTGCAGGGCCATGAGGGTTCTGCTCTTGAAAAAGTTATAAAAAAGTTATAAAACACCTTTGCTTGACATTAATTGATGTTAGAACAAGTTAGAAAGAGAAGACCTGTGTCAAGGCCAAGGGCTGCTTTTCAGCGTCTCATTTGTAATGTGACAGAGGGAACAGCTGGGGGAAGGCTGTCTGCCTCTTGTCAGCCCCAGAGGGAAGGACAGACAGACAGATACTCCCCAGGGAGCTGCCCTGGCATTATAACTGCCTCTGGTAGAGGGTAAGCCAGCTTTCTACCTCTGACCTGACCCCTTCTCCTCCAGAGAGTCCTCACAAATCTTCCTCAACAGCTAGCAAAATATGAAGTGACACAGCTGGGCCCCCAAAATGTCCTCTATTTTATTTTCAAGTTTTGCCTGAGATAACATTGCAGGGGAAGCAGAGGAATGAAGGAAAGGGAACTGAAAGTGTGGAACATCCTCAGCAAGCATTTCTTTAAATACAAGCAATCCTGGGGTGCCTGAAGTAAGTATATACCTAAATATTTGTTTAAAATGGTATCTGAGAACAGAGACTTCTGTAGTTGCAAAAGTGCATTGAAATCCTTGGGTTTGTACTTCCCCTTGTGTGCCTCCAGTGTCATGCTACATGGGTTTCAGTGGATTCAAACTGGGATGAATTCAAATAGATGTGTCATACATTATTTTTCGTGTTTTATTTGACTTTAATTACTTCTTAACAGCACTGCTGTTTGAAAAATCTTTCTCAATTGAGGGTGTTGTTTTTGCCTAGGGCTGCTTGGCCCTTTTCCACTGAAATGCCCTTTTAACAACCACCACATGCCTTTCCAAGCAAAATGAAATCTTTTGGAAGAATCTCTTTTTTTGTGACTATGTGAAAATTTGCCTTGCTCAACTCTCTTTCCTTCACTCAGATTTTAGGTTGGTTGTTCTTTCCACCCTTCTACAAGGTAGAAGTCCATGGTGGACTCCAGCAGGATGTGGAGCAACACTTGGGAGCAGTCAGACCTTGCTGGTACACCAGATGAAGACACTTTGATGATGATGACAGTAATAATGCTTCAATAATTTGTGTGATTGTTTTTTTAAATTCCAGGAATTTTGGTGGCTGTTTAGATAAAAAATAAGCACAGTGTAATGCCCATCCTTCCCTAAAGTCAATGATGACTTGTACCCATCAGAGAAGGACAACTGGATTTGTGATTCATGCACATGAACCACAGTGGGTGTGCAAGATTCCAGCCCGTGCATGAACAGTATGTTTGCATCTGTTTCACCTTGGGCACTTATACAGGGTTTGGGCACAGGATTATTGGCCCTGTGGGTCTGTATTGTAGCAGCAGCAAGAAATCTTTATCAGGGCAACACCTGCTTTGCATAGGGTACTGCTGGCAAATATGGAATCTCACCTTTCTCAGGGGTATGTGGGTAACTAAAACTCAGCTGACCAATGGGTCTAGTTTTGGAGGGGCCTTTGTCAGAGTAAAAGAGAGTCTCTACACAAAGGGCTATTAGTAACTTTCATTTAAGACTGTAGCTGCCTGTTGTTCATTCTGAGTTTGACAACCCTTAACACAGCAACGGGGCTTTGGTACAAAGAGGAGTTCCAGGCACTAAAACCAATTCAAAAGGAAAAAAAAAAAAAAAAAAAAAGAAAAAAAATCACACCAGCTATAACAACAACTTTGCTTTACACTGTGTTCAGCATATCAAGCAAACCCACTGCTTATTTGCTGACCTGCTCTTCAAGACCAGTATTAAATATTTCAGACATTGCAGTCCTCCTCGAGCTCTGCCTTAATATCTGAACTGTAGCAAAATACCCCCCAACACATGCCACAGACAGAAGGTCCTGCCTCAGTTTTAAGGCTGAGATAATTATAGCTGAAAACTTGTTCAATTACTTTGGAGCATTTTTCATCTCCCTCAGAAAAGTTATTGGGTTTGCTGACTGGGGTTATTTTGCACTTTATAGTATCTGCATTACCCTTGCAGACGTAAAAGGGAAAGTGCCTGTAAGTATGCAAACAAAAATATTCAAATCAAGAGGCCATTAAAATTCATTCCAGCTTATTCCTCTCTGCTGTTATTTCACTTAGTGTCTGATAACTAAGCTGTTCCCTTTTAATTCTGCATTGCACATTTTTTCTTTGAAACACTTGTCTCAGTGAAAAGTTTGATGCTGTTTTTCCTTCTGGATACAGAAACCCCAAAGATGTATTTTCAACCTCCCGGCTCAGTGTTTCCCAGATATTTTGAATCAGGGACTATTGCCAAGATTCAGATTTTCCCCAGATCACTGCACATCCTCACACTCTCAACTTAAAGCCACACAGACGCAGGGATAGACCCTGGTGCAGTGGTTCTTGCCCTGTTCCTGTTGTCCTTATTGCAGTCCATGAGCCAGCATGGGAAACAGCACTTGTCCCTCTCACATCTCCAGGCATGAGATTTGGCAGATTTTAAAGCATATTTAAGAAAAAAAGAATCTTTTTCATGCTATAAATACAGTTACTTAGTATCAAGCTCTGATTTTCATACCTGTACCAGAGTTTAGATTTCCAGGCAGAGTAAGTCCAACAGCCTTTCATGTAGATACTGGTACATGCACCAGGATCTTCCCTTCTTTACGAAAAACGGGATCAAGAGGCAACAGTCACAGTTTCTCCAGATTGCAGGCTCATGTTTCAAAATGTTAGACATGTGTCAATCATCCCTGGACAGAATTCATGCTGCACGTCTCACAGGCCAACATAAATACCCCCTTCCAGAAACCCCCTAAAAGCGTTGTTGATGCAGCCCTGCAGCGTTACCTGTTTAGCCTACTGGAAAAATATTTTCCCCTGGAAAAATATTCTCACCCACAGCGAGTATTTTTCACAAGTTGTTTTCTCTGCCTTATTTTTGCAACCGCCTGAAGCAGTGTCAGTAGTCAAAAGTCCATGTAGAGACAAAGCCAAGATTGGGGGAGAACCTCTGGATGACAGACCACATTCACATTGATATCTGGGGCAGTGCACACTGTGCCTGGACCAGAGGGAACACCTGGTCACCAGTAGCACTGGTTGCAGCCCACCTTTGCAGCCAGCTGTGCTCCTGATGGAGCAGCTCCTTCTTTGCAGCAGGCAATGCCATAAGAGGCCTGGCAAATGCTGACAGAATTAACTTGCCATTTTCCAGCTCCCCAAAGTGATCCTTCTCCCTCAGAATCCAAAAGCAGAGATAAAGAAGGGAAGATGCCCATTTCCCTACAGAGCACTCCGAATTACAAGGGAACACTGAGACAAACAGAAAATTGTTATGAGAGAGTGTGAAAGCCAGAATCTCCCAGTGCAGAAGAGTCAGCAAAGCGTTACTCTATGACTGAGCTGAGCCAAGAGCCAAATGAACAGAAAATAACTGAAAGGCCCAAACCACTTCCCGATTAGATGTTTCTACCACCTTTTTCCAGCAAGATCCACTGAGGGAGGACTCGGGATCCAAATCTGATTTTTTTCAGTGTTTCCATGCACTGTCCCCAGGCAATGCTACATTCTGCAGTGGGGATCCTGCTGCATTTTAGACTCCTAACGAGTAATTTTATAAATGTTCCCATAAATACCCAGTCCTTCAAAGTACTAAGCCCTCCTGCCATAAGTGGGAATGGAAAGGACTTGCTGCCTATGCAGACACTGTGATATTCCATGAGCTCAGCCCGTGCTCCCCTAAGAATTTAAACCATCAAATTTTTTTCCAGGTTGGCCTTCTGCCTGAGTTTTCTGCCCAAAACATCTGCAGCAAGGTCAGAAGAGCTCTCATGATGGCACAAAAGAGTTCCAAGCTGGGAGCAGAGCAGGACAAGGACAAGACAGGGATGGCGTCAAGTTCAGTCATCTTCAGCTGCCATGAAATCACACCAGAGAAGGATTTATTGCCAGGATCCAAGAGGCTGCAGTTGGGCATAGGAAGGGGGATCCCATTTGTGCCTCTAATGAGCCAACTTAGCAGGACAGAAATCAAGTGATTGACCTTTCTCAGCATCATGTGAAGCAAATGCTCCCTTATAACACGGCTTCAGCATTACCTACCAGGCACAGGTGCATGACTGCAATTAGAAATTACCACCATTTCATACATAACAGCACCTTTCAACCCAACTCAGCCCATCCAAAACACCCAGAGACTCACCATCTTCTTCCCACCCAACCTTCCCAGCATCCTTGCCGGCTCAGGCAGCATCAGATAATTCCCTGTGAAGTCTCATGGCTGTTATTTGAAAATTAAATTGGAAGTCGCTACACCTCCCTGCACACTGGTGGATCTTACACTTGGCTTTTGATTTATCCCAACACCACTTCTCACCCCCACCCCTAAACCAACTTCCGTGGAGAACAATGCTGCTGGTTTGTGTCCACAACAGATTTATTCCCCCTTCTGCAGCTCCTGATGCCTGTACCTTCAAGGGGCAGTAGCTGCATGAAGTGAATGGTTCCTTCTGGTTTCTGGGAAGAAAAGGCTGAACTCCATAATCAGGGTATTGTTCTCCCTAAATGGACCCAGACTCTGTAAACACACTCCTCTGCACAGCTCTGGGAGGGTGAATGCCAGCGTGTGTATACATACGCGCAGGGAATGTGTCTTGTTCTAAAAAACAGTAAATTATGTTAATTCATTTCCTCTGCCTAAACAGTGATAATAAGCTTGGGGAAAGGAGGAGGAAAAAGTAAACAAGAGTCAATTACAAAAAGGTGAGGGGGAGAGGTAACTAAATAACTCCACCAAATGTCTCTTTTGGGAAAGGACATTCACGTTACAATTCACAGGGGCTCCACACAGCCCTCCCTCCAACCTGCTGGAGGTAGAAATGTAACCGTAACAATTTCTTTAGTTTCTTTTATAAGTTTTCAGCCTGTTTGCCTGAGTTCAATCTTGTGAACTGCAAAGCAAGCCCCCACCAGAGCCCTGATCCACAACGATTACATCCCTGGGGGCTTTGCTCTGCATATGATGTGAGTGCTCTGGTGACTGAACCCAATCCGAATAGTCAGACCCTATTTGTAATATTCTAACAGGAAAATAATTTCAGTGAGCAAACTACCGTGCTTTGACTCAAAACCCTGATTAGCACAGTTTGAAAACAGGGCAGCATACTGTTCTGGGAATTAACTTGCTTGACCCCCAGTCTATAATGGCACTCAAATAATCTGTGAGTCAGACAAAGTTGAAAAACTCTTGGAAGACCACACTGAAAGAATTTACTGGTTTTATTGGATTTTCTAGGATAAAAGAAAAATAAGCCTGAAACTCCACTTAGTCTGTGGCCTTCAGGAAGACAAGGTTTTTCTCCTGACAGTATCTAGAAGAAGAACACTGCCTATCCTGAGCAGCACTTTTTGGGTCTCTATTATATTTTTTTCCTCACTAGAAATTCTCCATAAATAGTCATAGTTATCATAAATATGCAGGTCCATTGCTGTGAGTACTTTTGAGTAGCACCTTGCTATTTTCTTCCTTGGTATTAGTGATAAAGCAAGGGACAGATTCCAATCTCTGTCAATCTACAGTCCTCCTCACAACAGGAGCACTCTAGGGGAGAAGAGACCTGAATTTAACTGCAGTGCAAATATCCAGAGGCTACTTTACCAATTGCAAGGACTAGTCTGGTGTTTCCAATGAATTTCCAAGGACGGGAATAAACCTGTATACAACATCATCCCAAAATACTGTTTTAAATCCTTCAAATCCTCTGGCCTATCCCTGTTCGAGCATGGAGGGACCAGGAAAAGCATTCTGCCTTAGGGATACAACCAGGCCCTTGCTCTGGTCTAGACCAAACACTGACCAATCCCTAGCTTATGTTTTCTGTGGCTCCTGAGCAAAATGCTCTTACTAGCCTGTACTACTTCTTAGTGTCTCTTTGTAACCCAGAAACAATAGCTGTGTGCAGAGAGCAGTAGCAAACACCTTCAGATAACAAATCTAGCAATTAGAAATCAAGCGTTCAAAGCCAGTTCCCTGCATATGCAAATATCTCCCAAATAGGTTTACGATCCTTGTCAATCAAACAAGGAAAAGTAAACACCTGTCCTTGATTTATGATTAAGTTGAAAGTTTCACTCTCATTAGCCCTTGGCGAAATTAACCCCAGCAATACTGCATCTCTGATTGGCTGAGAATATCAGGAGGAGGAAAGATACTCATCAGCTCCAATCTGTTATTCTAGTTTTATATTAACTATTGCAGATCATGATGAACCCTCCCATGGCATGGTGCCACACTGCACAGAGCTGAAACTCAGCCTGGTCTTACGAGGTTCCAGTTTCTGCTCTCTGGTAGGATTACATATTTAAATCCTCCTCACACCTACTCAGCCACAACCCACTGAACCTAAACGGACTATCACCTTTGTAATTCAACCCTGAACATTAAAATATGAAATGACTTATCAGAGCACAGAGCCTGATCTCTATATGCTGGAGGAACTGGCAACTCTTCTCCAATTTCCCATTTTAAACTGCCCAAAAATATACATTAAACACTTCCTAACATTACTTGTCTGGATAAAGGGACACTGTTGCTGCCACTGAAATGTGGTGTTAGTCTACAGAAGACCAGGAAAGATTTTGTTTCACCCAGAAGGTGATCAAAGTGGGTCACAGCACCCTCTCCTAGAAAGGCAGCCACACTCTGAAGGACTTACAGCCACTAGTTTTACATCAACTGGTCAATGACAAACAAGCATTCTTCCTTCCACAGAGAGCTTGCAGTATCCCTGGGGAGATATTCCACAACGTTCAGAGGTTCATCCTGTTATTCATTAACCCTTCCATCCTTGACATGCAGTTCATACACCTGTAACTCGTCTGACACTTGTCATTGCTTAACCAGCAGGCACAGCTCTATTACAGATCTGTTAACAGATCTGAGAACAGCCACTGAGAAAAACAGCTTCCTCTATTACTCCAACTCCCACAAATCTATTAGTGAAGAGGAAGGAGGGAAAGAAACCAGTTCACAGTGCTCCAGCATCTGCAGGAACGTAACTCCAGTACTTTGGCTTGTGCAGCTTTGAGAGGCTGGTGGGGTTGAATAGCTTTCCCTTCTCCCTCTCTCTCTCACCCCATCCACCTCTGTCTAGAAGAAGGAAGATTTAAATCCATACAAAGCAATAGTAAAATAGTAGTTAGCACAGTGAAAGCACCCCTTTTACATTAGAATGTTTTCACTCAGTCACACATTGGTCAGAAGCCAATCAAGTCTCACATCTGTAAGTGGCAGCACCTGGGAGGACACAGAACTATAGCACAGATTTGGAAAAGCTGAATCTCAACATCCTCTTTAGAGCCACACACTGCCCACTCAAGATCCTCTCCTAAGGACCACCAGGCCTCAAAAGCAGCAGTACATTAACTAATCTGGCCCAAATTTTCTCTTGGAGGTTGCCTAATGTTTACTTTTCTCTCCATGTCCTCCTCCAGCTTTTTCTCTCTCCCAATATCCTGTTCTGGGCAGAACTAGCAAGTGCACAGTTGCCACAAAGATGTGCCATTGCACAAAACTACTACCTAACTCTTACAGTCATCAGTTTGTGGGGCATGTGGAGCAAAGCCAGCAAGGATAATGTGAATTTTTAAAAATGCCTATTGCACAAATTAAGTCCACATTTCTGTATTTGTCTGCTGTCCCGGTGTTTTTATCTAACATGCACAAATACTGACAGCTCCCAAAACATTGACCAAAGTCAATGCCTCCCAAGTGGCATTTGAGGGTATGACACCTCTTGCATTACTCACTCAACAGGATATCCAAGACTGTGTGAATCTTTCATGAAATAAATTTACCAAACACAAGGAGAAACTGTTTGGGGTCTCATCAAGCTAAAAACCACTTGGAGAGAGGCTGAGAATAGAGGTGCAGCCATCCTGAGAAACATTAACCTGCTCCAAGAAGCCTCTGTTCCCAATTTACATTTTTCTCTTTCCCTTAGTGAAGCTCAAAATTAAGTTTGAACACTTAATGGAAGAAGTAGCCTGGAGTTATTGGCTGAATTTCTTCATTGAAATTGGAGTGGTTGAGATGAAATAGAAATGTTAGGTTATTCACAGCTCTGCAGGATGCTGTGTTTCTACTGTGATACAATGGGGAGACTGTGTAATCAGGGCAACCAACTAAACTCCATGCAGCCCATGTTTATTTGACTGGGAAGTGGAGGTAAAAAGTAAAAATCAGAGATGTGAACGGATTCAGCAGCTAACACACATTAACTTATTCAATAACACTCAGGCCAGTCTTCAGTTCCTCCACACCCAGAACCCTGCCCACAGAACGGCACCCCTCCTTTGAGGATAAACCTCTCTGCGGCAGCCCAAAGTTTAGGCAGTGAATTTCCAAATTGTTTTCAGCCCCAGCAGTGCACACTCCACCCACCAGGCAGAGCTCGCAGTCGGCGGCAGCACTGTGCTTCCAGAACACAAGAAGTGAGTCCAAGCTGTCCTGTCAAGCAGGCAGGATCCAAACTGCCACACTTAGCCCACATCTCCTCTGCTGTCATACATGAGGGATCCATATGGAGCTGGATATCACAGATAATCTGGGTAAGTTATCCTTCAGGGATGGATCCAAAGCCCATGGGAGTGAGTAGGAGTCACAGCACCAACACTCACTGGCTCTGAATCAGGTCCTAACCTGTTAAAACTGGCATGGGCTGCATCTGCTTGTCTGATACGACATCGGGACAGCAGGATCAGATTATTCAAGCTTGCCTTTGGAAATATTTTTCTTTTACCATAGTACCACAGTTGCTATGAATGAGCAGCAAATGCAATGGGCTTGCATCAGACAGCAGGTCTTTGCAACGTCGGCATCCACACTGGCTCCATTCTCAAAAAAGTCCCTTATATGACTGAAAATGTTCCACCTTAGTGCAAAAGATTAGAACAGGTCAACACAGTTAAATATGTACAGGGACATTATTATTACAGAAAACTCCAAGTCAAGGCTGATTACAGAGAACAAGATAAGGAGCATAAATCCAAATTAAATGTTCAAAACAAGATCAAATGCATTTCAGTTTGAGTGGCCCATCAGAAAACACAGGAAGAAGTCAGACAAATTCCTTTAAACAAGACAAAATGAGCAGGTTAATGAAAGAAAGGAGAGAAAAGAACGTTTCCACCAACTCCTGTAATGCTGGGTTACATTTGCACAGATCTTTTGCTCAGCATGATTTTACAAGTCACTGCAGACACAAGTAGAAGTGTCATGTCTTAGGAAGATCAGCTGCACTGCTTCTACTCCCACTGAATAAATAAAGCCACAACCAAATTTTGTTGGGTTTGGGGGGTTTTTTTATTTAAATTAAGCACAAGAGGACCTCTGTATTATTATTTCCCCCTTTCGGTGGAAATTTTTATCTCTTCCAATAATTAATCCAAAAATGGACATCCAGACTCCACTGCACTCACACTATTCCATAAAGAGTATTGCAAACCCAGATGCACCAGCATTGCCCATGGTGAGACAGACACTCAAAAAGGAATCATCAGACAGGCCACTGGAAAGGATCAGATCTATCAGCAAATTCATGTCTAATGACAAACTTCATCTTTAGTTAATAAATTAGCACCAACAGTCCCAAGTCTTGAAACAGGGATTCCTACTTACTAGCAAGTGTCACTTCTGCTTTTTACATTTTGAATTAGCTTTTTTTCCCAAAAGAATCACTTTCATACAATATCTCAAGAACCACTTCATAGCATATGAAAGTTTCTTCTGTGGCTAAGAGGCAGGCTTTGGAGTTCAGCCTTTGCTGTGTACAAGTTCATCCCAAAAAATACGTATTTTAATTTGCTGCTTGCTTCTTTTAATGAAGGTCAAAGAAACATATGAACATAGAAAACACAGTTATAAAAACTTTAAGGAAAATCTAAATGTATTTGAGCAATTTGCTGAGTTTTGTAATATTCATAATTAAAAACAAATAAAATCAACCCTAATTTTCCAGTATGACGCACACAGCATTTTATGTTTAAACTCAGACACAATTTAAAGTAGCCGACAGCCTCAGAAGAAGGGAGGAACCAGTGCTTAAAAAAATAACAAGGGTCTCTTAGATCGTCATGTTAACTCTAGGTACAAGTCATGCTGACAGATTATTCATGAGCAAGCTCCCCAAGAGCACGACCCAAAAAATGCCCCAAACTTCACCAGAAGATGTGCTGTGTCTTACATAAAATCTGCATCGGGCTGTTAGATCTGAATATGCTTCTCTTTCACAAGCGAGAAATTACCAAATCGTTATCTGGTACAACCACTCAACAAGAATAAACGAGTAAAACAGAAGGCAACAACCACCTCATACTATCATTATTTATCTTTTCCATGTTTACTACCATTTACTCTTATAAACCCCAAAGCTACAGAATGGAAATTCTGTTCACCAGAATGAAGAACTCAACTCCCAAGAAATAAAAAACAGTTCTAATATCCTAGACTCTTTTCTCCAATACTACGAGAAACAAAAATGGCACACACACTATTTCTGCATGAAGCCATTGAATTGTGAGGTGGCTCCATCAGCAAATTCCCCATAAAGCAGGCACCAAGCAAGCCAAGGTCGCACAGAGAAGTGCCAGAACAGAAAGCAATTAAGGTCCCGTTCTTCCCCTCCCTACGCAATGCACCGAAAATGAAATCAACATCCAAACTAATTAGTTTCCAGCAGAATATCAGTTTACTCACTAACAGGAGGGTGGTTACTGCTCTTACCAAAAACTTCTAAACATACCATACAAAATCTTGTTTAAGCCACGGGGCCAAGCCAAACACATCCCAATGTTACCATATACGGTCACCAACGCGAATATGATGGCAACTTGACAGATTCAGAACAAATACTGCGTTGTCTGTCACTGAGATAACATAAGCAGGAAAATATCAGATTGTATTACCTGTGTCTGACCGGAGGTGTGGAGTGGCAGGAGCTACATTGCTGCAGGACACAGTCAGTAAAGATTAGTGACCCAAGATGGCATTCATCCCCGCAAAGGAGGGCTGGACACTGAGGACTTTTATGCCCAGTATGGGGTTGCTTGGAGAGAACAGGAATGGAGTAACACAAGGGACAAGCCACTGGATCTGCACTGTTATCCCAATTATCCTGTGTGGCTGGAAACCAGGCTGGAGCTGCTGCCCCACACCTTTGCTGTCAGCTGGAAGGTACAATCCCTCTAAAAAATCACAGCATGAAGGTTTTGTCCCCAAAGAGTAACGTTTGTGCACACAGACATTCTAGTCTTCATCCACAAGGGAAGGAAGGGGTTTGGATACCTACCAAAATAGGTCCTGAGAAAGACATTTTTTGGTACAGGTTCCCTCCAGGAGATCCTTAGCCTGGAATAATACTGGTCACTCATGGAGTTATTCCAGATTAAGTTTTTTGGAAGCATTATTCCAAGGCATTTGCAGGTGTAGACAAGCCTTTAACCAAAGTCTTTAGGTTTCAGACCCAAAAGCATTGGTTCAAACTTAGCCAGAGCTATCTCATCCTTCATCCCTCCAAACACAGCCAGCTCTGCAGTTGAATGTCTAAAATCAGACCTGTTCACTGTTTTGCCTGAACACTTCAAAGATATTGCCTCTTTCTTAAGAGTTTATCTTAGTTTGCTAAGATATCCCCTTTTTTTATCCTTCTTCTCCCTCAGTGATGAGACACATTGGGTCACAAGAAGGGACAGAGCCTGTAGGCACAGATCTGAACCTGGAAAAACACCCCTTTTTGCTAGGGGCGGGTGGAAAAAAAATAATTGCTGCATCAGGCCAATCAGTCATCCCTGTGGGGTCCTTTGCCTTTAAAGGCATCACCTAAATAAAGATGTAAAAATAATACAACATAACATTTAATGCAAGATTGCAGCTGAGTATTCAACTGTCAGGAAATATCAAAGCCGGAGCGCGTGGGCAACTTAACTCTGCCCCCTTGTGCAGATGCACTATGGCACAGCCCTTCCCTGAGCAGGGGCACAACATCAGTCAGCTCCAAATTAACATCCTAGCTCCAGCATAACCTACTTTTGCCTAACATGAGTATAAAAGAAGGACCATCACTTTCCCTGGGAGCCTCCTCAGCCACTTTCCTCAGTTGACCACAAGCCAGCAAGCACTTATTTAACTTCTAATGCCTCGGATCAGGAGGTGTTGGCACACTTTGGGCCACACATGCCTAATTTGCAATCAGGATACAGATATTAAACACTGTTTGGCTAAAACAAAGAGTCCTTCTTCCTCCAGAGAAGAGCCTCATGACCTCAGGCTGACATTTGGCTGAGGGACAGTCTACAAAACCTGAGTGATCAAAACAGGTAACACTTAACACATCTCCAGCAGCCCAACCCATTGTATGAGACTTTTGGAAAAAAATCTGCAGGCACGCTAGAAATCTGGCACATTTTTCAGACAATCTGAAATTATCCCCAGTGTAAATATCTAATAATTGAAGATATTTGTCAGCACAAAATAAGGTTTCTGGAGAGCGTCTCATCTCTTCTCATACACAAGTTTGATCTTCCATCTACGTCCTCTGCTGTCAAAAATGTTCTCAACCTAAAGAAGGTCCAGAGCAAGATCTGAATGTCAGGATATTGTCTGTATTTTTACAGCAATGACTCGTTTTACTTCTTTGCTTTGTCTCTATTGAGATAAGCACATGAATGAATGAATGACATTTTTCATGGGTTTGGCCCTAGTTTTTAAACTCTATTTTTACATAATTTTAAATAAACAGAACCATCTCTCCATAAACTTACAGGATGGATTTTTCCAGCTTTAAAAAGTGTTCAAATAACCTAATAAGCGATATGATCCTTTCAAATTTTTATCAAAAAGACCCTTCCATAGGAAAAATTATGATGACTTGAAATTACTGCTGTTAATTTTCTGTCACTTCTTCACACAACAAGAGCCCACAGCATTTCACTTTCCAGGGGCAGCAAGTGTATGAGCAAGACAAATGCAAACCAAATTTAAACAGGGTCTGCCAGTAAAGCAGCCGATACTCAGCTCACAACAGAGACAAAAATCTTTTTGTCTTCTCCTGCCCACTTCAGATCTTTTCCGGAACTCCACCAACTTCTCAGGTCTATTGCAATAAAATACATCCATGAGGTCATCTTAATTCATACACTGCTGCCCATCGCCTATAACTTAAACTGAGTCTCCATTGTAAATCTTGACTTGCAGGAATTCAGACTTGCAGGACTTACAGCCTATATACTGTTTTCTTTTTCATTCAGCTTCCAGCCAAATCATTTTATAGTGCTTTTGCCTCCATAAACTATTTGCTTGGGAGCCAATGCCAAGAATTAAAAAAAACCACAGCGCACTAACCAAACCTTGGGTTTCAGAGCAATGCTTTCCCTCTCCTTTCCCACCCTCACCCCCACGGTTTATTTTTGGCAAGTTATGGCCCAAGTGGAGAGCAAGTTTAAACCTTTTAATTTACAACTCCATCACACTGGCTGATTTAAAGGTCTTACAACAGTCCACGAAACTTTGACACCATTGGGAATTGTAGCTGGAGCAATCTTCATCCTAAAGTCATACTCCCATTTCCTGGCACAATGCAGCCCCTTATGTTTTTACCAGAGGTGGGGGAGCTGAAAGCATGGACTCCCATTCAGGCTTTCCAAGGACAGCACCCACCAACGTACAACACAGGCAAGAGCACAAGAAAAGACACCATTCCTTGCACTCTGATCCCAGAGCTTTGCTAAAAGCACCTTCCATAAAGAAACTGCTTTTTTTCCTACCCCCATGACTCCCAGGACAATGTATTTCAATTTGCCTCTGGTAAGGTAACCTGTTTATTGAAACTTGATCAACTGCAGGAGCCTCAGCATTAAAATACGCTCTCGCTGTTGGGAACTGTCATTTGTCTGTCACCGAGGAAGTTAATGGATGTGTTTGTTTAGTTTGTAAGTGGGAATACATAGGGCAGGGGCTGGAGGGATTACAGGAGGGGGAGAGGTATTTCTGATCCACAGAGGAATGCAGTTGCTTTTCTTTAAAATTGTCTATGTACTTTTACACAGGCACAAGAAAAGCCCCTGGAAGTTCACCTGCGCCTAAGAGACCTAAGAGCAAAGCCGGAGTGACCGCACTCATTGCGAAATGATGGCCCTGAAATCACGCAGGTAAGGAGGCACTACATGTGGGCACGAGCCTGCACCCCTGAGAGGATAAGCAATATGCAGGGCATGAGCTTGTGCTGACAGCAACTCCCCTATAGGGTCCCTCCGAGGACACCAAGGGTGTTTGAGGAGCACGATCCCCGTGGAGCAGAGGGAAGGGCGTGAGTCACAAAGTGTTTGCACCGAGCGCAGTCTCCTTACCTCTCGCCGAGTCCGAAAATGCAATTATCCCTGCGAAAAGGAGCGCGAGCTGCAATTCCATTTTGAAAAACAGATCCCACTGTATTGTACAGGCGACTGTCCTCTCAGACCTGGAGGCAGGAAAAAGGAGAGCAAAATAATTTCTGGGGGGAAAAAAAACCTGAACAACCCTCAACTTTGCAGAGTTTCAAATCCTATTGCGAAGACTTCGACCAGAAACAAATGAAAGTGCAACGTACTTGTAATTAATTCCGTGGTGCTCAGTGAGTAAAACTTTGCCCTTCTCTCTGCTTTAGCCTGATATAAATCAAGAACCCACTGAGGCCAGTAAGCTCCTCTAAGTTTACAGTTAATGCATAATTCTTTGGTATCCCGTACAGAACCAGTCTGAAAGGCAAACAAAACACTAGCAAGTGGCCATAAACGAGATTTCAGGTTAACAATTTGTGGAGGAACTTCGGGAAGGGGGAGGAGGAATGTTACCTCTCCCACCAGCAGCCCAGAAAACTTTGTGTTGCTGCTCCAGTGCCCCTCAGCCAGACTCCTCTCTGGGTACGCGCCTTCCTCTACTCAATACTTCTCTGCACAGCACCGATTCCTCCTTTCCTCTTCTTCTCCCCCCGCCCCCCCACCCCTCCCACCCCCACCCCAGCCCCACTTGTTTCCGTGGGCTCCAGAGGTGCTTCCCAAAGCAAACCCGCACTTAATTACACAGCTTCTTCAAGATGTCTTTGCTGTGATACGAACACACGGAGCTGATCAGGTTTACATTAATTACAGCCTGCTCTCCTGAAACTCTCACTCTCTAAACACTGTCTGGATTCCTCACCCTTGTAAACTCCCCGGTTTAAACACCCCGTGCCCCCAGGACACACAACAACCCGCGTACAGCATCCAGCAAAGCAAAAGCGCCGCTTCGCCCTCCTCTTTCCCGTTTTTGCTGCGGGGAGCGGGCACGGGGGGGGCGGGCACGGGGGGCTCCCCCGGGGCAGCCCCCGGGGCGCAGCGCGGCTCAGCCCCGCGCCGGCCGCTAACGGGATATTCGCAGCCGCAAATTGGGGTCGGGAAGGACGGAGGGAGGGAGGGACACGGGGGGGGACACCCGCCGCGATGCCACCTGGTGCTGCCCCCCCTTGCCTCGGGGCAGCGCCGGCGGCTCCCAGCTGTGCTTTAGTGTCTCCCGGTCCCGGCGGGGGGTGTTGGCGCGAGGGGCACTTACCTCGGGTGCTGCCGGGGCTCTAACACCGCGCTCTGGCGCTGGCGCCCATCCCCGCCGCTCGCCGCCTCATGCCCTCCGCGGCCACGGCGCCCGGCGGGCGCTCCGCAGCCGGTCTTTACCTCATCCCCCCCTCCCCGGGCGGGTGGGGGCTGCCTGGGGGTGCCCTCCCTGCGGAGCGGCTCTGCCCCTTCACCGGCTTTTTACCAACACCTCCCCCGCCCCTTCGCCTCGGGAGCGATTTTTTCCACTCGAGAGTCACGGGCGAGGAGCTCAGAGAAAGGGGGGAAACCTTGTAATTTTTTTTTCCTGCTTTCCGGGCCGGGCTAAGAGTGTGTGTATGGGAAGGGACAGCGGGGACCTGCCAGAGCCGCCGGGGCTCCGCGCCGCGGGATGCCCGGTGATGCCGTCCTGCGGCTCGCCCAGCCGGAATCCCGTTTAAGGAGCGAGGGGAGGAGGGGAAAGGGGCTGGGGAAGGGGAGGGGAGGGGGGGGGGAGAGCCGGGGCGAGAGAAACCGGCGATAAAGCAACTTTCCCTGCAGGGCTTTGTGGCGGTGGGGGCCGAGCCGCCGCGAAGGGCGGTGCGGGGCCGCCCCGCTCCAAACTTCGCACCAATCCCCGAGAGCCCCGGGCAGCCCCCGCCCTCCGCCGGCCCCGCTCCCCTTAACCCTTTGCGGGAGCGGCCGGGGCGGCACCGGCGGGTCTCGGTGCACCGGGAGCGGGCGGGCACGTCCCGCGGCACCCGCTCCAGCAGAGCCCCGCAGAGCTCCGGAACCCACCACCGCCACCCCTTTGGGATCTGGCACCCTTTGGGGCTGCGGTGCCACCCCGCTGCCTCGCTGTGCCCCAGAGCATCCCCCTTCCCGCACTCCCCGGAGTCCCCGTAAACCCAGCGGCGGTGGAGACCTCCAGTCCCGCAGCCCTCCATCCCGCACCCCAAACCCGCCCCTGCCAAAGCACCCCTCTCCCCAAGGCCAGGAGAGAGCCCCTGGCAGTGGGAACCCACCACAAAGGCAGCGAGGGAGAGTTGGCTGCACCGTTCTGATCTTTCGGCTTGGATGCAAATTATGCCAGAAAGAAACTGACCTGAACTAAACTAAACAAACAGGAAAATAAACTGTGGAGATGTCAGTTCCTTATATTAACTGTTAAAATTATTTATTATTTACTTTCAAAC
The DNA here is from genome assembly GCA_035583235.1 of Hafferia zeledoni. Taxonomy (NCBI): domain Eukaryota; kingdom Metazoa; phylum Chordata; class Aves; order Passeriformes; family Thamnophilidae; genus Hafferia; species Hafferia zeledoni. Next base: position 67,608,169 of record JAWWEV010000134.1, read on the forward strand.
AGGGCTCGGCTGATGCATCCGCTCTCACAACAAATCACTCTCGCACAGGATCAAAACCAACCTGGCAGAACTCACTAAACAGACTAAACAAACGACAACAAAAGAAAGCTGCCTCAATAGCTAAACTTTTTGTATCTGGAGAGAAACATTGTTACTGTTGATGTTATTGTTTCTTAGATCGCTTACTTGATATGCTCCAGCACTAAGACCTCCTTGAAAACGGAGCTGTCTCAATACTACTTGAATGTGATAGGCACCAGGACAACCCCTAAACCCAAGCCAAGAAGTAATTTGAGCATCCATTTTATCTATTTTGTTAGGATTATCAAATCACACCCTCTATTATTATTGTTATTACTAAATATTTTTACTTAGTGGTTCCTGACAGCATTAAATCTTGATACACAAAATCAATGTGAAAAACATCCAAGACTAAACACATAAATCCCCTGAGCCAGAAACAAAGTGGCTGACAATACTGTTTTTGTATTTTACATATTTATATCATCACTTTTATCATTAAAGTTAATTCAGCTGAGAAATCCCAGATGAACTAGTGCTCCTATCAGGCAATAACTTCAGCCTCATTGACTTCAAAGACACTGTTGACTGAGGGAAACCTTCAGGATTTAACATACATGGTCATGTTCATGTCATGCCTTCTGATAAAATCACTCCAACTTGCACCAGAATGAGAGCCCCACTGCATTCTACATCTTGGCGGATGACGTGTAAACTCTTTGTAACATTTCCCAGCCATTTTACCACAAAGGAGTCAAGGTCTTTGTCCCAAAGACATCACCATATAGGTGACCCAGCCCTGAAACTATCTACAGGACCTCTACTCCTATGCAGACTGAAGTCCAAAGCCATCTCCATTCTGACTCACAGGCAGGTTTCCCACCAGGTTAGAGGGACCTGACTGAGCTCCTACTCCTTGTCTTGTTTTTCTGAGTCATACACCAAGACCAAGATTTAATTCCCAGATACACCATGACTGTCTTGTCCCAGACTGTCTACAGACTTGGGTGAACTCTCTCTGGGCCTGAATCAACTTCAGTATGGAAGAACAGACCTTCTTCCGCCCCAGGCTGTGCCCAAACACAGCACTGAGCATCCAGCTCAGGCTGGACATAACGGATAAAAATTTTCTCATGGCTCCACTCCTTCCATCTTCAGTTCCTTATTGAAAATCACATGTGTGCCTTTGTAGACTACAACATCTCCCAGTCTCTTGGCATTTCTCCTCCCAATACAACTATAAAGCAGCAAAATCCTTCCTGCAGCCTTTCACCAGTGTGAAGTCCTGGGAGATGGAAGATTACCGAGGTGGTACACAACATATTCAAAATTATTCAGGTGACTGAACATCCTCAGATGTCCCTTAAACCTCTGTTCTTAGGCATCCAGAAGCTTTTTAAGAACATGACTCCAAGTGATGTTGTGAAGGGATTACATGGGGCAGGGTATGGAGACCATAGCTTCCATATCCCAGGCTAAAACAACCAGAAAATAAACCCTACTGACTCCAAAGTGTCAGCAGAATTTTTCTTAAATTTGTTTCAAAAAATTTTGGGAGTGCCTGAAAGAAAGTCTGAAACTATTCTGTAGACTTCATCCATCTCATTCCCAATACCACAGTGGAGGAATAAATGTAAAACATTGATAGAAGAAAAACAATTAATATTCCTGAAACAGCTCCTAGTTTATCAGAAACAAAATCTCGTGCTGTTCTCCCAACACTTCTACCTAAATAAGGAAACATGCAGAGCAGTGTTTTTATTGGGCTGGCTGTAATTTGCAGGATGATTGAGTAGTCTGAAAGTCAACAGCCCTAGTTTGCTCCTGCACCCCACGGTCCTGAGACAAGGCTGTGGGAAAACAGCTTTCTGGAGCTGACAAACAAAAACTAATGCTAAGCAACGAAATACGTGTCTCCACATGGCCTGAGAATCAGCCTAACAGTCCATTTGTATCCCAGTTGTCCCAAAAGCTCTGTTTCCAGACTATGGCTTTTCAGATTTTGCATATCTGTGATGGTCTAGTGAACATCCATCCCCAGAAATACTTTTCTCATGTCTTCAAAACCACAAATTGGACTTTTTCCAGCTTTCTTACCTCTTTCGTTTTAGGAGCTGCTCACCTCCATCATCACAGAACTTCATTTTCCCCCATTTTCTCCCTTCTGTCTTGATTGTTTTGCCTTTTCTTTTTCCCTACAGATGGTCTGGGAGACACACCACCTCCAGACTGTAATTCCTAACCTGTTTCAGTGACTTTTTTCAAACTGCAGGTGGTAGCCATGCAGTTGAACTTACCATCACAACCAGCACCCCAGGGGGGCTACGCTCATCCAAGAGACTTTGGGTTGGCAATCATGCCCTGCTGAAGCACGAGGCCCCATGGCACAGATCCACAGGGACATGCCACTGGGGAGGAGGGTGTGCGGGACTGGGTGGCTCCGAGCAGCTGACGGAGCACGTGAAGGTGATGGAAGGGCATGGCCAGGATTAGCACATTCCTTCCACCTGCCACCCTGTTTAGGCAGCCCTCCTCTGGTTACCCAGGGTGGCACAACCACGTGGGGTCAACCTGAGCATCCATTTAGGATGCCTGGAAAAGGGGATTGCTTTGGAAGCAGGGAAAGGTAAGTAATGTGACTGATGTGGCAGGGGGCAGATTTCCCTGAGTGGATCAGTTCTGATAAAGCATTTGGCATGTGACAAGACAGCACAGAAAATGTCACAGCTGGACAGACAAGGAGCACAACACACACTTTTCCATTTGCAGCACACCAGAGTCACTGTTCTGCTCTGCTTAGGTCTGTAGTTAAGTCTGAAGTGGTACTTTTCAGAGACAGCAGTATTTTACAAGAATGGAATCACTATCTTCCCTATATGTTGTAGCTGAGACTCATCTACAACCTAAGGATGCATGGGCAGATGGAAAGATCAGTCAGGGTGATTCAGTCCTGAAATCTGCTTTTTTATCTTAGTAAAAGTTGTCATCTCTTCTCCCCACATATACATTTATTGCCTTAGAGGATGCTTGGCTCAAAGCAGTTATGCAAAGAAACAAATGGTTCATCTTATGTATATGGTTCACTTTTATACATGAAGCCATACATGAATGCCATTGTCCATCACAGAAGAAAGGGTGGCAACAAGGTTATATGTCTTTTTATTCAAACCTTGGGTCCTGTGTGGAGTGCTAGGAGGTCTCAATTCCCCATGGCCCTTCCATCAGGGTTTTCAAGGTTTTTAGAGGTACAAGTGATGCCTCTGCTACCTTGTGGTCTCTGCCTTGGTCTGAAGTTTCACCTGTAGATAGTTCCCAGCCCTTTCACCAAGGACTGGTCACACATGCTTGCCAGCCTCACTGTGCCTGGAGAATGTGCTTGGATTTCTCCCTGATGCTAAATTTGCACATGACGGCATCTGCAGGAAATCATTTCCACCATCCCCAGTTGGCCGGGAGATCCTATCTGTCTTGGCCAGGTTAGGCACGCTGTGTCAGCGCTCCCTGGCACTGGGGAAACGTGACAGCCCTGATCAGGGCCCAGGCAGTGCTCAGGGAATGCCAGCCAGCCCAGCCCAGGAGGATGCATCCTGTTGGCAGGGCGAATCCCTCACGCTGCCTTCCCAGGGGCTGCCAAATGAATTTCAAGGTCTCTGTGACTAGGGCACACTACTCAGCAGCTTAGTTCATGCCCCCAGGACGGATGAAGCAGAAGAAAACTCCTCACTCCAGGCTAAGCTGAACTCTCCTCTCAAAGGCAAACTTGCTTGTGCAGGAGAAACAGAGCATCCCAAAGCAGAACCAGGAAGTACAGACCAGTATTCCCTGGATGCCAGCTTCAAACAGCCTTCTCTGCTCCAAAAGTGTCTGTAAGAAGATCCTAGTATAATAAAACACTACAATCTATAAAAAAACTCTCCTTCCTTGCCGGAAAGGTAGGAAAAAGGAAGACATTTAGATCAAGTAATCCAGGGGAAGAACACAGAGAAGGTTTTGGAGGCACAAGGCCCAGACTTCACCTGCTTTTTGTCTGACTTCTCTCAGTAGATCTAAGATACCACATCTCCCCAAAAAATTTGCTTCCCTTCCACACAATGACTACAACACTGTGATTGCTATCACAGCAATAAACCTCATCTGACACTCAAGGCACCATTTCCACATTCCTGGAAGGTGCTCAGCTGTTTGGATTAGGAACATGGAATATGGTACAAAAAGATTATGGGAGACTAGGTTGCGGTTTGGTTAAAGGATCTATACTCCTGCATTCTTTAACTGTATCTCTTTCCTCTTTTTCATACCTTTTGCATCATTCTGTACTTTTTTCCACTCTTAAATATTTGCAGGCAGTTCTCTAACTCAGAGGTTACTCAAACTACAAGCAGTTAAAGTTTCCAAATGTTCTCCATAAACACATCCTTCCTCAGGCCCCTTATCCTTTATATCACTCGACACTGGTTTCTTGGAGTCAGTCTGACACTGATGTATGAAGGATTTGATTTTGCTTTCCTTTTACATCTGGCTAGTACGAGAATAATCCCACTGGAGCCATTGGAATCATTCTAAGTGAGAAGAAAAACCTGATCAAGCCAACAGACTCTTACATGTAGCCACTATTCTGTACAGGTAGGCTGAGCTGAAGACTCTGAATACACACCTTTGAATCTAAATAACTCATATTGGGAAAAGACCACAGTTTGGAAGGCCTAAACCTCCTCTCACTGCTCCCTCACATCATCCTCCTGTGTGAGGAAGTTTGTCTGTACACAACAATGCTGGGTTTAACAAACAGATGCAGCAAACATGAAAGGAGAGTTGCAAAAATAACAAAAAACAAAACAACAAAAAAAAGCCTAAGATCAACAGAGAGAATGAAAAACACAAATGTCAAGTATTAATTGCTTGACAGACATGAGGAATGCTAAAGGAAACTGTTTCGGGATTTATGTTCCAAAAAATAAGACAACTTCCCAAACTATTTCCTTTCAAATCTCTCAGCATTTTCCATAAATTCCATGTGCATGTGTGGTGGTCTCTGATAACATACAAATCTGCATGCATAAACTGTTTTGAAATGTTTGTACAGTTTCATCCAAAAATATGACTGTATGTTTGTGTTTCAATTGTCAGCAATAGGAGATTAGGCAAGAGCCACATGCATCATGTCAGGGGCACTGACTAAGTTTAGGTGGTATGAGCACAACCTCCCCCTTTCTGGCTGGGTCTTGATAACAAAGAGAAACTAAATTATCTGAAGGACAAAACTGTAATAAAAGCAGCAGCACAGACCCTGCTCTCAGTGACCGGAGTGCTTGCCCAGACAAACCCCTTGAAACCAACAAAGCCATTTCATATTCATACAAGTGTAACCAGGAGCAGAAATTTGCTGATTTCCAGGTCAGGCATCGGAGTTTTTGCAACTCTGGAAAAAAAAAAAAAAGATAAAGCCCTTGGGGGGAAGAGGTGGGGGTAGGGGGAGGAAGAGGGACTGACACTTTGCCTCAATCAGTGTTGTTTGAAATATCTTCCATTTATTAACATTCTTGCTGAAGTCGAACTTTAGTTCCGCTTTATCAGGAATATAATGCAGCTGCATTTTCTGGATGGGAACACCACCAAAAATATGGTAACTATATAGTTGACAGCTATGTCTTGTTTACTCTCATGTGTAAAAACCATACAGAAATGATCCTTATAGGAAATTTCTATCTGTATGCAAAGAGAAACAATAGGAGAGGTTGGAATGGAATGCTTGCTGAGAAATGGGGTGGGAGAACTCTGCTGCTCTCTCCCCCGTGAGCATCTTGCTCCATCCTGTGTGGAGTGGCAGGAGCTTCATTTTGCCCAGAATTTACCTGAGAAAGTCTCCTTGATTCCCCAAAGTGCAGGCTGCTCTGGTACAGCAATAGGATTTGCAGGGAATATGCATCCATCTCCTCAGTGCTTTCACTCCAGGACATTCATCCTAGAGATGCATTTTTCCTGAAGCAGATGCTGAGGGCAGGGTGCTGGCTTGGGAATGGCTCTCAGCCCATGCAACTGCAGCACTGCAATGGCTCAGCCTTGGCATTATTCCTCCCAAGGGATGAACTGCCCATGGGGGAAACATGGGCACAGGGTATGAGGGCTGCAATGCGGGAGGCAACTCTGGAGACGCATCCCCTGAGCTCAGTGGGGACTTGTCCATCCTTCAGCTGCTCAAATGCTCCTCAGACTCTTCTTGTTCTGATGCTTATCCAACAGCACCAATGGGATGACTGCAGGTGCAGGGTAAGACTTGAGGGAGGACACTCACACCAGAAGGACAAACCCAGGTGGACCTGAGGAGCACTGCCCACTCTCCCACAGCCCAGGAAAGACGGATACAAAATCCACCATGATACGACCCACCAGAGACTCCATGGTGGAGCATCTGTCCCACCCTCCCCAGTCACAGGAAGTGTTAAATACTAACCACAGCAGGTCTGCTCAGGCTAGGGCCCTGCAAGACAGCCCCTTGGGTTGGGTAGCCACCCCCTCAGCCATTCCCAGTGAAGGGAAGAGCAAAGAGCCTGTTAAGGAGCCTGGAAATATGCGAGAACTTGCCAATGTTTGCTGCCAAACACTTTTATCTTTGGACAAAGATAAATTTGTTGCTTACTTAACCCAGCCTTTACAAAACTTGCAGGTCCAGGTTTCCAAAATAACAGGAGCAGAGTAGGGCTGGCTGGTGTCCTGGTGAGCAGCAGATATATACAGGGCAGCTAGAAGGTGACACTATATCTCATGAAAAAAAAATGGCTGGATAGTAAATCATACGTGATAGAAATAAATAAGAACTTAACCTCTATGAGCCTTAGAACTTCTCATGTTTCTGTAAAGTGCAGGTGTTTGTTTACTTAAGAGAGCTATTAAGATACAGCGTTAATAATGGAGAACAAAAAAAGTCTGCTACTCAAAAAGAATAATGAAGAACATAAAAATCTTGCATGGCAAGGCAGATGTAATGCAATAGTGGAAGAGCAGAAAGGTGCCATAAATACATAAGAGGGTGTCCTCGGCTGTCACACAGTTTGTAACCCAAGGCCAGAGGGAAGAGAGATGCTGGGATACAAAAGGCGCAGCCCCCACAGCAGCGCTGGCTCTGAACTCCAGGGTCTGCTCATCAAGGTGCTTTCATCCATGTTACACATGACTGTGAGTTCAAACAGATGAATGTCATCCCAGGGTTTGGGTGTGGATCTTCGGTGGGAATGTGGGGCCTGCCTCCTCCACAAGGTCCCACATTCGACTGACCAGGCATTACCCTTTTGCCAGAGTTTTTGTCAAAAATCAGGCTTCCTGAAAAAATGAACTGGAATACACTCTCATTTTCAGGTAATTTGCTTAGTTTTTACAGGGATAAGTGCTGCAAAACCATTACAAATATTGGGAATAGAAACTCCCTTTTTAGTCCCAGTAAATACCATTTTTTTTAATACTAAAGTTATTTTGTGGCAAGAACATAGTCCCTTACTCTGCCACCCATGACCCAGGCTGAACCTGTTTGGCCTGTGTTATTGTGCTAGTGTAATTCAGTGGAAAAGAGATTGGATTAAACAGGCAGCTCTGGAGGAGTAAATAAAAGGAACATGCTTTAAAGAGTAAATAGACAAGTCTGAGTATAATGGAATAACTCCTGGTCGTGCTAAATCAAAGAGAAAATAATGCCCCTGCTAAAATCTGAACACGGATGTTTGCCTCTGCCAAAAGGAGAACCAACAAAACCAGAGGGGAGCAGAGGATGCTCTGGGGTGCCTGCAAATCCACACTAGAAACAGCACCCTCAAAAAATAATGTCTAAAAAATTTTAAATAAATAAATTAGGCAAAGATCTCTGTAACAGCCAGGCTTGTGATGGGGAAGAAACCAAATTTCTGAATGATCTGCACAGGTTTCCTAAGATGAGTGTAGAGAAAGCTGGGTTGGCTCTGGGGAGTTCCTCACTGATTCTAGACCAAATTTGTTTAGCAGTAGAAATATTGTTTCTTTTCCTCACTGCCAGCCCTGCAGTTCAACCTGGACTGCAGGGGTGAGTCCTCAATTTCACCTCTCCTTTTCCTTTTATGCTGCTCCAGCAAAGCCAGGAGCATGCTTGATGTTTGAAGGCAGTAATGGGATTTTCCTAGCACAGGGAATCCTCTAAGAGTAGCCAACAGCTTCTGTCTGAGCCAGCAGCACAATGTCTTAAGGCAGGAGAGGGCTGGGAGGACTCAACACTCCCTGGAAGCCTCAGCACACAGATTCCAGCTTTGCGAATGGTGAGCTGGAGTCATCAATCAGCCCAGCTGTAAAGTCAATTGATTTGTCTTCCTTCATAGCCTGTTTTACCTCCAGTAAAAAATTGAGAAGCTGAAGATACAAAGCTGATGATACATTTTACTCCTGCTCATCAGGGATTTGTACCCCAGAAGTTCTGAAAGAGAAACAAGGCACTCACCTCTCCAGGATCAAAAAAGGAAAAAATACTTGTTTGCAAACCAGGGGCTGATTCTAGTTGTGTTCATTCCTGTAAAATCCATGGTATATCCTGGTCTGTCTCCATCCCTGGGTTGAGCTGCAGAGAACAGGGGGAAAGACTTTAAAATCAACTGTCATACTGCTCACATGAGCTTTAAATATCCAAGTGGGGTAAAACATATGTGGAGTCGCATTCCAGAACTCATACCCTCATTTTCATGCAGTGGCATCAGAAAAAGAACATTGTCAATGAGTTGGGGACATTTGTTTCCTATCAGCTGCAGAGGAAATTCTCTGCACTTTAAAGGTGTGAGAGTCCTTCCCGTGAGAAAATAGAACAGTGAATCAGGGAGCCAAAAATTAAGTTCTCTTCTTCATTTCTACAGTGACTTTAGCGACAGAGCTTTAACAAAAAGTTTTGACAATACACAACATGGCTGTAAGTTGGCCCAGCTTTATGGATGTATTACTGTATTGCCTCTCCTCTGCTAGCAAGGGAATAGGGATCATCATTTCAGCTAAAAACAGACATAAAAGTGCAGGAACACTAAATATATACAAATTCATGCAGTCATTTTCCTAACCAGACCCTAAATGTCTTCATAAATCATTTGCTAATATGAAAAGAATAAGAACTTTTGAACAATTTGGAGTCCTGATGTAGCCATAAATTGAAATACCCAGATTACAGACACAAACACCCCTACTTGAGCACTGCACTTAAAGTGAATAAATGGAGAGAAGGAATTACACATACTGTAAAGTTATATAGTGCAAAAGAATTCTTCAAGGAATACCACATCCTGAGCCTTAGACAAGGAAATGCAGGCCAGGCATTGGGGGGAAAGTGAATACATTTCAAGGCCAAGCAGAATTAGCAGGATGATCAGTCTGCATAATCCAAGGTGCATAAACTCACTGTATTTTCCAACAAAGTGGTGTAAGTGTGACTCTGTTATGCGATCCAGCACCAAGGTGAGGGACTTGGGTTACAGACACTAAAGTCATGAAAGGCTCCTCAAGGCACCACTCCAGAAGAGATTCAAAAGATAATTAAAGCTGCAGGTCAGCATTTCCAATTCACTGACTGTGGCTGCAGGGGTCAGAGCCACAGTGGCTGGGGTGCCCTGGCAGGGCACTCAGCTCTACAAATCCCAGTTCATGGGCATTAGTGGAAGCCAATGGTCCATCAGAGCATTCTGCTTTCATGAGATAAGGGCTCCTTATCTAGGCAGTCCTAGAGTGACTCTTTTCTTATATCTGGGCAAGAATTACTGCTTAGGAAAATGTGTTTTCCCCAAAAAGTTGCAGGGCACACTCCCACTGACAACATCCCCAAGCAACACACAAGCTGTGCCTCATGAGAAACTCTCTGGCAGGTGCTTCAAGATGGGATGGAGGAAATTTGGGCACAGGAATTAGGGCTGCATGGCTTAAAACTTAGGAGTCTGGAAAAGAGCAGCATCCTTCAGCACAAACACAAAGCTCTGGCTGTGAAAAATGTCTTGTCAAAAGAATGTGGTACAGGAGAGTATTCAAGATGGTGTTTGTAACAAGAGAAAAACCCACTTCCATTCGAGTAGAGAAACATTAATGCTAGTATTTATATCCTTATATAATTACTTTTCTTAAACGTAGGTTCATGCTCTTCTGAAGATACAACCAAGAAATTTAATATGGCGTGTACAAGAACAAATTAGTTATTAGTAGCTACTTTTTACACAGCACTCAAAGGTGTGCTGGGGCTAAACAGTTAAATTATGTCTCTTGGATCAGAATAAAGCCTTGTGCATCGCTCAAGTGACACAAAACTCGAAGTGGAGTGCAGGTTAGCCCAGTGCCATGTCTGACAGGTCTCTCTGAGGGCAGAGTTGCAGTTGATTGTATTAATTGGCAGAGTGGTTCTCCACAGGCCTGGAAATGTGTATTTCATTCTTTTGCCATCTAGTCAGAGCTTCTCAGCTTTCCTCTGGATCTTCCCCACCAGCATGACAATGTGCAAATTGACCTTGCATCTTTTCACGCATCTGATAATGACATTCAAAGAAACTGATTATCTTCCTATATCCAACTCTTGGCAGTTTGGTTTCACTTCTGTCTCTGCATTTCCTTCAGGAAGAAGAATAACAATGTACCTCACATTTACCATGGGTACAATCCTGTGAGAAGGAAAGTGCAGGTTCTTGAAGGGGGTGCTGTGTTGCTTCCAGCACTTTGAAGTCACTTTGGTACTTCTCCTCACATCAGTCCTCTGGATTTAATTGCAAGGAAAGATTCCATTGCACTGTGCAGGGAACAGTACTGGGCTGTACTGGGGGACAGTTTGCAGGTGTGATTCAGTAGAAATCCACCCAGGGCACAGCTGAGCCTCAAACTGGTTTTCTAAGTGGGTCACTGGAGTCCTATGCATCAGAACAGCGAACCATGTGCGTGGATAAGTTGGATAACATAGTATTATAGGCCTGACAAAACTAGATGCCAAATTGCTTCAGACTTAAACACAAGCTTGAATGTTGGCATAGCTCAATTTTTTCTAGGACTAAACCACATCCTTTAGAAGTTCAGCTCTGTTTTCCCAACCAAGATGTTCTTAAACAATCTCAGGTGTGAAAAGGCAGTCAAATCACAAACTTCTTATTTTGAGAAAACTGGCAAAGACACAAGGAAATGGAGATGCCTCAAGCTACCAGCTGAAATACAACATGTGTAATGCTGGAATGTCTCCAGTCTTACATATGTATTCTCTGCATAGACCTAGGGTTGTCTTTGGGTGCATCAGGACATCAGTATACCCAACCACCCAGTCAGCTCCTAGGCTTGTGTAAGGAGCTGTTTGATTGCTGTATAGATAGACATTAGTCTGTTCACTCATATCTCTAAGTATTTTACTAACACTCATAAAGCAAATATCAGTGAATGCTCCCCTCCACTGATCTGAGAGCACCTGCACTGACAGGAGATGCAAAATGCACTGGCTGAGTTCAGTCACTTGGATGAGCTCCCCCTACTTAGCTGAAGCTCTGGAGTCCAGACTCCCAGTCCTTCCTAATAAACCTTAGTCCTTCATTGTGGACAATTCCCATTTCAAACGAGCAATGAAAGGTGTGAGAACAGATCTGCCTGCAGCACACTTACTGCAAGAGGAACCTCATGGTCCCAGAGCAAGGCAGCTGAAGGGCTTTCATTGGAGGAGGGTTTGCCAGCAATGACATAGCCAAGCTGCAGCACAGACCATGGATAAGCCAGATATTAGCCCTTTTCCTCTCACTGCCAGTTCAAATGTCAATCTCATGCAGGCTCCTGATTTACAGTAAGTCATGCCATCACTCTTGTGAGCTGGAAGTGAGAATGCCTACGTGAAGCCCCATATGCCACCACAGAGTAGGACACATGGTGTGAAAGTGCCTCTTAATGATGCAGTAGGTGTAGGTGTAGTGCAAGCGGCTGCCACCATTGGCCCCTAACAAAGAGCAAACATGAGCACATGGGCTAAGGTTAACAAAATACTGGTCAGAGATGAGCCACAAACACAGAATTCACCTCTGAGTCCAAATCTTTTCCAAAGCTCAGGAGAATTTGGGCCTGGAGCTGTTGTTCAGCCAGTCAGAGACAGACAGTCTCGTAGAGACACTGTGAGACACGTGATGCTTTGGTTTCTAGAACCTGATCCAAATACTTACATGAGCACATGGCGCTCCCAGCATCTTCCTCTTCCCCTCCCATTGTTCTGACATGTTCTCATCAACTCAATTCAGTTAGTATCATGTTTAGGGAAGCTTTGGAAACACTTGTCAGCTTTGCCAGGAATTTATCTCCTCTTCCCAGTTTGTCCTGAAGGAGATGACATGTTTGTCTAGGCTATAGGAACCGCTCTTAGCTAATCATTCCCCTTACTCACTCCAGCATTAAGACAAAAGACAAAGTGTGAAATAAATGTTCTCAAGTCTCAGTTATAGGTGAGTAACAAAGGGGTGGTTTATCCCTCTGCTGCTAAACCTTTCTGGTGGTGCAGAGACATCCATTTGAGCTCCATCAGAGCTAATATGTCACCACTGTGCTCCTTACATCTGACACCATGTGAACTGAATTATGTGATTTCCAGGGACATATCAAAAGTTATTGGGAAGATCCTAAGTGTGAATAAGTCCTCTGAGACCCAGAAATGTTAGGGAGCAAAAGGAAAAATGGGTAAGATGCTCTGCATAGTCTTCCAGACCTGCTAAGATGGGTATTGATGATCACTGCAAGGACTGCATGGCCCAGTGCAGACTGTGTGCAGACATGTCTCCACTGCGTTCCCAGTGCATTCCAGAGATACCTCAATTTTTCTCAATGTCTGATTATCCTTCCCTTCCCTTCATAGCTAAAGGAAACATTGAAAATGCCAGCACTAACTTTTATTTATTCTTTTTTTATCCATGTCTCCCTCTCAGCTGGTAAGTGCTGCACAGCCTCTGTTCTGCCATGTACAGCAGTAGTGTGTGAATAATAAATAACAATGATATGCTTTCAGCCAGAAAATAAACCCCATATGTGTCCTCAAGTATCTCTTTTCTCTTGAAGTATTCATGCAAACATTGGTTCCAGAGACTGTTATAATCCTGTTTATTTGTCAATGCTTGGAGTGAGCATGTAATTACAGTTCCACTGCAAGATACTTAACATGTAATTCAATGGCAAAGAGCTGCCACGTGATTTTAGTCTTGTAAGGTTGGATTTATGCCCTGAAACCTAAATTAGTCCCAACAATTTCTGTTCAGAGGAGGATAATTTAATGCAAATATTATCAAACACACCAAAGAGTAAATTTCACCAACATAAGAAAAAACACAAGCAAGTAATTTTAAAAATTTTTCTTTTTATGCTTCCCTTGCCACCACAGTTTTCATGTATATCCATAGATAGGCAAGGGGTTTACGTTTGAGTAGGGTGCAAAAGTAAAATGAAAAATATCAGTGGCAATCAAAGAAACCTCAGGAATCAGTTCTGTCCTTGAAAACAGACAGAAAACCTGTGGGACACATCTCTTATGGTGATACCCAGTGTGCGACCTTGGTGTCAGTACTGGGCTAAAAGAATAAAGAAGTTATAGGTGTATCTGGCCTTTACTTGCTCATTCCCTCTGGTGTAGCTCTGTCTCTCGGATCTGTTGTTAAGCTACTGCCTGTCATACCATCATCATTAACTACATTAATTGGGCCCTGCCTTTAAAATAATCCATCCTCAGCATCACAACACTTCGCACTCCTACGGGCCTGTTTATTCAAGACTCTCAGAGGGCTTTACATGTCCTGACTGCTCAGGCACTACAAAGTGCCCAAGAATTTGGTCAGAGGCACAACAGGGGTAGCTGTGTTTACCATAATAAAGTTATATGCTTGCCTATGGCCACAGCCAAGACTGCTCAAGGAACAGAGCAGCTCCTGGCTGCGTTACTTCTCTGCATGCCCAGTCCCATGATTTGTTCTGAGCCTCAGTTTCCCATTTGTAAAAGGAGCCTCAGCCTTTTCAGCTTTTCCAAGGGCAGGTGACACCAGCCATGAGACCCCTCAAGAGCAAGTAAGTTATGGCCATGGAGACACCTGGACCTCCTTCACCACCTTTTAGCAAGGTTGCCCTTCCTGAGCCATTCCGTGACTCCCAACACTCATTGCCAGCCCTTTCAGTACAAACATAAGGCAGGCAGTTTTGTTACAAGGCCATAGCAATGCTGAAAGTCCATGGGAGTCATAGGAACATGGATAGAAATTCCCCAAAGCTCAGAGGAAGGAGAAGAGAGGAATGCAGCCCCAGAACATCTGGGACCCCTGGATGCTGCCAGCAAACCCAGGTGTGCACCACACCGGTGGGGGGGACTATGAAGTGATCTGGCGATGACAGCCCAGGGTGCCTGATACATCAGCTCTTGGGGTCTCTCATGCATCTGTTGGAGGGCTTGAGATATGCTGTGGGCCAAGGGGACCATTAAGCAGGTGGACTGCTGGATGTCCTGCACGCCTGCCAGACTCAGGCAAGTTGGAAGGGGGTGTAACCCCATGGAAATCACGCAGGCATGTGGATGAATGTGCAATATCCTCAGCCATGCATGCACACGAACACATGGGGAGAGGGAAGAGGTGAGCACATGCATTGGCTGGGACGCATTTGCTGAAGCACAAGAAGAGCCCAGGAAGAGAGATGCATGACCAGCAACACAGAAGCCACCACTTGAGAGCCTCCATATGACCCTTGGAAAATGTCTGGCCCTTTAGGTCTCCTTTAGCAACTGTCTTACTTAGGGAATGCTTGCTGATGGTGCAGGTTCATACAGCAGGTACATTGTGCCATCTTCTGGTTAAAGGCTGTGGACTCCCTCTCCGGGAGTCCTGCTTCTCTCCACCGAGCACGTAAGAAGAGCTTTTTTCTTATGCCTTCCAGAAGTGAGAACTTGAGATGCCAGAGCAGCTCTGTTCTGGTGTGACAGCATTACCTGCAGAAAGGAACCACAAGCCCAAGGCAGAGTTTGTGAGGATCACGGGGACATAGATGAGCTGTCAAACACAGCCCTGCTCTGCCAAACCTGCTGTTCTTGCCTTCAGGAGAAATAAGACTTCAGCATATCTCTTTAGTGAGACATTGAAATACCCTTATATCCATTTGGCCAGCTGTGCAGCTATGAACCACGTGTAGGTGATGAGCAAACCTACAGGAAAGTGAAAAAGAAAGTACACGCAGCAGGGTCCTCAGACAAAAAACATGTTCATCTCTCTAGTAAGGGAGATCATAATTATCCATAAATGCATGAGGACACATGTTCAGAGACGCTGCCAATTACTCATCTGGATCATGAATATGGGGAACTGGATGTTCCCAACCCACTCTTTGCTGCAGAAAAATGAGGATACAAAACTGCATGGGGATATATGATTTTGGAAAGAGCTCTTTGCGGAGAAATAACTGGTCTGAATGTGCAAGCCTAGACTTGATGCAAAAGAATTAACTGATAAATCCTCCTGGCTTTCAGCATCACAGTTTATAATGTAAGTTTTAAAACATGGCTCCTGAAAGTAGAGCAATTTCCAGCACTGTCACATCATGCCCAACTCTGACCTCACTTGCACCAGCACAGCTCACTTAATTTGAACAGCAGCATTTCTCCACCTACCAGGATCATTTTGCAGAAGTAGGTGTGCAGGATGATGAGTTCAAAAGGACCTAATTAGGCACATATTAGAGAGACAAATTAGAAACAACGGCTTCACTAAATACTGGTTAAGCAAACACAGCTTCAGGGAAGATCTGTGCTAGGGATTGTCATCAGCAGTACTAGTGTGAGCTGGATGAATCAGGGGCACAGCAGTCACCACCAAAAAGCTGGCATATAATGATGTTGCTACAGGAAACAGTATGAAAGGATGAAATCATCTCATCTTAGCTTAACTAAAGCAGAAGCAGAGACAAAGAGTTTGACAAGATTTACATGACTTCAGCCTAGTCTACCCACTTATAGTCTGCCTACACTTCCTAACATGCTGGCTATCTCCTTGCACAAGCCTGTCTTCAGGAGAAGATGTGGGAACATGTCCAGATTCTGTAGTAATTCAGGCCTGTGCCCTCGATGATTTGGCACATGAGCAGTTGGGAGCTTGGATTGCACCATGCTGCAGCCTGGTCGGGCGTGCGGTCTCTGCGCCTTACAAGGACAGCAGCAAAATGCTTTTCTGAGGCTAAGCTCACACCTACATCAGGATCACCAGCAGCAGAAGAAGGATTTTAGATCTGAAGCTGGATGCTTGGTGGGTAGAAATGAGAACTGAAGCACATAACCATTTCATGGCAAAGTCTGATCATGGCTTTTATCTAGTCATCTCCCAAGAATGAGTACGTCCCTCCCTACAGTTGCATCATTGCTTGAACACATTGGTAATAAAATATGAAGTGTTTTTCTTCCTGCAACCGAAACAAATATCAGTCCCCCTTATGTATTGGCTTTTAAACCTCACAGTATTTTCCTTTTGATCATCCCTACTCCTACATTTCTTAGATTGCACAGGCTGAAACTGATTCAGATATTCAGTATGGGGTCTTTCAAGGTTGTGGACTTCTAAGAACAGCAATCTGAACTTGTATTTATTTTGTTATTTACTGCAACTTTCAAACTTTTTTTTGAACTCATTTTTTTTTACCCTGGACCTGCTTATGGGTTGCTGTTCCTTCATTGTTGCCACAGTTTTCCTCCTCTCCACTGCAGTCTGGCTCTGTCCTCCTCCACTTTTGGCATCACAAGCTGAAAGTTGAATTAAGGTTTTCTGCCAGATCCTCAGTGATGATGAACACACCCGCTCAGTGTATTTTACAGCATTCCATGGCCCACATCCTCACTCTGCCTTTCTAGAAGACTACCCCATTCCACCCCATCTCCATTCCCTGATCTGATTGCAGCTGAAGGTTTTGACCCTTCGCCTTTTTGCTGCTTATTACCTGCAGCACTCCACCTTTTCACCACAGGGGAGTTTGTATCACCAGGCCCTCATCTCACATCCCTGGCAAGTCCCCATTCTCTATTTCCTGCTCTCAACCATTCCATGTCTGGAGGACACAGTAGACAGCTCTTGCTGGAAGCATCGCAGATGGTCCCACAGCCCATGAATCTCCCTGTTACACTCTGGGACCAAAAGAAGGAGCGAGTCCCCACATTACCAGGAACTGGCTTGGCCTTGAAGACATGAAATAAGAGGCACCTCCACTACTGACCTCCTTGGCACTCTGCTGTGCCCTGGGGAGCTCACCAGCAGCAACAGCTCTCTTCTCTGGATAATAAATAGTCTGAGCAAGTGTATTTTTAACACTTAGTATTTTTATCCAGTTTCTACCACAGTGCAATATCGAATACCCCACCAAATCCCGAATAGGCCATGACTGCACTAGATTCGCTGCATCTACTAAATCAGGAAGGCAATTGTACATTTTTTTGGCATTATCTGTTTTAAAGCACCCATGTTGTGTCCTGGCCATTGGATACTTTGCTGCTAAATGTTGTGGCACAAAGTCCTTCAACAGACTGTGAAGTCTGGATACTTCACCAAAACAAGCTAAAACCACAGAAGATGCCAAAGACTTGATTTCATGGTCTTCTTAATGACAGGTACCATATTTGTTTGCTGCCAGTCTTCAGATGTCTGTGACCTGGAGGTTCCACTTAATTTTTTCTGGCATTTTTTTTTTCTCACTAGATGCCTGATCCTTACATGTCATCCAATTCCCATTGACACCAGACAGAATTTCATTTTATCCAGGGCTAGAGGACACAGCCCTGGTTTTTTTCAGCTCCCTTGGGTGCATTACATCTGTTGATTTATGTGAGAAATAGTTACATTGCCTTGGTGGAGAAACAAAAACACCCAAGTGTGAAAAGAAAAGGCAACTGAAGACACAATGGTCATGTCGTTCCTGAAATGTTTCTCTCACTTTAGAAACAACACTGTGCTCAGACCAAGTGATAAGTGGGGACAGAGATTAAGCCAAAATAAACCTCCTTATCTTGAAAAAAATTCAGCTTCCTAAAGCCAACCTGGATCTGATCTATGTGAACAACAAGGGAAAGTGCAAGAAAGCTGAGATATTTCTTAAAATAATATTACTGTAGGACTAAACAAAATGTAAACTCTGCTCATGGGACAAATGTTATTTGCAATTAGCACTGACATGATGCCCATGAGAGGTCAGATAGAGAGCAGAACACTAACCCTTCTACGTCTTGCACATTTAATTTACAAACACAGGCAATGATCCTGTTGGGAGATACCTTGGCTGGACATCAGACACCAAGTGGTTCTCATTGTCTGTGAACTTCCCTTTAAAAGCAAAAGGACTCCTCTCAGCATGTAAAGTTAGAGGCCTTTGGTTAAAAACTGTGTATTGGACTTATTTCACCGACTCCACTGAGGCAAGAAGGATGACTTCTAGTGGATGGCATTGGTTAAGGAGCTTCATTACAAACCCTGGCCCTGTGAAAAACTTCTTGGGTAACTTGCCCCACCAAATTTACCTTCCCCTTTTAATCACATTCCTTGAGGTTGAATTAATTTTTTTTTTAATTACTCCTGAGTATATTCTTCATGAATGGTTATAAATCCCTCTTGGACACCAAGTTCAAGCCCTCCAGTGCTATAAACAGGCATAACGCAGAAAACAACAGTTTAGGCTCAATAAGGTCACTGAGTGTATGGCAGTGGAGATGTCCCACGCCATGCCTTGAACTCATTCCTCCTTAGCCCCTGATCCAACACCATAGATGTCAACCAGAGGGCTTTGTTTTCCCTGCACAGTGAAAACCCCTCCAGCACCAGACACAAACAAGTATGCTCTAACCCTGCTCCCCACCTACTGCACACAGATCAGCCCTGGGCTCAGACATCCCCTCCTCCCTCCTGCCTTGCTGAGAATTGTCACTTAAGATTTGCTTTGTTTGTCTGTTGTGCAGATTTTTTTTCCTTTATGCATAAAATATAAATGTAGGGGGCAACCCACATTTGTGTTCAGATGCTTGTACACCATCCTGTGTGTACAGGCTACATCCTTCTCTTTCAGCTAACATAACCTAATAATAAAAAACGGAAGTAAGAGATGTCATGCCATGAAACCTCCAGGACCTCTGTGACTTCTGCATGTGAGTAGCCATTTGGTTGCCACTATGAGTCACCACCCTTCAGCCATCCTGACCTTTGATTTTCAGGTTAGCAACACACCAGTCCATCCTGGTTTTTTCCTAATAAATATACCATAAATGGAAACGTCTGGCTAGTGGTTCACACAGGCTCTGAAAGTACTTTTAGGATAACACTATCCCACAACCCCAAGGGTAGGCTGTGCCAGATTTGAGGTCCTCAGCCAGCCCACCACCCTCTTCCACTCCAGGTTCGCAGTAGTGTGAGCTCCACCCAAACAACGCTGTGGGTGCACCACAACACACCTGAAGGAAACCAACTGTTTGAGAAAGGTTATTATCCATGTGGCCCTGGCAGTGGGCAAACTGACACCTCCATATGGTAAATGTAGGGCTATGTATGTGCACAATGGAATGACAATCCAGTGCAATCCCACAGGAGTTGAGTCCATCATTGAGTTCAGACTAAGAAAAGTCTATGCCTTTGCAAAGCATTTTGTAGAGAGAGGAGAAGATCTTCTGCTGGTACACTTTCTCAGTGGGGCAGAGGAGAAATGACACTTCAGGTGTTCCCACTAAAGCCCAAGTCCAACTGGTATGGGTACTGGAAGAAGTTCAGCCTCTCCATCAAACCACCCATGAAGAGAAGGCAGTAATGAAGCTGAGCATCCACTGGGAAAGACTGTTTGTCCTTTTTTGCCTTGCAGAGAATCTCTCAACACAGTTTCAATCATATGACACACTCAGCAGTAATGTGGACTGAATTGTTGCTCCTCAGGGGTCTGTCTGCCAAGAAAACTGAGGAATGACTCATGTCATGGCATTCGGAGTGAGGGGAGGGAAGGACCCAGAGGTGACTAATGATCCAAAAGCACAGAGGTTTAATTCCAAGGGAGCACAGGCCAGTCCTACCCACAATGCAGGAAAATGCCTTGAAGCACATTGGGGTGATGGAGTAGAGGAGTGGGTATGTGAATGGTGGAGAAGTGTGCCCCTCTCCTAAGGCAGAGACAGCATTGCCATGAAGATGCAAGTGATGTACATCTGATCCCCCATGGACTGGGAGATCCACAGGATATGGCTGGTTCAAAGCTGAATCAGATCATTAGAAAATAGATGAGGACTGTTTGATGGCAAGCTGAAGTGGGGATTGAAAGTTTCTGCTGAATTTCTTCCTCAGAAGGAACACACAAGAAAAGGGTCAAGATTGTCTTTCCTCAGTAAGAGGAAGAAAATTTGTTAGACCCATGTCATATTCTCTCCACTGTGACCCATGATATTTTTGGGAGATGCACTCAATGAGCCTTTGAAAGCAGGCTGCAGAAGGGGGAGAGTACATCCCCTTTGCTTCCAGAAATACTTTCTTTACATCCATTACTTTACTCATAACAACCTTCCCATCTACAGAGCCCAAGTGGCCTGTCTTTTGCACTTCTTGCTGCTTTAACAAATCACACGTAACAAAGCTGTACCTTTTTTCCCATACCCTGTCCAAAGAAGGGAGTCAAGCAGGCAAGATGGAAAACTGTTATAAAATAGCTGGCTCCTTGTTACATCTCTGCTCCTCTGCTTTCTTACATATCTTTGCCCATAAATGTCCCTCCCTGCTATACAGGCCATCCTCCTGCAACCCAGGCTGGGCATCTCGCAGGAGGCAATGGCACCTTGCAGGCCAGAAAGGACATGTCAATTTCACAGAAAAATGGGCAAATTCTGCAGAAATAATTACCAAAGAGGCCGTTTCACCTTGAAACTAATATAGAATACATGGCTGTGCTTATGAGACACTTGACACTGCCAAAAGGAGTGTGGAGTGGGAAAATAAGTCACCCCCCACTCCTCTGCTTGCTGCCAGCACCAAGTGTGTCCAACTGCTAAAATGGAGAGAGCCCAGCAGCCATGGGGCACTAGGGCAGGCTGCAGAACCCTCATTGCTGGTGAACATTGGGAAAAGCAAGAAGGGCAGGTTGCCTGACAGTCTCAGGGCTGAGCAACAGCCAAGCACAGCCCCATCTGGGTGCAGGGCTGGTGGGCAGAGGTTCAGGCTGGCTCCTGGAGTCACTAAAGCATGGATTAGGTTTGCATTTGGCAGAGGGTGGAGGGGCTGCTGCTCCATGGCGTCATGGCCCAGCTGCTGAGACGATGTCTGGACCCAGGCATTGATTAGAAGTTATCCCAGACGGTGCAGGGTGAGGGCAAGGGGGGAGAGTGAGTGATGGATTAACCCATTTTAAGTCACACTCTCTATAAAGAGCAGGTTACTTTCTGCTCCAACACTGAGTTACGCTAACAGGCATTGCTGAGACGGGGCCTGGGCGAGATTTATTTATCTTGAATCCCTTTAAACATTTCAACACCCCGTGGCTGTGCACCCAGCAAGCCTGTGAAACCACATGCCTCACAGTTCCTACCCTTTCCCTGCTATTCCCTCCTGGTTGTTTCACTCCCTCCTTGCTGCAAGCCAGATTGCTTGTCAAAATTAAAAAATAAGGCATAGGAGGCATGCACTTGGCTTTCCCTTCTGCTCATCTGGTATGGCCTGGTCCTGCCTGGGGATGGTGGGACCTCTCATTAGCACATAATCAGGGCTAAAAGACCCCATGGCCTCTTCTTTCTTTATGGTCCAGGGCAATATGGATACTGGGGAGCAGTACAGCATGGTTCTCTTCTTTGAAATCATGTTAACTTTGGAGTGCCTCCTGCTGCATATGGGTGTGTCTTGGGAAGAGCTCCTACATCTGCAATCTATCACCCACAGAGCAGCTGAGGTGATACAGCCCATTTGTTAATTTTGCTGTCCTGCTGACTAATGAAACGCAGTGGGGATGGTTTATGGACTAGCACTGAATGGCACAGGAGCCCAAGCATCCTTGTTTGCTGGATGCATTGAAACCGCCTGGGCTCCCTGGGGGAACAGGGAGCTGTTATTATGTGTAAGCTGCTCCATCCACTTCAGGAGAGTTGCAAAAATGGAAAAGGACAGCAGTTTATCCCAAAGATTTCTTTGCAAAGTTAACAGCCAAAGCACACAGATTTGCCCTACTCTTGCCCTACTGAATGAATTCTTGCTCTCAAACATGAGTTGAAGGGCTTGCAGCTCAGCACTATTATTCCAAGCTGCCCTCTGTTCAAAACCATTTTCCCCTGACCTCCAGAAACATGACAGTCACCACCTATCAAGGCAAGAATTCCTTGTCAACACAGGTGGACATTTCAGGCTCCTTCCTCCCAAGCACCTCAGTACCTTCACTGTGTGGCAGACCCTCTTGCCACACCAGCTGGTAAATTCTGTGCTTTGCTATCTTGTTGTTTCAACCATTTCAACATTCTAACACCATTTAGAACAATTTCATCCAAACATCACAAAGTGCTTTACAATGTTTAGTTAATCAAGCCACTGAAGTATTATTACATCTCTCTTATGGAAGAGAAAGCCAAGCAAAGATGTTAAATGACTTGCCAAATGTAATATGAGTCAGTAGCTAAGTTGGGAAGAGAACCCAGGAGTCCTGACTCTTAACCCATGGCTGTAAACTATTTTTCTCTGTAAAATAGAAATTAAGCAAGTAGAAGTGCGGCAGCACAGCTATTCCTTTTACTCAAACTGTCATACAATTAGGATTGCAACAAAAATATTGATTCCTAACCCTGAAACTTGGTACATTTGTTTGAAATTGACTGTGTGGCTATTTTGAGGGGCTTGCTGACTTTTGAAGATCTCACATCATGGTCATATTTGAAGAAGCTACTGTGTTAGCAGGAGTTATGGGCTTGTTGCAGAAATGAGTGTTGTGTTATCTGGGAAGTCAGAAGAGATCATTGAAACATCACTTCAAAACAGTCTGACAAATTTATGGCATATTCCTACTAACTAAACCCATAAACCCCACCAGAACAGGTTACCCTTTGTTCTCCCATTTACCAAAGGGGCAAAAAAGGGAATATAAAGGTGAATTCTCTGCTAAAGAGGACTCCTCTTCCTCCAGCCCAGCCCAGGATCTGTGAGAAGAACTGCTCCAAGTCTAAAGATAAACACAGCGATAGCAAGGGCATTTCCACATGGAGGCCAAGGAATTTGAAAGAGGAAGGAGCAACTGGGACCCCAATGAGCCATTTGCCTGTATCCTGCTGTCCATAAGTTTTATAAATTATGGGAGAAAAAATGCTGTGCATAACTGAAAGCTGCCCCCAGGCACCAATAATTTGTCTGACCTGCGTTTAGACAACCAATCTGCTCAGCTCTAACTAGCCTTGGCAGCCTCGTGCTGGCCATACTTTTACATGGATGAACTGTTCTTCAACAATTTCCTCCAGTGTGCTCGCAGCACAAACAGGCTTTTCTTTGCAAGCAGGTATGTGTGCCTTCTTTTTCCAGTTATTTCTTTTCTCACACACGTGATTCATGTGGCCATTTGAGAAGAAAAAACACCCAGCCCCCACTCTCTTTCCTACTAACAGTGTTGTTATGAGCCCTGCTGCAGTTTTATGGGACAGGGAGGGAGGTTTGCTTAGGCTTGGACTCCCTTGTTTTAGGAGGCAACAGCATCACCTTTTTCATCCATTTCTCCAAGTCCTATTTCTGTCTTTTCCTAACATTTGCCTGCAGCATCATGTTTTATTACTCAAGTAATAGTACAATCATAGCGAGATCAGAATTCACAGTTGCAAAATAGCCAATGCTTTCCAGGGTAATTCTGAGGCTGAACTGGACTTCCAGAAGAAATCACTGTGAAGACGGGGGGAGAGCTGGGAAAGCTGCACCATCACCTCTCTAAATACAGGGCCCTTGTCCTATGAATTTGCTCATTGTGGCCGAACCTTTAGTCCCTTGGCTCTATGGGATTGAAGATACGGTGAGAAAAGCAATAAAAAAAGAAAGCAGGAGACTGTCAGATATACAAATATATATATATTTGCTATTTCTGTGAAGGAATTCATCATATGCACCAAAAGCCCCTTGACCTCAGGGTGTAAGTGCAGGATTTAGGGCCTTGTAGGAATGTGCCCTCACTCTTTATTTAACACCAAGGAGGATTGTGCCTGTATGAATTCAACACATCCAGTGGTTTCCTGCAGACATTTTGATGATGGATTGCTGGCATCACTTGTTTTCTTTTGAAAGCAATTCATTTATCAGAGACAATTACTCAGCTGATAAGTTCAGTGTGTTCAGCTGTTCATGGCTACACAGGAGCTACAGGCCAATAAATATGAGCTGCAATTAGCATGATTAATGATTTCAGATCACTAAACTGCAGCTTTGTTTAAGATAAGTCTCTAATAAGCTTTTCTGCTGAATTTGGCAAGTTTGCCAGCATTGGTGACACTACCTTCATTGTCAGCACCCCAAGCCCAGCAGCTCCTTCAGTCTGACTTTGTGATAAAGCGAGTTCCAGTCCTCAGGACCTCTGAAGAGCTCAGCAGGTGTTGGGCGGGTGGAGTACAGCAACCAGGAACCCCCTTCCATCTGCCATACTGCAGAGTGCTAAGGAAATTGTTTCCAAATGTCCCTTAATTTAGAAGTTTACTCCTCCCCCAGCCCCCACTCAGCCTCCTGTTTTACTCCTCTGGGCTGCTGACCTCCACCTCTTCTGCCATCCTTCAGCCATGCTGCAAAACCTGATGCTGAGCCATTCCTGAGTGTCTTGGAGCATGGAGGAGGGGAAGATAAAGGAGAGCAACAGAGAGCAGGTTTTAGGAGAACCACATTTGCTTTAGCATGTTGGCTCCCAACAGTGGGAGCACTTGCAGTGCAGTATGTGCTGGAGCAATCTGTTCAGATCAATGGCGTTTGCCTTTCATTCATTTTTAGTTTGTAAAGAACATGAGCATGAATGCATATACATGTACTTACATGCTCTTCCCTTGCTGCCCTCTGCTGAAGGAATCAGCGTCACTGATTTTTGTGCCACAAGCCCAGACTGGTAAGGACTGTGCTTGTGGAGCAGCAGTTTAGGAGTTATAGCCCTTGCTAAGCTCCAAGTACAGGCTCCAAGCCATGAAATGAGCTGGGGTTCACCCCACTGTATCCAGCATGTTTTACACAGATTCAGTCCCATCTCTCAGTCCTCCCAGAGAAGGCATTTACAGGCTGAAGAACATCTGGGCAGAGACCTCTGGAGATTTGATTTCAGTGGTCTGGGAAATGATACAGTTGGCATTTTGCTTTGTGTGGACATCAGGTGAAATTCAAACCATCACACTTAGATATTCCATAGGCACTTTCCTCAACCAGCTCCCTCAGGGGCTCTAAGTAGGGAAGAGAAGAGACTCCCTGAAGTCAGGAGAGAGGAACAGACCATTTGGTGCCAGTGGGAATCTGCTATTTCTGGACTCAAGGTAACACCACAGACAGGGACACAGCTGCAGTCGCAGTCCTTTCTCAAGTTTAGGTGCTAAATTATCTCTGCAGCTATTTCATCCCAAGCTCAGAGTCTCGGGTCTTTTTTCAAGGGAGAAAGCATCCACCATTTCAGCAGGGGTCCTGTAGCATTTGTTTGTGCAGTGCAAGAGTTTGGGTTCAGTTTCTGCATAAGGATGGGGAACAACAGTACAAAAACTGCTGTATTTCACCTCCATGTCCTCAATCACTATCTCTATGTGGGCACAGGGAGCACTTCATGCATTTCACATGACACATTAGAGAAAAATATGCTGCAGCTGTTAATTGTATGCCACTCTTATTTCTTGAGTTTGCCTTGAGAATATATTTATAAATTGGCATAAGTATTTGGAAATCAATACATTTCCCTGGGATGTTTCTTCACAAAAGACAGGTAACAGGTATGTTTTATTAGCCTAATTGGAATTGCTCTCTTCCATACCAGTAATCCAGTAATCTGCAGCCACAGCCAAACACTGAATTCTTTGCCCAAGTGTCACCAGGGACTCAATAAAGGAAAAAACCTAACTGTGAGCACAAAGGGCTGTGTACTCAGGGACTTGGATGTGCTCATTTTGCAAAGAAGCCTGAGGCCAGGAAGGCTCTAATGAACCCTTATGGAGAAGCCTTGGTCCGGGGAGCCATCCACTCACCTGCTGGTCTGAGGGACTGAGCAAGGACAACAGAAAAGGAGACCAGGAAAGGAGGAATTGTTGATCCAGAGATTTGATACAGCCCATCTTCTGACCTTTGTTTTAGAGGGAAGGGAGATTTTGGTGTAATTTTTTTGTAACCTGTGGCTGCTTGATTACATCATGAAGAAGAAACATGTCCATCAGAAACTTCACCTATAGCTTTGGGAGTGTTCCAGATGAAATCTCATGGTCGGTCAGACCTCTGGCTTTTTATTACTATAGGGATTTATCTACTGAATCCAAACTGGAAAACAACTGTATTCCAGTAAGAACCTGATGATGTGATTAAACCTGTGATTGCCATGAGAATGTCCCAGAAGTGGGACAAAAAATCCTGAAAAGTTTTGAGGATCATAAAGCCTTAACCCAGCCTTTCATCCCCTTCTCAGGGCTGCTTATCTATTGTTTCTAAATTGGGCCTTTCCTTTGTGTGATCCTGGCACATGGATACCCTGAGAACCCAAAAGTATGCTGAGAGTCAGAAAAAGGATATTTATATTTTCTACAGACTTCAAAAAGAAAGTCTGTGTCTGACACAGGGTTCCACTGCCTTGGAATTAATTTGCTAAAACCTCACATTATTCTCCTACAGGAAACCATCAGCAAACTGCCTGGAGCCAGTCAAACCTTAAATGGAGCTGCCAACAGAAAACAAGGTGAGGACCATGTATGGTTTTAGATCCCACAGAAAATCTACTAGTCCTGTGCTGTAGCAGAGACCAAATCCAATATTACTACAGTATCAAAGGGAAAAATAGCAAAGGAACACAGGTTAAATTGAAGGCTGGAACAAAAATATGAGAGAAATGTTATCATTATATCAGTTTTACAGGGTCTTACACTAGTGACATTTGGGGGGATTTCTAACAGCCACTGTAACAAATGTGCTCAGAAAGTGACCAAGAGGTGAATGAAGCCAAATCAATCTGAGTGACACATGGAGCCCAAATCCTGGGCTTGGCTACACCAGAGTAATTTCCAGAAGCTGAGTGTTGCTCTCCCTGGCTTCAGACCTGCAAAACTAAAGGTGGTCCTTTCACCTGCACACAAAAAACACCTGAAGCAGCAGGAAGATGGACCAAGTGGGAGGATGAGATGAAAAGAGGGCTTCACAGAGATGAAAGAAAGGAGCAACATCGGTCTGGAGAAGACAATTTCTGGATGAATTTCCACAGCCTGGTTTCTAGAAAAACACAGCTTTGGCACATGTATTGTACTCTATCCCTTGCCAGCACAAGTGGGATTTTAGCAGGATGATGACAACAATCCCCTGTGAGAAGACAGTTATGCCAACACGTACCTCGCTGTCTGGAGCACAGTCAGGATCCAGGGGAAATAGAAAAGGTGACATGATAAGGTACCAAATGAGTTCATTGAAGAAGTCTAAGTCTAAGGTGGAGAAGGGGAGTCACAGATCATGATCTTTACATAACCTGTGCCAAACCCATTAACTCCTGTGGCAGAGAGGATGGTTTGGTTCAGCACAGAGGGGAAAATGGAGTGACAAGAGCAGGGAACACTCAGCTGTCCATGGGCTGTACTGTGCCCACATGGAGAGAAAATTCAGCAGACTGGGCTGGGAAAGGAAAAATCCACCAGTATGAAAAGCCCTGTTGGAAGCTCTCCCCGAGGAATACTCTCCTGAAGGAAAGGTTGAAGTGTTGTTCAGGGAGTGATGAGACTGCTGTTATTTTGACCTAGACTCAGGGAGAGTCCAGACCCACAGGAATGTGGGTCTATCTTGTGATTTGGGTTTCAAGGGCACAGCATGACAGCTTCACTCCAGCACTCACCAGAACCATATGCTAAGAACAAAGTTAGTTTTTCCAACAGTGTCAACTGAAAAAGTGTCTTCCCCAATCACCTTGCTTCGTAAAGAAGTCACCAACCCTCAAAGCCCATATAGTCTCTTTTCAGCAATCTGTTTATTTGGGAAAGGTGGAAATAATTGTGTCTTTAACCAAACATTTACTTTTGGTCAAGGCCCCATCTTTTCTTGCTAAAAATTATAGCTTGATAGACTTGCTAAATATTACCATCAGTCTTGGGACAAAAGAGTGAATGGACCAATGTGGTTTCATTTTAGTCCAGTTCACAACCTTGCTTTTCTTTCCAGTCAGTGTAGGGCAGGATGGGAAAGCTGATGGCAAAGGGTCTCCCTTCTTCCTGCATTACCCTTATTCCCTTTTAAAGTGAGTAGTCTTTCACCTTTCCCAGGCACTTTGTTCACATCAGTTTAAAATAATAACATAAGCCTAGTGATTACTCCAGCAAAACACTCCCTGTGTACAGGAGGCTCTTGGAACCGCACTGAGTTTCTGAGTCTGCAAATGCCAACATCTCCCAGAAAACTGGAGGAGTTGTGCAAAGAGTTTAAAGAGACAAAATTGGCCCATTCTCATGTGGAGGGACAGATCTTGCCCATACTGTCAATATGAGTTGGATCATACATGTAATTATGCAATGCCTTTTGTGAAGGGAGCAGGAACCATAGATGGTCCCAATAATTATGGAGTCATGGAATGGTTTGGGTTGGAAGGGACCTTAAAGATCATCTAGTTCCAACCACCCTGCCGTGAGCAGGGACACCTTCCACTAAACCAGGTTTCTCCAAGCCTCATCCAATTTGCCCCTGAACACTGCTAGGGGTAGGGCATCCACAGCTTCTCTGGATAACCTGGTCCGGTGCCTCACTCTCTGAGTGAAGAATTTCTTCCTAACATCTAACCTAAATCTCTCCTATCATTATCTGCCCATGTAAAAAATTCACTTTCCTACTTTTTTACAAGCTCCATTTAAGTACTGAAAGGCCTCAATGAGGTCTCCCTGGGGGCTTCTCTTCTCCAGTCTGAGCAACCCCAACCCTCTCAGCCTGTCTCCATAGCAAAGGCGCCCTCCTCTGGACTCATTCCGACAGGTCCACATCCTTCTTATGTCAGGAAACCCCATACTCCAGGTGGGGTCTCATACAGAAAAGATGGGGAGAATCACTTCCCTCGACCTGCTGGTCACACTTCTTTGGATGCAGCCCAGGATGCCCTTGGCTTTCTGGGCTGCATTTTAACAACCCAGAGGGAAGTATGAAACAGGGGGATAACAAATGGCCACAAGTATTTTTCATGGAGCAAGCAAGAGCAGGGGTAGGAGCCTCCCAGCCCTTATGCTGTGCAGGGGGGGTTTATTTAATCTATCCAGCCCCCTCTGGCAACCCCGGATCATTTCCTCCTTCAACAGCTGCAGCCGTGGGGGACGGTGGAGCACGGAGACATACAGCTGTCCCTTGCTGATTGCCACACATCCCTGTCAAGGCTTGCTGGATCCAGCTCTGGGACCAGATCCCCAAGCCTCTCCTCAAACCCCAGTCCTTGTAAGCTGTTCAGGATAATTTGAGGATTTCCTCTTTTTTCTTACTTCAATGACATCAACTTGGAGAAAAAAAGATGCAGCTACTCCTTGCAAATTTTCCTGTTTTACAGCTTTCAGTTGGCAGAGCCAGGGTGTGATGGTGGAAATAAACAGCATTTCTGTAGCATATTTTGTATTTTAGGTATTACACATAAACATGTTTCTTCTTGACCAGCACACCAGGTCTGTGAGATGGTTCCAGCATAAGTTGCTCTTGGTCTATACCCTCAACATGTGAACAGGAATGACAGTTTTTGCAGAATTCAGCTGTCATGAAGCTTTTACAGCAGTTTGTGAAATCTCCACTCTAAGGCTTACAGTCCTGCCTGAGGGGAAGGGTTTGGGTTATCTGCCTCAGTTTTCAGTATTTTGGGGGAAAGAGGGTTGTTTCTGCCAATCAGCTGAAGGGGATTTCAGAACAGGAGGACTCTCACGGTAGTGAATGTCACTTCTCACAGGGAGGGCTTTCTCCATGGCGAGATTTGCACAGTTGGAATCTGAGCAGAATAAACCTACAGACTGACCAAACACAAATGAGCCTTTTAAAAGTTCTGTGTCAGATTTGTTAACACTGGTCCACAAAGACCTGACTGCAGTCATGAGGACAAAAGCTTTTAAAGGAGGAGCATCCTCAAACTGGGTTGGATTCCCCAGTACAAAGGCAACTAGAACAAGAGCACTAACTGCATTTCTCCTTTATTTTTTGTCCTGTTTAATTTGACCCTACTCATAGCCTAGTTTCCTGGCCTGGCTCTATATAAAAGACAACTTCATAAAGTTGAGCTGGTCTTTTTCTAATGTGGATATTATTTTTTTTTTTTTTTTTGGACACAGAAAGTTCAGTATTAGACATAATCACTTTTTGGCATGCTATATAAATATGCATTTTGTTAGATTGATTGGCTCTGTGTAAAGGTCTAAAAGGAATAAAGTTCTACTATTCACCATTGTCAAAGCAATACCCCAGACTCCTAATCAAATCTGTTTCTGCAAAGGTAGGAAAAAAATAATAACCCTGCTACAATTACCTTGCCTGGAGCCACTGCTCTGACACCAAAAAACGGAGTTTTTCTGTGCTGTGTAAGGACTGACCTGATACATACATTTTTTCCTAATTTCTCATCACTTTCTTGATGGCACAGCATTTTCTCCCAAGGGACATCACAAGGTGCTCAGGTTACAGAGGGTAAGATCTCAGTGCTGTAGGAGAAAAAGCACAAGTGTCTCAATGGACACAGGCTAAAAGTGGAGGAGTGCAGGATTAAAGAACCACAAACTGCCCAAAACTGCAGCCACATCCACACACATCCACATTAACAGTCCTCATAGCAAACTTAAACCATCTCATGCTCAGAACACTGAATTTAGGTGAAAAAAAAATCAGTATCGTCACTGTTCAGCTACTCTGTACTTGCTGTCAGTAACAGACCCATTTATGCCATCAGTTCTATCCTGACAAATTCAATGCTGGTGGTGCTTTGAGATCTGGGCAGGAGGTCTGACTAGATGGTCTAGGTGGGAGGTTGAAACCAGATGATCTTTAAGGTCCCTTCCAACCCAAACCATCCTCTGATTCTGCCTCCAGAGATCCCCTCTCCCAGCCCCTGTTTCTCAGTGGTTGTGTGCAGCAGGTCTGTTCTTTCCTCTGCCCCCAGTAAGACTTCAGCCTTTTATTTACAAAT
This sequence comes from Hafferia zeledoni, assembly GCA_035583235.1. NCBI lineage: Eukaryota > Metazoa > Chordata > Aves > Passeriformes > Thamnophilidae > Hafferia > Hafferia zeledoni. Next base: position 67,639,474 of record JAWWEV010000134.1, read on the forward strand.
AAAAAAAATCTTCCTGGAAGGGATCACTGGACTCTCAGGCGGTGGGGGAAAAAACCAAAAAACCCACCAATTTTCATACTACTGTTTAAATGTTTTGGAGCATTTAAAAAATAAAACTACTAATTGTCATAATTGTACAGACTCTTGATTTATACACTTTTTTTGGCCAAAGTTATTCTCAAGATCTCATGGAGACAACATGCTATCAATGAAGACAGCCTGGAGCATTTCAAGGAAAAGCAAGCATAGACAAATAAGATTTTTTTTCAGAGATTAGTGGTGTCAAGGTTTCCATATTCCTGATATGCCACTCTGCTCCATTCTTCCACAATTCTCCAAGAGACATAAAGCGTTTCTAAATTAGACTATTAATTAGTGAGCCACCAGATCAGCCTCACAGCACACTACATAAAACCAGCTTTACCAGTTATATCAACATCATTGTCACTTCCAGGAAAGGCACAGGAAAGCAGATTTTGCTGAATAGCAAGTCAGATGTTTTACCTTACCTTTCAAACTCTTCCCTACAAACAAAACCTGGTTCCTTTTATTTCTGATCAGCCTCATATGTGTTGTCCCCATATCACACCCAAACTGTGATTCTATGAAGACAGCATTTAAGATCAAGGGAGCAACAAAGCAATGTGCCCATAAGCAACAGCTTAGCCAATCCCTGGGCCTGCAGTCCTGTCCAAAAAAAAATTGAAATAGGAAGAAAATATTTTGGAAGGTTTTCATTGGAGCACATCTCTGAACAACTTCCCATTCACTAAAGCCACTCTTGGTCCACAGGATGTAGAAGCAGTGGGGGCCATACAGGTAGATATTAACAAACACTGCTGGATATCTTCCCCAAACTGTTACAAAACTTGCCCAAACAACTTTGTGTTGCTGTTAAGGCAGGGCAGCTCCAAAATACTGCTCCCCCTTACCATGGAGGGATATGGGGTAAGTGCAGTTCTGATTGTAATCTCAGCCAAAGTATTACTGCAGCTTTTCATCAGGGAAAAATATGTAGTAAACTGACCAGAAAGCCTTCTTACTGTTAACAGGAGGTGAAGGGCAGGGAGGAAACAATGACCCTCATTCCTGCAGTGCAGCCCTCATGCTGCTGGCTTGGATACTTGCAGGGAAGCTGAAAATGTCCTCACAAGCCCTGGCACTCTTGTGCAGCTCAGCTTTTGGACTGGGAGGAGGAAAGGAACATGTGTGAATGACCATGAAACTTATCACACCAGCAGAACTCGGTGTTCCTGCCCATTTCCAAAGGGGTGAAGGGAGCCAGCCGGGAAACAGAGCGAGACTTAAAAAACACGCAAACCAAATTTCATTTACAGAAGAGGAGGAAGAACAGCATGTTAGTCTCACTTTGAAGGCTTTATCGCAATGCACAAAACCACATTTGCATTTAGCCTAGAGCAGTTGTGGAAAGGAAGAGTGGGCTCTTTTCATTAAAAATATTCCTTGATGCTTTATTTTAAAGAAGCCCTAGTGCTCTTCAAAACACATTTCTGACAGTGTGGTCTCCAAGTAGAGAGGAGATCATGTCTTATTGGCATGATGGGGATGGAGAGATAGAAGGCACTGAACATGCATAGAACACTGCAAGAACACACTGGCAAAGGAAAGGGTCTGTAATGCATGTGGATGAGCTTTTTGGACACCTTAGTATTAAAGCAAGATGAACCCATGTGCACCACGCAATGAAGGGCCATAAAATCACCCCTGCTAGTATCCAGGCTATTGAGTGTTCATTGGGTGATTCACACCATTGCTTAGACTAGCAAGGTGGTAAGGCCACAGTCTACAATTATTCTTTTGGATGTCAAGGGGGCAAGCCAAAAAGAACCAGCCACATAAGTGTTTCCTACACTTGTGAACAGACAACATCCCTCCTGCTATGCAGTCAGGCATCCCCCACACAACTGAAAACGGTCTTTGTTCCTCATTCAAGGAGCACATCCCCCAGAGCAATTCACTGCTTTGCTGAAAATTCATATCACCATTGCCATGGTTGCTGCACATGGTCTCCCACACGGTATCCCGGGCAAAACACTGAGCTGGACCCATGTCCTCCAGCTCCTGCACCCAGACCACTGTCCCAACAGCAGGTCTGACCCTTTGGATGAGAAAGCAAGGGTCCTGCTTGCATCACACTTTTCAAAGAGCACATTAACCCTGATTGTCTTGGCTAACTCTCTGGAATTTCCTTCCTTGCCCTGGAGACAGAGCATTCTGTGGAAATGAAAATTAATACTTACAGGCGACTTGAGTTTGGGTGTGTTTTCAATTATATATTGAAGGAAAAAAAAAAAAAGAGAGAGAGACTGGAAATTCTGTGGCTTTTACAAATAAGCCCATTTTAATTGTAAATTTATTTAGCAGGAGGTGGAATTAATCACCTAAAAGAGAGTGGAGGGAGAGTCCCGAAATTGCACACAAGCAAAGGAGAGTGCGAATCACACAGTTGGCATGAGATCCCATTTCATATTTGTTAAGTGCAGGGGGTTTAAGATCCTGAATATCCTACTGTTCTTTCCCTCCTGTTCTCCAGAGGGAGAACAAATGCAAATGGTGTCGTGTTAGAAGGGGCTAAAAGGGCACCCTGTAATAATCCAGTGTGCAAAGCCCCATGATTTCATCAAGGAGGGAAGGTGTAACAGCCCTCAGGAAGTCTGCAATAGCCTCTGTGTACACATAACACCTCCAAAGGAATTTTCTGCAGCTCTTCAAGAACAGACCCAGGTCTATTCACCCTGGCTTCACCCCATAGCTCACTTGCACACACCTAGGCAGCACACAGGGGAGTGCAACAGAGGGCTGTGACACACCAAAATAACTCCAGCCAGATGAAAAATAGGCTCTGTTGTTTCTCCTATGGTGCTAGTGTTGAGGTTAACAGGCAAGGGGAAAGATAGTTCTTCCACAGTGTGTACCCCACAGCACAGGGTAACAAGAGCACAAGTCCCCAGCTGTAGCTGGTTACATTATACCACTTCCACACACCACACTCTGACAGCTCCTTTTCCACCCCAAGCAAGGACGTGAGAGGCCAAGCAAGACCCCAGCACCCACCATTCTCCACCACAGCAGGCTCAGAGGCTGCATCCAACACAGTCAATTCCCAACAAATGTGGCCATGGCACAGCAGGCTGCATGAGGATGAAAATCCCATTTGTGAAGTGACAGCTGAGATGTGAGTCAGTTCCAACAGGTTTTCCATAACCATTTTTCTTGAAGCCTGTAAATTAATTCAGCTTGGGCAACCTTGCCTTCATTTGAGATTCCTGCTCCATAAACATTCAAGCTTTAGTTGTACAAATAGAGGAAATATATCCCAAGTTTCCAGCCAGTGCTTGTCACCTTGCACATCAGTGAGCACTGAATCCTTCTACAGTTGGTGAATTTGTTCAGCTCTTCCTTGGACATGCTGATGCTGTCTCTACAACCTCCTGTGGCAGCACAGTCCCACTACTTGCTGCCTTTGCACAAAAAAAGGCTCTTTCTAATACCTGTTTTAAACGGATCTACTAGTTTTGCCCTCTAGCTTTATATTAAGAGATTTGGTGAACAGAATTAGAGGATCAATCAGTAAGGCTAGAAGGGACCACAGTTCATCATCTGGTCCAACCTCACAGCTCAAGCAGGATCATCTCAAAGCACATGGCATAGGATTGCATCCAGATGGTTCTTGAATATCCCCAGTGAGGGAGACTCCACCTCATCTCTGGGCAATCTGTTCCTGTGCATGGTCACTCACACAGTAAAGAAGTTCTTCATCATGTTCAGGTGGAACTTCCTGTACATCAGTTTCTGCCCATGCCCTCTTGTCCTATTGCTTGGCACCACCAAGAAGAGCTTGGCTTCATCCTCTGGACACCTCCCTGCAGATACTGATAGACATTGCTGAGGTCCTCTCTCTGTCATCTCTTCTCAAGGCTGAACAGGCCCAACTCCCACAGCCTGTCCTCATAAGAGAAATGCTCCAATCCCTTAAACATCCTTGAAGCCCTCTCCTGGACCTGCTTCAGGAGCTCCATGTCTCTTGTACTGAGAAGCCCAGGACTGGACACAGCAGTGGTGGTGCAGCCTTACCAGGGCTCATGAGAGAAGCTGGATCACCTCTCTTGACCTGCTGGTAATGCTCTTCCCAATGTACCCCAGGATACCATTGGGCTTCTTGGCCACAGGGGCACTGCTGGCTCATGGACAGTTTGTTGTCCACCAGGACCCCCAGCTCCTTCTCTGTGGAGCTGCTTCCCAGCAGGTCTCCCCCAGCCTGAAGTTATTCTCCCCCACGTGCAGGAGCCTGCCATTGCCTTTGTTGAACTTCAAACAGTTCAGCTTATCCATTACTAAGAAACTTTTGAAAACTTGAATTGCACTCTACAACAGGGACCCTCCCCCTCTCCAGGTATTGCTTATAATATAACAATTTTCTGCAATGACTCGATTTAGAGATTCCAGTCTCTGACCTGGAGGAAAGGGATCATCAGGCCACTTAGTCACCTCCAGTGATCAATCTGTATATAACATGTAACTCCCCACTCAGCCTATTTTTTATTTTTAATTATTGCTATTGCAAACTGGCTCTGTGTAATGTACTGAGAACAGAGTGTTGCACAAGTTTTTGTAGGAACTGAATTTTGAAACTGCTACATGCAAGAACAGATATCAGCTGTGACCGTGAGAAAAACCACGGGTCTCATCCAACTGACCACGGCTCGCACGAAGAGTCTGCAATCACTCACTTTGACTCTTGGAAAACACACACATCTCTCAGTCACAGGGTTTATCTTACAGGGGAAAAAATAAATCTCCTTTCAGTGCACAAGTAAGACTGAGAATCATTAATCCATCCATTTGGCAATCAAGCCACAACCATTTTGTTTGTTTGGGTTGAAGCTCTAATTTTATCTAGCTTTCCTTAAAACACAAGCAAGATATCGATCCCCCAAAATGAGGCGTGGAAAGCCTCACACAAAGGCACTCATTTTGTTTTCAAATCTGCAAAACTGATCCTCTAAAACAACTTTCTAGGAAACACTCTGTGAGCCCTGAAAAATTTCCCAAGAGCAAATAGCTGAGCAGAGATTTGTGACACTGAGGAAAAGTTCCCACTGCCCAGGATCTGCTGGATGGTGCAATAGCTCACAGCAATTCAAGGACTAGTTCTTCTGACATCCTCCACACCATGAAAACAACGTTTTCCCCCCTGCACAAGAGACAAATCTTAGACCCCTCAAAGGACACTCAAATAAAACAAGGTCACCACACACAATCCTTGGTAGCACCCTCACGAGGAGGCAGGAGCCTGCAAGGGAGATGGGCAGCAAAGAAAAGAAAAAACTAAGGGAAAGGCAACAATTACAGTTATATTATGCAGCTGCTAGAATAGCTGAGGGACAGAAGGTGATGTATGCTGTAGAATGATAGCCTACAGCATTGCAGTGTGGTGACAGGTCCCTGCACCATGAAGGCACAGGCTGCATTCAAAAATTAAACTTGGTGCACCCCCTAGGCCTCCAGCAGTCTGATAGTTTTATTACAAACTCGTTTTTTGATAGAATAAAGCAAGTTTTCAATTGTCCATCTATCTTAATGGACAGTATGCCCAGGGAAGTGGTGAAATCCCTGGCCCTGAAAGTATTCAAAAAATAGGTAGATGTGGTGCTTAGGGACATGGTTTTATGGTGGACCTGTCAGTGTTAGGTTAATGGTTAGACTCAATGGTCTTAGAGGTCTTTTCCAACCTAATGATTCCATGATTCTAAATATGCATACACAGATTATAGAGCTGGTTGACTGATGGCTCTCATATTGATGGAAAAATTCAGATTTATGGAAGTGATCTGTACAGTTCAAGTGTTCAAATTATTTGGCTTAAACATGAAATCTGTGGGAAAAAAATAAGCTCATGATTTTTGAAGGACAGATAAGCCATTTTTGAAAGCGGTGTCTGGCCACTGTCTGTAATGATACAAGGTGGGCTTCCTCTCTCCATTTAAAGTCTGTTATTACTACACCAAATGCTTAATGTTTTCCAGTCAAGGTAGCAATCAAATCTGCAGGTTGTTTGCAAGCAGAGGATAGCCAGTTCCTAAAAATTATATAAGGAATTATAGGCTAGGTTACTTCAAAGTAACCTTATTACTGCTGCACAATCAGTTGCCTGCCAGGCACTAGAGATGTTCACAAAACTTTCCTACCCACCCCCTTTATCCCTTCAGCCTCTCCAAGCACCACCATTTCAAGGCCAGCCTGGCTGCAAACAAGCTCAGCCTCAAACTACCAGCAGTGATGCAACAGCGATTGCATTTGCCCTGTCAAACCAGGTAAAAGTGATTCCCATACAGTTTCTTCAGAGCAGCTGAAGTAGAATCACAGAATGGTTTGAGTTGGAAGAGACTTTAAAGGCAGTCTAGTTCCAACCTTCCCACCATGGGCAGGAACACCTTCCACTAGACCAGGTTGCTTGAAGTCCTATCCAGCCTGGCCTTGGACACTTTCAGGGAAGGGGCATCCACAACTTCACTGGGCAACCTGTGCCAGGGCCTCTCCAACATCATAGCAAAGAACTTCTTCCATAAAATGCTAAGCTTCATCTCTTCTACAGGGAGGACAAGGCTTTAAACTAAGTATTTCTTAGAGACTATCAGTGCCACTTATTTACATGCTATTCAATAGGGATAAGTGGGTGCATTTGTTACCAAACCCCAGTAATCAGATGCTAAAGGTGTGTGTCGCACAGAGCCCACTGGGGCTTTGCACAATGTTCTGAGCACGGAAAGCCAAATGAGATGCTGGTAACACCTTCCTCTGTTGTGTAATTGCACTGAAGAAATACCAGCTGTCTTTCCAATTTTCAAAAAAAGAAGTAGGAAAACCAAAAAGGATACAAGGGATGATATGGATCACCAGCCATATCTGGAGGAAATGCACAGTAAAAGAGGCATAATAAACTGTTTGCTTGGAAAGGAACATTTTTTGTGCTGTTTTTTAAGCCCTAAGAACTATAACCATACAAAAGTATGATTACATTGAGAAGTGCTGAAGGTAGGTATTATTAAAACAGTGTTCGCAGGGAATAGGAATGTAAGAGGAGAGCAAAAGAACTGGTACAACAGAGTCCCAAAGACAAAAACAACCCATGACCCCACCACTTGCAACACAGATATCAATACGTGGGAACCGAATCCCTTTGGCACATCAACATTACGCAGCCGGAAACTTGTGAAACTCGTTCCACGGGTCCACAAATACAGCAGAGGAGTTACAGCCAGAGCACAGAACACAGAGAAAGGACACCGGGGAAAGATGAGGTTATGGACAGGGCACCAGCAAATTAAGCCAGGAAGGAATTAAATTGAGAGGAAGCAGGAATGGGCAGTTAGAGATGACATCGCAGCTCCTGCTCTGAACTCTCTGCCCCAAGAGGACTGCCAGCCTTCAGCAGTTGTCTTTCTGCAGGTTTCTCTGCTCCACTTCAAGAGTGGACACCCTGTGCAGAACCAGAGAAGGGGCTCAGAGTTCAGCATGATGCTCCATTAAAACAAACAAAACACACAAAACCATAATCCAAATTAAGCTAGGATGCACCAAGATCTGACAAACCTGACAAACCCCTAAAAATGGAGGAAAGGAAGTTTTCCATTCCCAGTAATTGCTGCTGCTCCTCCACCAATGTCCCCTTTTCCCTGGCATCTCCCCATAACAGCAGACCCTGCTCTACTCCCTCTGCACACCATCATTATCACACAAAGTGACACAGTCACAGACCTCCAGTGCCAATGCAAAAATGAAGTATTCAAACACAAGTAGCAGCAGATGTCTTGTTTGCAAATTAGTGCAATTTCCCAAGACATCAGGAAAAAATGGCCTATTTCAAGATTTGCAATAAAGTATTTAATTCCCCTCTTTGTTGATTCACCAACCTAAATCTTACAGTGCTTGCTTGGGGAAGGAAGGGAGACAAAAGGAACTAACTCTTTTTACCTCATCCATCATTTTAAGGATGCAAGACCATCCTTGATGCTTTATGACAAGGTCCACTAGGCTTTGCAGGCACCTTGTTTAATTTGCCTGGCTAATAACACGAGGGGAAAAAAAAACCACTTCAACTTCTCAGCCCTGTAACTTATAGATTCATGTTACAGTATCTGGATCCTTAGGGTAACCTAGCACATCATGCCACCACTTGGCCAAATTTGGAGGAGTTTTTCCATGCTCAACAGAACTGCTTTACAGCAGGGCTTGTTGTTCAAAGCCCCTCATGCTGCCTGTGGTGCCCATCTGGTTGCAGGGGGTTTCTGTGAATGTCACAGTGGCATAAGCATCACATGACAGTGAGTGGCTCAAAAAACAAGGTCCCAGAGCCTGACAGCTGTTGACAATACTCCAACCATCCCAACTCTGCCAACCAGCTAGTTTTGCCCTGGAAAGCACCTGATCTTCCACGTTTAAGTGTCTTTTCATCATCCTAGTGGCCCATGACCTTCAGCTCTATAAACAGCATCAGCCTCACAGCACAAATCCTGCACCAGCCAGCCTGTGGCAGCACATTCAAAGAGCTTTGGTTAAGAAGAAAAGCCACGGACCAGAGAAGTGCTTAAAGGGCATGTGTGGGCAGTCAGCAGTAGATAAGGATGGTGTTTGCTCAGACATACAGAAATTCAGGGTTGACTAAGCACAAAAGAAACCCCCAACCTTATCATGCTTACATGAGCAAGTCTATAAATAATCCCAGTGGATGGAGCACACTGCTGGCAATTTCCTTGTGGAAGTGAAAGCTGCAGGATCTACCTGACATGTTAATGCCCTGAGATTTTAAGGGGTTATTAGATTCTCTGGGGATGTCAACAACTGCACTGCTGCTGTGGCATTTTAATAGTTCAATAGCAGGGAGACAGCTGCCTCTCCATGTACCTGTGTCCTCTTCCCTCCCAGGTGAACAACACACCAGTGCTAAATCTGACAACCTGACAGAACTATTGTGCAAGAGAGATGGTTCTCAAGTGCCTCTGGATTTTTGCACAGAGCTGTGCAAGGCTGGGACATGCCCTGTGGCTGTGCCTGGTTGCTCAGGGTATGTTGCAGTGCGGCTACAGCCACTGTGCCATTCCAGGGGCTAAATTCATAGAAACTCCTACAAGAGTCTTCCTGGACAACATTCCTAGGTAGGAGCAAAGGCTGTCAGAGACTACAAGGACAGACATAAGCCTTGCATGGGAGAAGGCCAGGAACCCTAATGGGATCTCTCCCTTCCTGTTACTTGCAGGCAGAGCCCAAACACGGGAAAGCTGCACACCAGATTAGGAACACAAACCTGTGGTAAGATCCTGCTGCGTCTGCGGGCACATTAAAGCCCATACATTTTCCACAACTATCAGGGGCTTACACTGCTCACATAGGAAACACCTTCACAAAAGCAATGATCCCAAATGCACACTGCAAGTACTGGCTCACCAGAAGATCACAGACAACCTCTTTCATTAGGGATGGGGGGAAAACCAGATCCTATTTGATCTGCAGTGGGAAGGGGACCAGAGCATGAATGCCCTCATTTAGCTGCTGCCCTTGAAATTAACGGGGGCTCTCAGTACATCAGGAGTGACAAGCTCTCGAAAGCCCCAGCCGACAGGGTAACTCGATGGGCTTGGGATGGATGGAGCAAATCTTTCTCCAACGACAGCTGAACAGTACCACCTGGTGGAGAAAGCCAAATTTGCTCTGCTGCTTCAGAGTGGACTGCAGAGGGATGCAAAGAAACACAGAGAAAGAAAACAAATGTTAACAGGACTATTCGGGCTTATTTTTCCACAGAAACTGAATTTTCCACCCCTTCTCAGCAGGTGCTCTGTGAAAAACACCCTGAGATAAAGCTGTTGAGTTCACATGCCCCACTACAAACCCAGCCATGGGGCCAGCAAAGAGGCCCTTGGTGTGGGGCATCCAGTGGCCTCCTCCCAAGAGCTTCTTCATTTATTTTTATCCCAAAATAAAATAAGCAGCAGTCTTCAAGGACTTGTCAGGAGGCAACCAGGCAGCTAACATCAATCTACATGGTACAAAAAGGTGTCTCTCAGTGATATCCATCTCAAATTAAAGGTATTTCATAACTGGGTGTAAAAAAAAAAAATTAAAAACAAGCTTCCTGATATTTGTATTAACAAAGGAATTATTTGGAGAAACCCTGGATGAAGAAGGAAGTACAAAAATCTAAAGAGCAAGAGGACTAAATTAATTCCTAAATCTGCACATATGTAACAGTTTTTAAGTGTTTAATTAGCAATCTTTCCAGAATCTACAGACAAAACATTCATTTTTGACAATGTGAGGGTTTCATTACACTTAAGTAGCCTCATTATGCAGTTCCATCCTGGTGTTGAATCAATTAAGCATGGCAGCAATAAAGCAAAGTGGAACTAAAACTAATGTTCTAGTGGGAGCTAAATCACCAGGATTATTCAGAATGAAATGCTGCTTAAAGAGACCCAGGCGAAGGTTATTTACACTGGCAAGCATTGCTGTGCTGTGCCATGTAACCTGGACAGCCTGACCCACTGCTGCACCCCTCCAAGAAGCAGCAAATTAAATCCCTAAATCATGGGAGGTGTTTGCGCTCTCATAGCTAATTTAAGGCTCTGAGTAACTTTATTTTTATATTTATTATATAGATAACTTATATAAATATGTTTTAGATTTGTATCTGAAACAAATTTCTATCTAAATTACAGCTCTGAAGGAAAATCTCATTCAAAACCAGCAATATCTTAACAGAGACAAGGTAAATAACTTCCACTTTCTATAAAATTGTGCGGTGAAAAATCATGTGCAGGAGTCTTGGCTACTGCAAATCAGACACTGTTGACTTCTGTTCAACTACCACAACTTACAGACTCCTCCATAACTTGCCATAGCCACTAATTAGTTTATTAAAGACTCCCTGCCAGTTGTGAACTCCTGAGATGATCGAAGTTGGAGTGTTGGGGGTTTTTAACATGTAATTAATTTTTCCATTTGCTGTTTTCTTCTCTCCTTGGCTCAGCTCACACTGCTCTGTCTTTGGATCAAGCTGAGCTCAGCTCAAGCATGGTGCTGCAGCTATGTTGTGCTTAGCCCAGGGATTTCTCACCAGATGTTAATGGTGTTTATTAAGAGAAGTGATTGTGAACAGAATTATTCTGTATTTCAGCCAAAGCAGGCTTTCAAATGCTCAGGCTGTTCAGATCTGCAGGAAAACCAAGGTTTGGGTATTCTGAACAGAAAACTGCTTCTATTTGGAAATGCTGGGGGGAGGCAAATTTTGGGCAAAAGTCACCTGCTCTCCATCTTTCCAAGGGACAAATCCAGATTTTACCTCTGAGTCTTTGGTGCTGAGATCCTGTCACCTATAGGGCAAAAAAGCTGTGAAACAGCCAAATTAGATCCTCAAGCTGTTGCTGTGATGTCCTGCTGAAATCAAAATACTCTGATTTCCCACCACTGCTGGCCCAAGAGAAGTAACTGTGAAAGCTGCAGGTCAAAAGCTTAGTGCTCCCTTGCAAAAGACAATTTCATCAAAATATTTCCTTAGATTAAGCAATTTTAATAGCATCCCTCTAGATACCATTTACATACCATTTGCCTGGAACAGACCAGCTTCCAGCAGGAAAGCAGGCAGTCTTGACCCAGCATCTCCCCAACCAGCCTGTGAAGACAGGAATGATATTAATCCCTGGGTGACTTCCCAGAAGTTGCACAATTAGACAGAAAGTCACACCAACTCCTAAGCCAAAAAGTTATCAAACTGGGGAGCAGAAAACTACACCACTGCTTCACCTTCATAGGTCAGCAGGAGTTTGGCCGCTGAGCCAGGAGGGACTCAAGGTGTCAGGATGGGATGAAGGGTTAACCTGGAGGTTGGAGGACACCAGCCCTGCAGCGTCCTGCCATGGTGTGTTGCAAGGAGCCAAGGAACTGGGTAAGAAAACTGACTGGCTTCTGTCAGAGCATCACAGAGATGATACAGCCCTGCAGAGTGTTTCCACTGTAATGAATTGGCATTTTCTTCCTGGAAGCAGTTTTGTAGTCGGTGCTGCCAGCACACACTGGAGTCAGGGTGTTTAAAAAGCCTCTTGCTTTCTCAGGTATCCAAAATTAAATTTTAGAGCCCAGGCTTAGGCTCCCGTTTTCTCATCCATCTTGGCTGCTCTTCATCTTTCTATCAGATGGGTCAGCAGCAAACTTTGTGGCCACCTTCCTTTGTGTTGGGGTTGCCCCACCTAAGTCATCAGCAGTCTTGCTTCTTTCCTGGATTTGGCCAGAGGCACGTTTTGCAGATTCTGTCTCAGGAGGCTCCTTTTTTCTTCCCTGTCCTTTTTGTTGTTGTTCAGGCTCCAAGAAAGTAAGTATTTTTGTTTCCCAATCCCTCTCATACTTCATGGGAACATTCACAACCTGAGATATCTGAAAAGATGTTGGAAAGGTAGAAGCTGTGAGCCCTTGTCCATGCAGGGAAAATTGGAAACCTTTTGTATTTGGCCCTGCCAGCAGTGTTGCTTCTGGACTTCTAGTGGTGCAAAGCATCCTGGTAGTGCTCTCTCCTAGAGGACATACCACACAGAAGGGTGGAAACTGCTGGTGGGCAGCCAGGGCTCAGGGCCCAGCATGAGCAGCAAGCTGGGCAGTGAGCAGAGGAGCTGATAGAGCTGGCAGCTCTTCCCTTGTGCCTCTCCCACCCTCTGCACATCTCCAAAAGATTTTGAGAAAGTGCAGGCCTGTCCACAAGCCTCTGCAAGCTCCCTTAAGCCACAGCAGAGAGCCCCACAGCTCCTGTCCCACAGCCCAGGCTAGAAGTTCATGGGCATACCCAGCTGCCCATCTTCTGGGGAAGACTATCAAGAAAACAATTACTCTCCAGATGTAGCATCCTGCGCCCTTCTTGGAGCAGCAGGGGAGCTCCAGTTCCTTTCTCTTTCTCACAGGCATTTCTGCAACTTCTTCCTCTGCCTTCCCAGCCTCATCCCATATTCTCCAGCCAGCTTTTCCTTCCTGCTCTGGGCTCCAGGAAAGACTTTGATAGAATCATTTATGTTGGAAATTACCTTTAAGATCATTGAGAACAACTGTTAACCTAACACTGCCAAGTCCACCTCTAAACCACATCTCTCAATGCCACATCTACCTGTTTCTTTGACCACTTCCACAGACAATGATGCCACCACTTCCCTGGGCAGCCTGTTCCAATGCTTGACTATCATTTCAGTGAAGAAATGTTCCCCAATATCCAATCTAAACCTCTCTTGATGCAATTTGAGGCCATTTCTTCTCATCCTGTCTCTTGTTACCTGGGAGAACAGACTGACCCCACCTGGCTATAACCTCCTGTCAGCGAGTTGTAGAGAGTGGTGAGGCCTCCCTTGAGGCTCCTTTTTTTTCCAGACTAAACATCCCAGCTCCCTCAGCTTCTCACAAGACTTGTGCTTCAGACCCTTCACCAACTGCATTTCCCTTTTTTACCACCCATTGCACCCTTACTCTGCTGCCAGGGGCTCAGAAGGACAGGAGACACTTGCACTGATTAGTGAGAGAGGACCCACAGGTCTGTGCCAATGCCAAATCCCACATGGATACGACACAATCTGCTTCCAGCAAGTGGAGCTACATTTTCAGTTCATGTCCATGGCCTTTCCCTCCCTCCAATATCCCATAACAGAATTTGCCTGTTTCCTCCTTGGAGGAGCCCTTTCCAGCTACTAGAACTCAACCACAGGCTAATGAATACCCAATACTGAGTTTTGCTGAGGACTCAGCCCCATCCAGTACTGGTAGATCCGCTGGGCTCAGGGCACATTACAGCATTCAGGTCAAAGCAAACAAAACCTGATTAAGGGAGTGATTTGGAGGCTTCCTGGAGTCCCAGGGAGCCCCTGTGTGTTTATGTAGCTAAGGGAAGAACAGCAGAAAACTCATCATACACAGCGACTTTTACCTGCACTGCTGAGTTTCGGAATGGGACCCACAGGGTTTGAACTTCCAAAAATCAAAACACTTGCCAGTGTCCAGCAATTGGCACTATTTTCACTCGAGGCAGCTCAGCAGTGTCTTCTCCTAGTCCTACGTTTGGCAGACTACCCTCAAACATCTTCTCTGGCTCACCATGAGGCAAAGCTTTAGTTCAGCCCTAAAGCTTTCCATCAGCTGCCTTGCCCCCCATACTCTCACCTTCATTACTCCCACAGTCCAGATTTCTCAGGCCTCCAACCTACAAACCAAGAGACCCCATTCAACCTCCCTCAGCACTAAATAATGTGGGTTTGAGCATGATGAGCCCTGGATCCACCCACCTCCACCTGGGAAAACAAGTCACACCTGACTCAGGTAAAGCTGAGTCACACCTTGTTACAAGGTTGTAAGAGTCTGTGAGGACCATCCGACAGTAACACCCAAATGAAGCTTGTTTCCAAAAATCACAGTCCCAGCAAATGCTATCCACTTCCTCTCAGTGTCCTCCATGGTGAAAATGTGGGAATAGGAATGAAAAACAGCAATGATAATGGAAACACCTTTTGCCAAGTTCTGGTGGCTCTCAAAGTGCCTTTCATCAACAGGTACCAAAGACACTGAGGACTGAAACTACAAACCTCTGTAACCATTAGAGTCACAAAATCACAGAATGGTTTGGGTTGGAAGAGACCTTAAAGATCATCTTATCCCAAGCCCCTCACCATGGGCAGGAACACCTTTCATTAGACCAGGTTAACTCAGAGCCTCATCAAGTCTGGCCTGGAGCTGGCATGAACCACTTGGGATTAATGCAAAGGAGAATTTCTGACCAAGGGACAGGAGGAAACTTACTGAACCCATGGGGAACCTTTGTAGACACTTTCAATGGAGAATAAACACATTCTGAGCTCCTGACTCACCATTAGGCTGTTAACATTTGGTGCCAAAGGGAATTACTTTGTTGGTAGCAGAGAGGATCCTGAAGACAGAAGACCTGTTGCTTGTCACAAATTAAGTACTGAAGGTTCACAGAATCTGAGAGATTACTACAGAGTGGCAGTGGTGGGGACCAACCAACCAGAGCAGGGCACGAGGGATAGATGGAGGAGTGGAAAATAAAGGAGTGGGATGTGGGAAGTCTGCAGGAAGGACTGGGTGTCTTGGGAGTGATGAAGGGAGTGATAATGATGCCTTGGGTAGTGACGGACATAGAGGAAAGTTTCACTGCCAACACGGATGTGCCCCAGAGCTCTGCTGTTCCACTCTGCCCTCAGGATTCCAACACAGATGGCTTTGTGATGAAGAAAAACTGGTCCCCTTTTGCCACAAGATGTGTTATGTGCAGAGGTCCTGAGGGAGATAAATGCCCCCAAAAGGCCCAAATTCACACATTAAAAAGAATCAAAGCAGGGATCCTGAAGCCAGTAGCAGTGAGTAGGTGGCCAGGGCCCAGAAGGAGGAAGATGAGCACCTGAGTTTGAGCCATAGCATGTCTTGGGGACTTGTCTTTGCCAGCCAGGGCCAGCAGCAGGAGTAGAGGCAGACCTGGACAGAGCATTACACACCAGGAGAGCTGGGACTGCCCTTCCCTCTCTGCACCCCAGTCCCAGAATAACTGAATATGCAGTGGAAGATACTCTGAGCCCTAAACATGCATTGGCTTAAGCACAAAGGAGAGACAGAGCTTCAAATAACATGAGAATGGGAGGCTCTGTAAAGTCCAAATTCCACTTCCAGACCTGAGCCATATGTGCCCTCTCCCTTCTTACAGAGAATCTTGGGAATATTAATACCAAAAAATGAACCCACAAAATGCAGTTTTCCCTTCCTTCCAGCAACTATCTATCCCAATGCCCAGAATGGCTCTCTGGCATGGAAGCCCACTGGCAAACCCATGTTCACACTGCTGCCCTCCAGAGCAGGAGGGACACATCCAAACTGCTCAGTCCTGAGCCCCTGACAGCTCCCAGGCCGTCCGCATTCACTGAGCAGGGACTGACAATTCAACAGCACAATTCAGTTGAAGGCCTGAGGACATTCCTTGGCTCGGCTCAACTCGCTGGTGTAGCTGCAGTTCCTCAGACCACTCCCTTCCTGCCTTTCATAGCCAAGACCTCTTTGATGTATTTCCAGTGTAGTCTAGGTCATAAAACTGCTCCACAGAGAGACCCTCACATGATCCCTGCTGAGGGAGGACTTCCCACACCCACCTTTTGCAGGGGTGCTCATCATTATGTAAATAAAATATTTACTTTTAACTCTTCTGCTAAAAGAGCACAAGGCGACTCACCAGAAATCACCAGATTGGTTTTGGATTACTTCTACATGCATTATTAGGATAGTATGGCTTTTCCCCATGCACTTGTACCACCCTGGCTATTCATTTCTACCCAGAGCTGGACATCTGCACAACCATCTGTGAACTAAGAACCATGTCAGGTGTGCAGAAAAAATGCCTTTTCTGGAAGTGAAGGGGCTGGATGTGGCTTGGAGTGACTGCACAAAGCACTGCTGACACAACTGATACACAGCAGGAGGTGGAGAAGCCCTAGCAGGAGGCAAGAGCACAGCAAGCCAATACTGTTGACTGAAAGACAGGATTGCAGGCAATCACAAACCCAGCTGGTGACTGCTATGGTATTTGCATTCTCACCCTCTTAAACTAGCATGGCAGTGTCTATACAAACTGTAGTCATGCAGCAAACAGCCATGCAGACATGCTCTGCATGGACAACTTCGTGATGAAAACAAAAAAGAAAAAAAAAAAAAAGCATTCTCAAGAGGATGGTTATATTTGACCTAAGAGCACTGTGGGAACAAACATCAGCAGTACCACATATAGGTGTCAGTGCAAATTTTCTTCCTAAACAAGCAATCTCTTGCTATTTAAAAAACCCTCTTGTTCTCAAGAACATTCCATCCCTGAATTCCCCACACAAAGCTTGGATCGGATGTCTACTATTCATGTATTTTTCCCTCTTGGTTTCAATATTAGTTGAGGAGCATTATTGGCAGGAGTTAGAGCCGGAAATAGGAAATGAGATGGAAATTGTTAACAAGAGGGGAAAATAGCTCAAGAAGGCTGATCCTTCTAAGAACTGCTACCTTTTACAGCCTAAGATTATGTAACACTCAGAGCAGAATCAATTTAGCAAAATGAAAATTCAATACTTTTGTTGATTTTGATCATGCTGTTCAGATACCTTGTTATTTGCTGTTTTAATGTGCTTTACAAGTGCAGAATGTGCATGCAGTCCTTGTCCAAGGAGCTGACAGTTTAAGAGTGAAAGAAATGGCAGGTGGGTACATAGCACACAATACAAAGGAGAAGGAGGTAATAGGGGCCAGCAAGGTAAACTGTGGTCTTAGCAATATCTCTTGAAAGCTTTGCCCCTGGCTCTTCGGATCAAACAAAACCTTGTGTGAGAGGTGGCACCGCACAGACAGTAGTCACAAAGGAAGGCCAATGGAATAGAGGCAGGATGTGGAAGATGGATGCTTCAAGTCCAGCTCTGTCAGTCCCAGTGCAGCTTTAGTTCCAGCAGTAGTGAGACCAAGAATGGCAGACACTTCACTGTGTGAGGTGGAAATGAAAAGGGACATGCCCAAAAGCATCGTCATGGAATGTGTTATCATTTAAGGTGTTCTTATCTATATAAATTACAAACTAGAATGAAATAGATGGAGAGGTACCACTGTTCTCCACAGCTACATATTTTCCTCATTGTACTCTGTGCACTGTGTTAATAATTAACAAACAGAAAACATGGAGGGAGAAAACCCAGCCACAGCTAAATTTGAGTTACTGTTGATGCACATTAAACAGATGAAGTTGGTACCACAAGTCAGGAGGGCACTAAATAACAAGTCAATGCAGCAAGCAATTTTCTGTGTTTCTTTCCTATGTTTTTCCCATTTCTGCTCTGCTGGTGTTAATGCCTAATCTTGCTCCAAATAATTTATCCTTCCTGAAGACCAGCACTATGTAGTCTCTGTACTCATACTAAAAACCTGTCTGTATGCTAGGATATAACCAACATCCCACTGGCTGCAAAACAGGATCTCCAGGGGCACTGAAGATGTTTATTGCTGGTAGTTATTTACAACTAGAGCAGGAAAAAACAATAGTTATTCTCATGTACTGGAGAAGAGTCCTACCCTGGGGCAGTATGATTCAGGAGTAACTACAAAAGATCATAAGCAATCAAGGCTGTGTGACCTGAAAAGGTAACCCTCTCTCTAACATAATGAAAACTCCTCATGTGCAGCAACAGCAAAGTAAAATGGGCTTCCTTAAGCTATTATGAATGTGTCCTGTCTTATTTTACACTCTTACCATCCAGAATGAACATAATTACAGCTGCAGGAGGGTAAATCCTTGCCATATGCCAATCTGATGATTTGCTGTCTGATCCTACCCTAACCCTTGGGGCAGGATGCATCAGTGGATGCTTAAATTCTCTCCAGTTCCCCAAGAGACAGATTGAACATATTATCTGTACATACACAGCCTATATTGGTGCCATTTCAACATATGTTTCTGAAATTACAATGTTTTGCTGGCACCACCATTTCAGATTCAATTAATACCCACAGGGAATCCCTGAGCAGTGTGGTTTGGCACCACCAGAAGAGGTGATGATGCTCCTCACTGTGTTTCTCAAGGATAAAGGCCAATTAGGTAAATTGTGCAGTAAAAAAAAACGCTAAATGCATAGATTGGGAGCTTAAAATGAGTACTGATTCACTAAATGTGCAAGAACCACAGGTTTTAACTGTGGATTTGATCAAAATGATCAGCATAATCCTAAGAACAGAGTATTTAGGTATTGTAAGCACAGCTGTGACAGGCTGAGAGCCTGTGACTTTGATTACAAGAGAACAAAGTTAATTTTGTCTTTCTTGACTTTGGCATGAGTAGTTTTGGGATCCCTGCAATTTGGTTCAATTTGCAGGCTAAGCAGAAATTTAGCAAAAATAGTTTGCCTAACTTCAGAATAAAAACATCCTCAGTCATGTAGGGACTAGTATGATGTCCATCTCAAAATAAATTCTGAGCTGCTCAGAGAAGGGCAAATTTCCCACCTAAAATTAAACTTTTTTCTTTCCTCAAAGTTTTATTTTTAATTGCTGTTGTTCATCCTACTTTCTCCTTTGCTTCTGAGCTATGTACACACACAAAAGGGATTTGTTCATTCTTCAATATTGAGTAAATTGCACAACAAGACTTCACAAGAGTTCACCATAAACACTCTCACATTGGACATCCCCTCTGCAAACATGCTGTGGAACTGCAGTACAGATGTTTTGCTGTGTCACATCCATATTTTGGCTCCCACCTCAGGGCACATTTCTTCATATGCTAAAGTATTTTCTATCAGACCATTTCAAACCAAGAGACAGTTTCTGAACAAGGATGATCCTCATCTTGCCCAGAAAGATGCAGCTCGAAGAATTTGGTCTTCAGTAGCAACAGATACAAGGGCAGCACCTGAGTGTGGGTGTAGACCCTGACATTCAATTCCAGAGGGACTGAGTGTGTTTGTACCAATTTTCCCATTCTGGATACCACTGTTGCATGGATGAGATTTGAGATGTTTTCCAAAGGACTACTTGCATTCCCAAGGTTTATAAATTGTATGAACTGTGGGAAATGAAAAAAATACATGCAAGGGATGGAGAAGACTTCCTTTTGCACTCACAGAAACAGAGCTAGTCCTGGGGATTCCATCTGGCATGATGAACCCTTGCAAGTGTTTAGGTCCAAAAAGCTCTTTCCAGCATCACTGACCTTGGTATTTTTGAGCCATACAGTGCCCAAAGCGTGTTCCAGCCTCAGCTTTCCATGAATGGGTAGTGTACTCACGTGAACTGGATCCAGACTCCCTAAAAACAAGTATTTAAAAGGAGTACTGGTCTCTGAAATGTGATGGGTTAGCACCTCAGGGGGATCGAGGATGCACACCTATTTTATTAACATCACAAAAAAAATAGCTCAGACCCTGCACAGGATGCTATTCATAACCTCATACAGTCTCGGGTTTGCAGGCTGAAAAATCTCCATACCATCTTTATTTTTATCCTCTCTTCTTCTACTCACATCTCTTCTGCCACAGCTGGTGTAGGCATCACCCAAGAAGAGACAAAGTTAAAAACCCTCGGTGCAGTCACATTCAGTCATTTGTCAACTCTGTCCGAGGTGGTCAGAGTGCACCTAGAAGCTTTTATTAATTTAGCTTTCCCACACTATTGTTACTTCCCTGCTTCTCCTATTTAATTAGAAACTCATTTCCTGAGGGATACACGTCTCCCAGAGGGGAAACAATAAGAAACATTCATTAATCACTAGCCTATGCTATAGGTTTATTTTAAGGCTGTAATTGCTGGGAGTTACAAGGGATTTGGGGGATATTTATTGTTATAGCAGAGCAAGTCAAAGTACTGGCACTAGGACAGAAAGTCTTTCATCTCTAGGTCACCAATTCAAATTCAGAACAGGTAAACAGTGGCTATAAGTTGCCTTCATTCAAAGAGTCCGCAAGGGTCAATATGATATTAGTTTGGTGGCCTTCATTTTTATTGCCCAGCAGGCAGATGCCAGGATCCCAAGTCCACTGCCTCTCGGTGACCCCACCAGCAGTCTCAGGAGGGTCATTCACCACATGGGCCAGCAGGAAAGGTGTTGGGAAAATTATTTATTTTCATAAAACCAGCTGTACATATGCGCTCCTGGAAGAGGGGCTTAAAGCCAAGACAAATCAACTGGAGTAGCAGCACATCCCAAGCTCCACCTTTCTCCTCCTCCATAACCATCCTCTGATTTAGAAGAGAATGAATAGTGTTCAAGTTTTCATTTGATCAGCTCTTAATCCCCAGTCTGAACATCCTTCACACAGCCAAAGGAAAAGAGATGCTATTACTGAGTATAAAATCTTCACAGGCTTCACCAGTTGCAAGTGCATCTGCCCTGAGAATGGGTCTTGGGCTCGATCAAAAGTACCAGCCTGTCCGTCCTTCAGGGTGACAGTCCCTATGAGCTGCTGACTGTAGAGTTTTTGTATCTCTTGAAAGGCTACAGACACCATTTATCCTTCTCAGGCTCAGCTCCCGCACTCCCGAGCTTTCCACACTTCCCATTGCAGCTTTGCACCTTGGACCTCGGCTCTTGCAATAGTTACCTCCAAGTTGTCAAAGATGTTCTCACGCAGACACAGCAGGAGCAAGCGGCGGTGTCTGCCCAGCCAACATGACATCTGAGACTGCAGCAGGGCTGGCCCAGCTCCAGCACACACATCAGGCAGGGCTGGAGGCTGGGAACCAGTTTCCAGCGTTGGTTACACGAGCTTGACTCCTGTGTGTTTCTCCCAAACTCAGTGGCACAGCCGCATGTGGAATGACACACAATCCCGACCAGGATCTCGCTCCCAAGTTGCAAACACCGTTATTGTAAAATCTGGCTCAAGGAAAAGTGGTTCTGTGGGCTCTGCCACCTGGCAGGCTGAGCACACACACCTGCCTTTTGGGGAGCATATTTCCCATGTATGAATTGAAGGCTTCTTCTCAGACCCAGTGACAGCTCCTGGTTTGGCTAGGCTCAGCTTGGTTTCTTGGGAATGTCTGAGGGTAGAGCTGAGCTTTGAAGTATTTAAACATAAAAGATCCAAGTCTTATGAACCAGAAAAACATAAGGTGCACTTGGTCTTGACACCCTGTGCACAATTTGCGTATTTCTCAAACAAGCCCTCCCTAAGCCGTCCAAGAAGTCAGCATGAGATTTGTAAATGTGGACAATTTGACAGTTTTGTTTTTGATGAGCAGAGCTAAATTACACAACATTTCTCACTCTGTTATTTAATTGGCTTAGACATTTGAAATTAGACCTAATTACTTTTCTCACACCATTAATGCCCACTGACAGTTGATTTCTGTTTTCTGAGAAGAACTGGAGCTCTTGCTGAATTATTGAACTACCACCTCGCTTTGAGGGATCCTAGGGAGTAATATCAACAACAGCCTTGGCTAGTTCATGCCTTGTGCACACAACTTGCCTTTCACCCAGGTCAGTTGGCTGTAGCTAAGCCTGCTTGTATCACATGTTACTTTTATTTGTGGAGAGCTCGTTCTTACTGGGCTGCTGTGGACAGACTCCCACTGCTCTCACTGCTGGAAAGTGCTTGACTGCTACCCCACACTGCTTGGCTTGGCACTGGCATTTGCACTTGGGTGTTCGTCTTTGCCCCGGGTTACTCTGGCAGGATTTCTCCTCCCCATATAAATTCTTGTGGGCAAGGAGAACTTCACTAGCACTGAGGTTGTGTAAGCTTTCCAGCTGCCCTCTCCCTCTGTGCTTGCATGTGCATCCCTTCAGAGCACTGCCTTTTTTTGCCCTGCTTCTTATCTGTAGAAAGATATTTGAAAAGCTTCTTAATATCCCAAAACAAACCTCAGAGTATGAGGAAAAGATGGGAACAGGATTGACAAGCTAAAGAAGTACAATCTCTCCATCATACTTGGCCTTAAGATTAGACTTGGAAACAGAAGCAGCTGTGCACTGACTCTCTTCAGCACCTTCCACAACTTGGCTGACACAAACAGGAGAGCCATCACCTGCAAAGACCATGACACTGGGAGGACAGGAGATGGGAAAACCACAGCCATTCCAAGAAGTGGTTTTCAGGACTGAATTTCATGGAGCTTGTTCAGGGAATCAAAATGTAATCTTGCAAATGTACAATTAAGATACACACACACAAAAAACCCAAACCAAATCCAAACAAAAAACAAACAACCCCCCAAAAAAAAACCAAACAAAAAACCCAACCCAAACCAAACAAAAAAAAAAAAAAAAAAAAAAAAACCAACCAAAAACAGAGAACAGTCTTTGATAAGATCAGGAGTTTTAATCTAAATAGTTTGATCATGGCTTCAATTATATGATTAAACCACGTGGCTACAATGGCTTTGTTCCACAGGGAGATCCACAAAAACCATATTTATATGTTTTTAAAACATTTTTGCCTAGATTTAGTGGATTTTTATCAACTCTAATACATGAATTTTATGCAACTCATATGGAAAAAATATCATCAAAGTGCTGTCTAACACTTCTAAAACTTGACATCCTCCCAGAGTATTCAGAAATACAAATTCTTTTTTTTTTTCCCCCATCACATTTCAAAGGAGAGGCACCATGCACTCCTGACCTTCCTGCCATCATGTGGGGCATTTTTTTCACCTGCCCACAGTATGTCTGCTCCAAGTCATACTCCAGAATCTCCCTTGGTACTACACAGTCTTCTCTATTAAGCTGTTATCTGAAAAGGAAACAGATGGGAAACAGTCACTATTAGCACAAGACACTGCTTCTTATCTCTCTGTCTTCCAGAAATACATCAGGACAGCATCCTCCTCTCAACTTTGTGTCAGGATACATAGAAAACAATGAAAACCTGATCCTCCTCCAGAATGCCTAGAAAATCACAACTCTGTCCATGTCCATGACCTGAGCACAGCCATTCCCCGGGTTTTTTGGACAGAAGGTGCTTGAACTGCAACCATGGCCCTTTTCAGACTGTTAACACATGAATATTGAGTATTTGCTTCATGGGAATACATTATTCCTGCTGAGGTGGCCATTGCCCAGGCTGCAGGGCATCCCGTGCAATACTTTTTCTAGCTTCTCTGAGAAACCCCCGTGAGGAGAAATTACCAATAAATCCATGTGCTGTTGGGCTCTAAGGTCTTGGCACAGCCACAGTCACCCCTCACAACTTCCTCACACAACCCAGGAACAATTGGGTTTGCAGTCTGATAAGTAGGCAAGCTGTGGGATGAGACTGAGGGGAAAAAGCTATCCCCAAAAAGATGCCAAGCAGCTCTGCATGCTCCTGACCTGTAAGACAGCTGAAATCTGGCCAACACCTCCATGGTTTCCAAAATCTGTACTACATCTCCCATGTTTCAATGTGGTCTCATCTCCGGGGCTGGAAGTATGAAAATAATCTGAGTGGTTTCCTGACCTCCCCTTTTGCAGGGACAAAGCCATCACTGTGCTGATTGCAGCCCATCCCCATGAGTCATGGTCAGAGCAGCCAGAAACAGCCCTTCGCCACAAAAAACAGTGCCTGATAAATCATCCGGAAAAAATAATCACCTCATTTGTTTCTCCCCAGGCTGCCCCTCCTTTAGCCACTGTGCAGAGCCACGGCAGAACAAGCTGTAGGAAATGTCAGACCTTAACCCCTCCACCAGGGCAGCGGGCAGGGATGGGGTGTCACTGTGTTCCTCAAAGGGGCTGCTGTGATCCCACTGCTCTGCAAGATTCCTGGTGGCACTATCTGAATTCACAAACACCATGAGGGAATATCAACAAGTGCTTGTTTGTCCTCTCTTAGTCTTTATATGTTGTAAGAGACATTGAAGCAGCTGTTACAAATACCATCACAGCGCACAGAGGTGTGGGTTGGGACTCTGAGCCATGTGCTGCTTGCTCAGAGCTGTGCCCTTAATGCACAGCCTGATCTGTGTGTGCACGCTGAGGAACAGGATCCAAAGGCAGGTGAATTCCCCATCATTTTGAATCTTTGCCTAAAGTAAGGACATGCTAATGGACAGAAACACTGAATTTGATACAGGCATCACCTGTGCTGGGGAGAGGTCAGAGTAGCTGGATATCAGATTCTGGTCTGGCCTAGAAAATCTGATACCTGCACTTCATTTCAGCCTAGCAACTGCACCACTAGGAGCATCCCAGCCAGTGAGCACTTGGGACCCAGGAGCACCTCCTGAGTTGCTGACACTTGCAATCCTAAGCAAAACCAGCATGAAAATCCTTCTATAAATCAACCACACTCCAGCTTCTACTGACACCTGTTTTCTTCCCTCTTGATTAAGAGGGAACTTACTACCTCAACTGCTCACAACCTTCCCAATGTCTAACCTAGATTTATTCACAGCCACTTCATGCCCATTTGTTCTTGTGCCAACATTGTCCTTAGGCTGAAATAACTCTTTTCTGTCCCTAATATATTTATAGACAGTTGTCACATCCTCCCTTGAGCTTTTGTTTTTCTAAACTAAACAAGCCAAATCCAGACATCCCACCCCATGTGACAACTTCTCCATAGTCCTGTTTCTATTTGTTTTGGCCAGCCTCAGGTCACATTCCCCATTTCAGGAGCTCTGACCTGACCCAGATGTCCCCACCTGCATGTCCAGATCATTTCAGGTCCTATACATAGTGCCTGGGTGAGGGAGAGACAGAAAAAAAGATGCAGCAGAAGGGTTTTGACTCAGATACACGTGCTAGTAGCTCCCAAGTGCTACCACCACACACAGCTCATGCAACACCTGTGATGGGGCAGAGCCATCATGCTGTGTGGGTAGCACTGCCCAGGGCCAACATGTGAAGAATAAGCCCAAGGGATAATGCCCAGTGAGTACCAGCTGAGCACTTCATGCTGCAGTGATTTCTTCACCAGCTAGGGGGATTTCTTCATGCATGTCCTGGGTTTTGTTACTGTCACGAGCCCATCCCATAAAGAGATTTTGTACAACAACTAAAGCAAAATACAGAACAGCAGCACAGTGGCTTGTGTTAAATAAGGGGCAGCTCACAAAGGAAGAAATAGTTTGTGGATATTTAGGAAAGCCAGACACATCTGGACACAACCAGTGACAGGGTGGAGAACTGGGAAGGCACTGCACAGAAGCAGTAATGCCATTCTGTGATCTAAGTACAGACTGCCCTATGGCAGTAAGTCCTTTGAAATTCCCCTGGGCCCAGCCTCTCCCTGCACAGAAGCATTCGAGTTGCATAGGGAGCCTTAATAAATTACAGCTCCTAATTAAGCTGCTGCTGATTAAGCACCTAATCTGAGTGCTTGCTTTTAGAATTTTGGTTTTCTTTGGACATGCATTTTTCCCTATGCTTGGTCGTTCTAAAGATTATATTTCCAGTAAGCCTAGTCTTGATTGTTCTTTGAGCAGCACTGCACTGCTGAGATGGACATCACTGGCCACAGGCTGCCCAGACACAGGAAGGTTGTTATAATAATCTGTCACCACAAAGAATAAGTCTTTTCGTCAGCTCCCAGAGGCAAGGAACAGAAGGATGATGCTGAGCTTTCCTGCTTCTGTGAATTTATTTTGATTTTGCTGATGGATGGGTGTTTGGACCACTGATCCACCTAGGTTGGGGTTTTCCTATTCATCCTGCCTAGGGAAGGTTATAACAACTTCTCAGAGAACTTAGGACTAGTAACTCAAATAAGGCCATGGAAAATTACTCCGAAGTGACCTGATGTCCCAAGATATTGTGTTTCATTGTTTATTTATTTATTTACTGGGAGGAAAACCTAGCAGTAATTTCTGCTATGCAAATTGCTAAATGTTTTAAAAATTCTTGGCCTGTGCAGGACTTTTCCTACTTAGTGCCGACCAGTGGTGACCTAATTCAGATTTGACTGGACTAAGTTGCAGGTCTCCAATGTACTAGAAATGTCCCAGAAATTCGGCAACACACACTGCATGGCAGAGAAAATAAAAATCATGAATTTTAAGAAGTCCATGCACAGCTAAGAAGTGCCATCTTTTGAATCAAATTACCTGAGGGAAGAATGCTGCTCTCAACACCTCTTAATGATGTTATAATATGTCCAGTGGTGGTCTGAAGGTGAAGAGCTCTTGGCCACCACAGGATTGCCATCACCACAATCCACCACCTGCTTGTCAGCAGTTCCAGACAAACTCCCTGCAAGAGGAGTGGAGAAGACAGTAAGAAAGGATGAGTTTTTGAGGTTCCAGCACTTTCAGTAATGTTTTCCACACTTCTACTTTTTCTGCCTAAATTGTCCTCTGATCACATTTAGCTTTAGGATGTCAGTGCATCCCATGTACACTCACAAAACTGCCAGGGGAGAAGGTCAGATAGAAAAGTCCTCCAGGTCCAACATTCCAAACCAAATCAACAAGGGCACTCGGTAAGACACATCCTGTGTTTAGAAGTTCACAAATTTTGAGCTGTCATTGAAAACTCAGTAAATAAATGTTCTGAGCCACCTGTCATATAGTGTTCCATTAATGTCTAAATTATGATATCTCTTCCAGGAGAGAGAGCACAGAATGTGAAACTGAACATGAGAACTGAAATATAAGGATATGAAAATGTTGTGGTTCAGACAAGGGATATTTTGGCTATTTAATCAGATTTTTTATGATGCATTTGAATGACAGTGGTAAAAATCCAGACTAACCTTTTACAATTGGCCACATTCTCAGAATCCCCGTTAACACTTACAAAAGAGTTGACTACACTTTCAACACAATTTATAATTCAGCTCCAGTCCAGCACTGAAACTGTCTTGTCTCAGCCAGTCCATTTGGTAGTTCAAGTATTCTATTGTTGGTTTAGTTCAGTATTTTAGTAATAAAAAGCTTAGCTTCAGTGATGTTTTCTTGGGTTTTGGTTAGTTTATTTAACAGCACTAATAAAATACACAAAAATGAAATTGATACAGGACCCATCTCTCTAGAGCAGCACTGCTCCAAAACCTTGGAGGGCCTAGAGTGGATGCCAGCAGGTCAGTTTAAAGGCAATTTCCCCACAATAAATCTGTGCTGTTCCACTGGGAAGCTGTGGGAGTGGGGAATTCTGCTCCAGCAGGGTCTGGCAGCAGAGGACCACACAAGGTGCAAGACAGAGTTGAACTGGTTCATAAATTTCTCTTCATTGTGTTACTATTAAATAGCCTCAGGGATGGAGGTTGCCACTCTTCCACCATGCAATTTGCCGTCTTCCACATCCAATTCATCCCTTCTCTGCCCCAGCCCTTCCCAGCCTGCCTGATGGACAGATACTCCACACCTGAACATCACCATCCTCTCCATGGGGTCTCCACTTCTCATTACTGGCACGCCCTATGGATGGGAACAATATCAAGTGAGAATTCTGTGCTTTTTAGGCATGTCTTTAGCGTGGACCTTCACTGCACAGCAGGCACAGAGATTCAGGTGCAGTATAGAGGCCACTGGGAGGAGCATTTTGGAGTAGTCTGTCCTGATATTGATGTTCAAAGAGATCATGTGAAATAGCAAATAGAAGTTGGTCCTTGGCAATCCAAAATTTGAGTGAAGAGTTGCTAAGATCCACCAGGGTATTTATCACCAACTTACAACTTCTGAGGATCTCATGGACTCAGGAGTGTGGTCCTATCCCACACAGTCCATCATCAGACTCATGGCCACACTGCTCTATTTGTATGTTTTGTTTCTACTGCAGGAAAAATAGAAGAAGAAAGGCAAACATGGTGCCTAAATAATTTTCATTTGGCCTAATTTTCCAGAATTCTTTGGCATAAACACTTTTAGAAAAGAGAAAATATGAAGCTTACTTAAAAGCGATACTTAAATCTTGCTTGGTCCTCAGAGATGGCAATGTGCCAGAAAGCAGAGACTGGAGGCAAGGGGCACAGAAGGGAGCATGGATTTCTGATTCCCCTGGAGAATGGAGAGTGGGTAACACTGTAGTCTGTGAACTGCAGCCCTATTAGCCTGTACACATACTTCAGCTAACACATTCTGCAATGAAGATCCACATTCCAGTGTTCCTGAAGATGCTAGAACCATTTAGCCTCTATTTTGGATTAATCTTTTTATTTCCCAATCTGTGTCCACATGTAACATATTCCCTTTTCACAGATAGTTACAGGATTATAAATTTTGCAAGCTAATCAGTTAAAACCACTCAGGTCTTCCACCTGTTGCAAACCATTTAAAACAAGGATGCTCACACATCAGATTGGCAGCTCACAGATGGATTCACCAGGAAGGCAAGGTGAAATTACACCTCTCCCAAAAAGCTCAAGTCCTTCCTTCTAAGGATTCTCTCTGCTAACAGTAAGAAGACCAAATGAACACTTAGCAATCAATACCAAAGGCCTTAACAGTTTGTGGTAGGATAACAGAGGACTTCCACTGACTTCTCTCCTGTGTAATTGCACTCTGTGATATCCATGTGCTGGAGACCTCTGTGACCTCTTCCCTCCTGGAAGGCACCTGCAAACCTTCTCACCAGCTCTAAGGACTTTGTATTGACACTGGTGCAGAAGTTATTTCTGCCATCCTCCAAGAAGGCCACAAAGAATTGTCAAGCAACAGACACTCAGAACTGGTAAAAATGGAAGAGAATAGTGTCCACTGTTTTATTAAAACTTACCTATAATAAGCAAAGACACCAACTGCAGGATGTGGATCCTCATCTGGCCAGAAGCTCACTCTGCTCTTGCAACAGGACAGGCAGCCAGCAGAGAGGGCAGGATGAATTGCCCCTACTCCCCAGAGGAGAGCTGATATTTATGGCTGTTCTAAAAATTATGGCACAAGGAAATCAACAAGCTGAAAAGTCATGCTGGCTGTGGCTCCATAGGAAATCAGTGGGGCGGAAAAGCGAAGTTTGCCAAATGGAAGAGGGAAAATCTGGTAGGGATTCTTTTTCTTTTTTTTTAATTACTTTATTAAAAAAATCAAGTTCTTGTGATATTTTACAAGAAATGAAGCACATAAGAAAACAGTGCATGGCTGTGGAAGGCAGATGCAGTTCAAGTGAAGTTGAAATTAATGAATGATGGGCACTATCTTCAGATTCTTTTTTCTACCATATCTTGCCCAGTCTATGTCCAGAGCAGCATAAATGTCAGTGTTTTCATTCCCTTTACCTGGCCAAACTGTCAACCTGGCCTTTCTCATTGCAATAAATGTAACAGGAGCATTAAGATCACATTTCTCTCTGTATGTTCCAAACCAGTTTTTGCTTTTCCTCTCTCCACCCCAGGAGCAACAAAATACCTGTGCACCTGCTTAACTTTAAGCTGCGTGTTTGGATCCTCCCTGCTTTATATGAATTCAAATACATCCTCATTGCTGGGCTGGATCCAACACCATCATTCACAGTGTTACGTGACCTCAACCTTCAGGGCACCAAATACCCAGACCTAGGCTCAGTTGTAAAGACTTTTTGCTTGCATTCCTCTTCTGCTTTGATCAAGGCAGGGTGAGGTTTTGAAAAACCTGCTCTAGTGATAGGTTGAAACTAGATAATATTTAGGGTCCATTTCAACCCAAACCATTCTGTGATTCTATGAAGAATGTGTCATTTAAAGAAGAAACACAAGTGATTTGTCCCCAAAAATAACCACAGAGTTCACGTATAACTTTCTAAACCTTGCCTTATCCCCTGTGAAACCTCACTTCTCTTCTGTCCTAGCAGATTCATTTAAGATTGGGAAGTGTCTGAATATCATTGAAACAGGAATGACACATATGCTGAAGGCGTCAAGGCTTAGAAATGTTCCCAGGCATGTTTCATTTCCCAGAACTCATACAGCTAGAGAGACCACCACAGCCCTGTATATATTTCCAGAAAAATAAAGAGGTAAGCAATAATTTCCAAAGAAAAAGTACTGAATTAATGAAAACAATTTTAAAATTTACATTGAAAAGTATGGTCATTTTGACTGGTTTTACTAAATGCACTGAGATTTTTTTAATATCCTTCACACAGGAACTCATCCCATGAAGAGAAGAGTTCTGCTTCCTTCTCCTTTGATGTACAGGTCTAGCTGCTCCTACAATGAAATCTGACTTGAGTTTTGGATTTAGTGATCTGACAGAGATAGTAGGGGAGGGCCTCTCTCACTTCTTATAAAAAGCAATAATTAAATAGGATTAAATAATTAAATAGGAGTCAAATTGAGGGACATTTTGTTAAAAGCATCCATAAAACAGGGTTACAAATCACTGTAAATACAGGTCTTTGTAGAATTTTTAATTATAAGAGACTTCAAACATGAAGTTATTTTTTAAAAAGGCACTTTTGAATTAGAAGATTCAATGACTTTTTGATATTAGACATTTTAAATTTTTTATGAAAAAATATTAGAAGGGACACCCAGTTGTGAAATTCTAACGTAAATTTGAAACCAAACTTAGTTAGAACTCTGGATGCTTAGACACAGGACTTTGAAGTTACCTTTTATGAATAGGGACTAGAAGTACCAGTTTATGAGCAGTATTATCTGACTCAGAGCTTGGGGTCAGAGGGCCCGCTGGGTCCCTTTTGGAGCCATTCCTGAGAATCTCAATTAACTCTATATCCCATCATCCATGGAGAACCTCACTTTGGCTAGGGGATCCCCCAGCTGTAGCAAACATCACATGCTTATATGGCATCTTCCACCCTGAGACATCCTGAAACTACAGCACCTGAGGCTCTTCATCCCTCAGTGCAATTCCTTTCCCTTTGGGGAAGTGCCATTGGTTTAACAACCTCCAACATAATGAGAACATTTAGAAGAGGAATATCAGAAGACAGAGTCCAACTGAAACCTCGCAGAAATGCCCCCTTTGCTTTGCAAATACAGACTGGAGGCAAAATTTTAGGGCATTAGTTTGGTTTCCTACTCCAGGGAAGGTTGTTATACAGAAAAAACCCATCCCTCTTCATAACCCTGTATAACCCAGCTAAAATCAAATGTCAAATCCCCATAAGCATCTGTCCTGCAGCCAGAGGTTGTTTTTCTTCACAGATGAATCAAACATACTGAGTAAATCACATGAATCACCAACGGAAACATCATCCTCACAGCTTCATCTCACACTTATGAATAAGGAGCTTGTTTTGCAGGTCCCTAGAGAAGAAATAAAGCACTTGGAGCTCAGGGAGGGGCCTAGGACTTTCACAAGTGTTTTGTTCTAATAGATCACAAACAATAAGATGTCTCCCTCCTCCCATCAAAAAAGTTATAGGCAATTGCTTTCCAAACCATCTCTCAATTTAGCAGTACTTTCATTAATAAGAAAATGCTTGGACTGATGACATAGTTCAATAACCCAGTTATAAATCCCATAAATCTGTTGCAACGGTTACAAACGAGCAACGTGATTTATGAGCAGGGCCACTGACTTCTACACCTGACATAAAACTTTGTAGGCAATCAGCCACATGTTTCATTTTAGTTTTATATTTGACATATAAATCAGGCAGTGAAAGGGACTCTCTCTCCACCCCCACTCCTCCTCTTTAAACAGGCAGAGTAAATATCTTACAAGCAACATGTAAGTCACTGTACAAGGACACAATATGAGGTATGGAAAATATTATGCTGTTATTTCATTAGTTTCATGTGAACCAATTTGAGGTACAGCGACCTGCCCTGCAGAGCAGGCAGGAGAGCAGGCAGTTAAAGGGGGAAAAACCATGCAGGTCACCACAGAAAAACATGTTTTCCTGCATTACATCCCTCATCTATTTCCAGGTCTTGCAAACCTGTGAAGGTTCCCCCTCTTCTCCTACTGAGTGGGGCTGGCCCAGCTTTTGAGGTCAATGTGTCCAACACAACCCCACAAAGGTGAGTGGTCATCAACAGAATGGAACAGAAAAGAAAACTCGACAGTCACTACCTGGATTTTTGAGGGTTGTTTTCCACAGGTGTTAATAAAATAACTCTTTGCCCCGCATGTACCACAGGATCCCCTCCCTCTTCAGATACTACAGCAAATGTGCCCAATAGCTCAGAGCTTCAAACTGCCCCCCAACTCAATACTGAATGACCATCTTTTTTAAAAAAAATTGCACTGGGAACACATTTCGGTCATTTTAGGGGATTCTGGGATGACTGGCAATTTTCTCCTGAGTTTAAGTGTGAACCAGTTCCAAAGTGTGTCAAAACCAGAAAGACTCCTTCATTCATCTAAATCTCAAAATAAGTTAGATCTTTGTGCAAAGTTCTGCATGAAATTAGGTAGTTAGACATTTGCTTTAGAAACCCAAGGAAATTCTGCTCCAATTGTGTAAATGCGAATTCAAATATCTGACTTTCAGTAAGTGTAAAATCAGACCCACAAATATGAGAAATTTGCTAAAGGGAGCATGTACAGAGGTGAGATGAAGTGTGAAATAATACATAACAACCTAAAGAAAAGGTTATTTTAAACCAGTGGTATAAATCTGTACTACTTTCACCCAATTGCACAAGTTCGTTTATCTCAGCTGGACAAAGTCCTGTGGAAGATTTTCATATGATCTCCTCCAGGGATGTGGATTTTTCCATAACAGAGGTGTTGGCCATTTCTGGAAAGCTCTTGCTATGAGTCAGTTATGTACTACTTTTCCATTTTCTCAGAAGAACTCTTTAAATACTCTTGAGGCAATGGAAAGCCATCTGGAGGCAGAGGTTGAAGGACGGGTTATGACTGACTTGTTCAGTGGTGCAGAGCCCTGAAGATGGGCTGGAAAATGGACTATCCAATGTAACAGCAAGATTTTTTTCAGAATTAGTCCACTGTTTCCTTACCTTTAGTCTTCAATAATTTTATATGATGTATTTTACAAATACAGGCCTCTTGGAAACTCCAGTTAGCTTCTGATCAGACATCCAGATTATACCACCACCTAATGTCTAGTGCACTGAGGCATTTGTATAATCTCAGGTGAGAGCTACATCTTCAACAACACCAATATCTGCAGTCCCACTCAGATTGTTCATGCCTTGTCTACTCTAAGAAATAATGTATGCTCCAGCTTAATCAGACACCATCTGATTTCTTTAGTGTGTATTACAAGTAGAAAACAGATGATTTGTTTATAAAGATGAACTTCTTGGACCGTAGCTGTGACCTCATTATTTATTTAAAAGTAAGTTGCAAAAATACTGAAGAAAGCCAAACTTACACCAACTGAGAATTCCCTCTGTACATTTTTCAGCTGCTCATGACCTTACATGTTCCTCCTCACTGACAGGTGACAGAGTCGATTTCCCCATCCACAGAAGGAGCACTGGATACTGGAAAGTTTACAGCTCTAAATGTTTTTCTTAATTAATTATGTTGAATGAGTGCTGAAAGAATGATAATTAAGATGTTCTCTGCATGCAAATCAACATTTAGTTGGGGGTGATGAGACTGAAGCAAACACAGCAATGAAATAAATCAAGGTTAGCACAAGACTGAGCTGCCAGGACAGTGGTTGGGTGTTAGGCCATGTCTGGATCTGAAAGCAGAGGAATCCAGTAGCCATCAGTATTTGAAGCCCTTGCCATGGCAAGGAATGCACGAGGACAAATGCTGCCACAGGAGTCCCTGGCCCAGGATGAGGGGAGAGCAGTGCATGGCGTTTACCTTGACCAATAATTTTGTCACTGTCTCCCATAGTATCATTGAAGATAAGATGACAAAATTCTCTGTTGGACAAGTGGACAGTAAAATAGATTATAAACTGGTTGAACCACTAGACCAAGAGGGTTGTGACCAGGAACACAGAGTCAAGCTGGAGGGAAGTCACTAGGGGTCTACCCCAGGGCTCAATTCCTGAGGCCAACACTGTCCAACATATTAAATAATGACTTGGATGATGGGACAGAGTGAACCTTCAGCACAGTCACAGGTGAAACAAAACTGTGAGAAGCAGCTAGTACACCACATGGTCATGTTGACATTCAGACATTCAGAGGGACCTCAACAAGCTGAAGATTTGGGCAGAGGAGAATATGTTGACGTTTAACAAGGGGAAAAGAGACATCCTGCACCTAGAGAGGAATGGCCCCCTGCACCAGCACACTCTGGGAGATGACTGATTGTAAAACACACCTTGAGGTGGACAACAAGTTGACCATGAGCCAGCAATGTGCCCTGGAAGAAGGAAGGTCAGCAGGGGCTGCATTAGGCAAAGCACAGCCCCTCAGGTCAAAAGCAGGTGATGCTTCCTCTCTACTCAGCACTGGGGAGGCCACACCTGGAGCCCTGTGCCCAGTTCTGGGCTGCCGAGTGCAAGAGTGACACAGATCTACTGGAGCAAGTCTACCATAGGGTCACAAAGACGATTGCTGGACTGGAACATCTCTCACATCAGGAGATACTGAGAGCTGAGACTGTCCAGCCTGGAGAGCAAAAGGCTCAGGTGGATCTTATCAATGTCTGTAAAAACCTGACGGAAGAGAATGAAGATGAGGGAGTCAGACTCTTCACTGATAGAACAAGAGGGACTGGGCCCAAACTAAAACACATTGAAATGTTTCTTGTGAGGAAGGTCAAACACTGCACCAGACTGGAGTTATGAACAAGCCTCTTGTCATGGTTTCAGCCAGGTGGGGCCTAAATTTGGGTTTTAAGGTTTGGACTAGGCCTGAAAATTGTCAGGTGACTT
>JAWWEV010000134.1:67674755-67684940 GCA_035583235.1 Hafferia zeledoni
GCTAGTTGGGGGGGGAAGGCACCCTTTTCACTCTGTCTCGGACAGTTGGCGTTTTGCCAGCTCAACCCAAGACACCTCTCCAAATAACCCTGCTGAGCAGGGTTGGACTAGATCTCCAGGTTGAACTAGATTTCACAAGCTGTTTCCAACCTCAACCCCTCTATGATTCTATGACTCTGTAATAGCACACAGCACCAAAGCAACATTCATCTTCTTTGAAGGCAAAGAATATCCAAAATATAGCATTGATGATTAGCTTATCAAGTGCTCATTAGAATAGTTCTCATTGCCATATTAAAGTATGTATATTTCTAGATTGTGTTTTCAGTTGCAATTTTGACACACTATAATACAATAATTATAACTGCAAGTGCAGCAGTGGGCAGATCCAAGAAACATTTTGGCTGTAAACTCCCAAATTTTCAGGAAGTTCCAGTGCAGATCTGCACCTCACACCTGGTTCCTGTCTGTGTAATGGGCAGAACCAGCATTTCTTATCTGAACAGCCACCTGCTATTTCAAGAAAATCCAAACCCCACAGCTTTGGAGACATTCTTGTTTAGATTCAGACTCAAAGTTTTTTAGTCAAGGTCGAGACTGTTGTTGCAAAATATTCAACCTGCTCTACTCTATCCTGCACCTTTAAATGTATTTTAAAAAATGTAGGGTTTAAAAAGTTTTTAAAACATTTTAGTAGAAAAGGGGACATTGAATTAGAGCAGAACAAGACAAGAATAAAAATGTTTTTAAACAAATTTGATTTTCATTTTTTGGCAAGTTTTTCAAATAGCTTTTGGTGATGCATATTGCTAAAATGGAGCCAGAAATAAATTGTTTACAAGGAATTTTTTTCCAGTAAGTGAAAATCCAATTATTTTGATTTGAAAGCTTGTTTCTCTTTTATTTAATTAACAGTTTTAAATATTTGGGGGATTGTTCTTTAAATGAAATAAGCAATCACAGTCTGAAGAGGACTGCTCTCCCAAAGTCATGGCCCTTTTCCAACCGAAGTACTAGGCTGAAGAAGAGAAATTCTGTCTCTCATATCTTCAGTGAGAGTTATTACATTACAGGAAGGTCTAACTTCACAAGTTGAGACTGTATTTGCTTGGCACCTTTTTCAACAAGCGTGAGCTCCATTACAAGTAAAAGTGCTTTATTACAATAACACAATTGCCCTGATAGAGTGTAAATTCAGACTGTAATTTTTTTCTCATTTTGTTTTTCGCTGGGGTCTTCTGGTGACACTTATTTTTCTGCAGTTGCCTGTATTCCCAAAACACTGGAGTTCTTTCAAACCACTGCTAATGTGGATCAGTTCTGAATCAGGTCTTTTAAAAAGACAACCCTAAAAGACAAATCCTCACTCAAGGAGCATTAGCAGTGGACATTTTCTGCCTGGACTAGCAGTGAGTATTGTCTGCTTGGACTTCAGTGAGGCTTTTGACACTGTCTCACGTAAGACCCTCAAAGACATACTGGTGATGTACAGGCTGGATAAGCAGCTGGTGAGGTGGGTGGAAAACTGGCTGAGCACCTGGGACCAGAGGCTGGTGATCAGTGACATAAAGTCAAGTTGGAGGCCAGTAACTGGTGATTGTTCCTCAGGGGTTGATACTGAGTCCAGTCCTGTTTAACATCTTCATTAACAATTCGGGTGATGGGCCAGAGCATACCCTTAGCACATCTGCCAGCAACACCAAACTGGAAGGAGTGGCTGATGTGCCAGGGGGTAGTGTATCCATCCAGAGGGACCTCAGTGGGCTGGAGAAATGGGATAAAAGGAACTTTATGGAGTTCAGTAAGGAGAACTGCCAAATCCTGCATTCAGGCAGTAACAACCACAGGAACCAGTACCTGCTGGAGAACACCCAGTTGGAAAGCAGCTTGACAGAAAAGGACCTGGGAGTGCTGGTTATCACCAAGTTGAACATGAGCCAGAAACATACGTTTGTGGCCAAGAAGATCAACGTTATCCTGGGCTGCATTAGACCAAGTGTGGCCAGCAGGTAAAGAAGGGTAATGCCATTTATTCAGCACTGGTGAGGCCAGACCTGGAGTCTGGCTGTGCCCCACCCTTAGTGCAGACAGTCAGACCTACTGTGCTATTTGGGAGGCTGCTGGACTATGTGCTCCTTGTCTCTGACTGCTCCTCATCAGTGCAAACTCACGCATTTTGTCCCACCTAGTTTAAAAGATACCTTCCAACCCAAGCCATTCTATGACTCTAGGATTCGATGAGCTGAGCCTATTACCATTTCTTCTTCTGGATTTTGTGGATCTAAGCAAATCTTGGCACCTAACTTTAATAAACAGACCCCTGTACTCTTTTCTGTGTTTTGCAAAATACTGCTAGTGTTGGGAGGATTAGAGAGCAGCCTGCATGACCATGCACCTCTTGCTGTCTTTTTTGTACCTTCTTCTTGTGCCAGTTTGGCTCAAGAGGGTCTTACTTCAAGATGGACTTTCAGCAGTGCTGGTGATGGAGACACCACAGAGAGGTGCAGTGTCCCATCCTCACTTCCATGTCAAATAGTGTGGGCTATTTCTCCAGTCAAGGGCTCCTTGTCCCCCTGCAACCCCTGGCACCAGCACAAATCATGCAGCAGGCTGCTGTGTCTGTCACAGAGGTTGGTTTTCTTTAGTGTTGAAAGTTCATGAAGCCTTAATAACTTTCCCTCACAACTTTCCAGCCAAAACTTCACTGTCGTTGACCCTGAAAAAATGAATATATAAACAGAAGACTGAGAAGCGAATACAGCTGAGCTGAACTAGATTACTGATTAGGGCTATAATGGCTTAATGGGTAAGGCATGTACCCTCTGAGTCTATTGCTTTGGCTTAGTTGTGGTGATGGAGAAGAGATAAACATCAGCTGAACACAGGAAATAGATAAGATCCACCTGTCACTGGCTATTGGTAACTTTTGTTACTGCGAGGACTCTCAGGAGAGAAAACCTGACATCTGACAAGATCTGTTATGAGAATCATTATCACCATCTCCTTATTAACAGTTTTGCCATATTCAAAAAGAAGGTATTGGGTAAATACTGTACCAAAGAAATGGGATATGTTATCTCCTCCATCAGAGTTTGAAAAGTCCCGAAAACACTGAGATAAGGTACACCATGCAATAGGTAGTCAGGCACAAAACCAAAGAGAAAACATCACAAGTTTGGTTCACAGCTCAACAACAGCTCCATACAACCTAATATATCAAACCAATAGAGAAAATACAATATGTAAATAAAATCACAGTGCCATTGTTTTCCTTTCCTGGCACTCAAGACTTGGCTCCAGATTTACTGTGTGTTTCATTGACTACTGAGAATATGTCTGACAAACTTGGCTTGAGTTTTAGGCTTTTAACTAAACAGCAGGTATCCTCTATAGAGTTATTTGTCCCCAGTTCCCCAGTTTAGCATCCAGAGTCAGTGCAGCTCTACCTTCAGCTGCTGGAGGTGTTGATGGTTGCTTGTTGCTATTCCTTTTTTTGTTTCGTTCAACTGTAGTATTCTCTTCTGGGAATTAATCCCATTATCAATGAAAGTAGTCTTGTAAAACCAGGAATTTTGTAAGTTAAGGAACAGACTGCCCAGAGAAGCCGTGGATGCCCCATTCCTGCAAGTGTCCAAGGCCAGGTTGGATGGGGCTTTGAGCCTTGTTCACAGCATGGGGGTTGAAACCAGATGATCTTTAAGGTCCCTTCCAACCCAAATCATTCCTTGATTCTATGATTCTAAGATAGGACATGTTTGGAGAGGGACAGAGATATACAGAGAAAGAGCAGCAATGTGCTGGGGGAAAGGAGGAGACATTTTACATGTTTCAGGGATATTCAGGCTCAGCCCCTGAAGTCTAAATTTATGAATCCATTCTAATTTTCTGAAATGATTGAACACATACTTTAATAATATGGATTCTTGCCTTCAAAGCCCAGCCAGCATAAATCACAAATCTGCACTGTCTGCAGTATATATGCCACATTTTATTACCTTGGTTCACGGCCCATACTTAATTTAATGCTCACCCTTTCATGTAATATATTCCAAGATATGCATCACTTCACGGTTCTGCACCACGGTGCTCAAATTGCCTATGGTATTGATCTATACGATGATTAAACCTCAGCATTCTTTAAGAACCTGGGCTTTCGGAGCACTAG
The DNA here is from genome assembly GCA_035583235.1 of Hafferia zeledoni. Lineage (NCBI taxonomy): Eukaryota > Metazoa > Chordata > Aves > Passeriformes > Thamnophilidae > Hafferia > Hafferia zeledoni. The sequence continues at coordinate 67,678,921 of JAWWEV010000134.1, forward strand.
ATGGTGCTAGAGAATGCCCTTAGCCAGCTCCAGGGCTGCATCCCCATAAATTCCCTCCATGTACAATTTATTTTTGTACAATATAACAGCATAATCTGCATCAAGCATCTATATTCTCAGCAGTGTTTCAGATGAGCTGCTGACATTGCCCATCACTCTTCCTCGTCGGGTGATGAGAAGTTGCTTGTTGTTGCCAGAGGCAAGCTGTCAGACCCATGAGTCAGGCTCCCAGGTCATGAGACTGCCTTCAAAACCAGGGGATATATAAATTTTTTTAAGTGTACTTTTATTTGCACTCTGGTTCCTAAGCTGTGATGATGCTATTTATGTGCTCCCTAGGAAAGCAGGGAAGTGCTGGGCACTAAAACCATCTGTGATCAGAGCCAGGCATGGGTCTGAGCAACAAGGTTCAAACCACAGTTCAGTCCTGACCTAGGGGTGTTTGGAAGTTTGGTTTTGACCCATCCAAAGTAAAGAAACCACCCTTGGAAACCACCAGAAGAAAAAGACAATTAGGAAATGGAGTAGAGAGGGCTGCAGTTCTGTGTCTGCTAACAACTATAGTAATTTTTTGGCTGGAGCACATGCTGGGAGAGGAGAGTTTGAGGGAGAGTAGAGCAGCCTGCACCCAGCAAGAGGTTTTCTCATGTCACTGAGGGCAGAGTGCTACATCTTTAGCTGGTCCCAGTAGGGTTAGGCCAGATACGTGTCCTGTGATGTCCAGAAAGGGAAAGGAAATGAGCTGCACTTGGCCTTGGAGATGACCCTGGCATTAACATCAATAGGTCATTTTGTCACCAGCACCTGTCCCACATGAGGACAGGCTCTTGCAGAGGAGCCCAAGTGTTGGTCCCTCTTCTCCTGCCATGTCCCCCAAGGATGGGAGGTGTCTCAGAGAGCCACAGCACACAGATACTGGTAGAATAACAGGGATGATACAGGGCATTTTTCCTTCCCTAACAGCTCATCTCATCTGTGAGGCTGCACACTGTAGGATGTACAAGACTCAGGTGCTTATAGGGCAGCTATAAATATTTTGCAGACAGGTGCCAAATCAACAATGCTTTCATGCCATTGGCCCTGTGAGAGATGCTCCCCAGCTGTGCCTATGCAGGGTGCCGGCACGCCGCGGGACGACACACAGGCGGCCAACAAGACACAGACAGCAACTGCAGCTGACAGCTGGGGCTGCCAGTGGGATACAGGGTGGCCCTGGGGTCAGCCCTGGGGGCACAATTGGCACTGAGCAGCCCTCCTCCTCCTCCTCCTCCTCCTCCTCCTCCTCTTGCAGGACAGCAGCTTCCCCAGGCATGAACACCCCATGGGCTTGGTCTAATCCTGCCCACACAGGATGGGCTGGAGCTTCCTCCAGCTGCAGCCTCCCCATTCCACCAGGCTGCAGGCTCTGCCCAGGGACCCAACCAAACCACAATTCCCTAGTATGTGGGCAGGTCAGATCAGGATGATGGAGCCAAGCATGTGATGGGCACATCTCCTCTGACTCTTCCTAGACATGGTGTAGCTACCACGTGTTCATACAACAGCCAGAAGCACAGATGGATAGGGGTGCAGCCATTGACCATGCCATGCTCCATCCAACCAGGAGGTCCAATGAAGAGCAGTGCATGGCTTGTAAAACATGGAAATCCATATGGGTGCTACGGGCCCTTCACTTATGTGCCTCTGTTATGATGAACTGAAAGCAATCACTTCCTACGGCTTATTTAACCTTGGTTTTGTTGGTGATACATGTTCCCATTCTGCCCCTGCTTGATGATGACACTGAAACCAGATGGAAACACTTTGAAGTATTTAGATGTGACATCATGCAATTTCAACATCATCATTAAAACAACCAATCACATAACAGCTAAAGAATGACATTTGCAGGGAACTGAACTTGTGCTTTCAGCACCATTAAGACATTTAAGGGGCACAGTGAGGTCACATTAGACCTTTAGCCTAAGCCTTTTTGAAACATCAAGGGCAACTTTCTCATAATTTTTCTTCTAGCTGAAATCAAATCAATTGTTGATATGTATTTCAAGGTATCCCTGAAGCATTCACAGATGCTGAAACTGCAAACCAAAGGGGCTGGTTCTCCCAGTTAAGTAATGTGCCTAAGGTCTCCGCACTACCCAAGAAACTCGCCATGGTGCCTCATCCCTGTGTCATGTTGTATCACCCACAGCCTTCTACCATCACACAGGGAGGGAAATTTGCTTTTCATTGATTGTTAACCTTACCAGTGTTCCTGTGTGTGCATTTTATTTACATTAGCAGTCTGAAAGAGCAAAGTACTCCCCTTCACGTTTCACTCTGCTGGAGAAATGGGTTTTCTGTCATCACTCCTCACAAGCACAGCCTGAGACCCGCTTTCCCAAATCACACCCTTCCACCGTTTGTCTTTACTACCTCACAGCTGTCAGTTGCTCTTCTAGCTGCTACTATGAAATAAGCACAGGGTCGTTTTGGTCAAAAATCACTCAAGAATCAAGTAGAGGAGGAGGAGATCAATTACTGATCTTCGAAGAGAGAACTTCACTAGGAAAGCATCCTTGATAAAGAGTTGCAATCCTCTGCCCCTAGACTGAAAATAACCATTAATACTACCCAGTAACAAGTTCAAGGGAGTTATAAGTGAACATTTATTCCAGCATCACCAAAGTTCTCTTATCTTCCTGGCACAAAGAAACCTCTTCTGTTCTGAAATTATTTGATATGTGGAAAAACTCTAAAGTGGCTCTCAGTTGTCTTATTGCAACATCTGTATTAAACAAAGATTGACAGGACTCTACACACCCCTTATCCACTAGAATTTTCCTTAGGCAAGTTATTTCTTCTGTGCTGCCTCAGTTTCCCCACCTGTAAAATGGGAGCTGCTGGTTTGATAGTGGAAGATGTGTCCAAGGAGGAACCCAGATTTCTATGAGCTGGTTGATTTTTCTTTCCCTGGCTGAATGGGTGCTCAAATACAAGAGAATCAGGCAAGAAACATTCCCATGAACCTGAGAGAAGTAAATAGCCCAAATTACTACAGAGAGAGCCCTTGTTGGACCACCTCATGAAAAACCAGCATGTCATGTTCAGGCTCTTTCTGTTCAAGTGATAGGTAGGTACTTTAATAGAACAGTCAGATCAATATATTTATTTTCCCCAGAGAAAGAAACCTCGTCCAGAAAAGCCCACTGTATTTTAACATCAGTGCAACTCCCACTTGGGCCGGAAAGTCTAAACATTTCTTTCCAGGACTTTGGCTTCCCAGAAGGTGGTGGGGTTTTTTTTCCTAATGGCCAGTGAAAATTCAGACAAATGTGTCAAATATTGCAGGGATTTCAGAATGAACGAAGCAGTCCTCCAAGACAAGAAAGAGAAGGCATCTTCCTTTACCCTGTTCAAGGTTCTTGGCATCCTACTGGGTAATTTACACTGATTTGGGGGGTTTGGGAAGAATCCTAGGAAGATTTGAAGATGGAAGGGGGCTGAATTCTCACTTTTGCATGAAGCCCTAGGTAAGAACAGCCCATCAGATGTGGGGCTGTTTCGCTGCCCAGTTAGATACAATCAATAAAACACCCACTCTGCGGTCTAAATAGGAGCCAGTAGGCACTAGTGGTGGACCAGACTATCACCCTCCTGGGCGACCTGGGTGCTGCTGGGTGCTGTCACCCACCCACCTGCCAGCCGGAGGATGCTGGCAGTGCCGTCTGGAGGCGGCTCCGTGCCCTTTTCGGGGGAGCCCCCCTGCTGCCACACACCATCCCAGCTGGCCAGGCAGCAACTCTAACCTGGGTCTGTACGTCAGGGCGGCCAGCGCGGAGCCAGGCTGTCCCCTCACTCCCCTCCCACCTCCCCCTCGCTGGCCGCGAGGACTTTGTGTCCTAAAAGCTCATTCTTTCCATAGCGTAAAAAATAAACCAGCATGTGCTCCTCTCCAACGCCGCCCGTCTCCACAACGGCCCCGGGTGGGTTGTTGTCGTTCGACTCTGTCTCTCCTTAAATAACAGAATTACAGCGGGTCTAATCCTGCAAAGTGCTGAGTAACAGCTCGTTCCCAATAAATTAAGCAGGCACTCAGCGCCGCAGCCTGATATTTGTATCCATGTCCTCCCGGATTATCAGTCTCTCCTCCTTGCTCTCTCCCCGGCCCCTCGGGGAGCAATTATCTGTGAATGAGAACAGAATAACTCTTTTTGCAGAAGGTTTCCACACTCGCGCACAAGGAGCGCTCTGAATGGATTTATCATGCCTGCTAAAAAGGGAGGTGGTAAAAAAGCCCCCTTCTCTTCCCCCCCACTCCCCCCCCCCCCCAAATTTTAAGGGAAAATCCCTGAAGCAGCAGCAGTTCCCTTGTGGCTCCACACACCAGGGGGGGAGAAAAAAAAGAAAAAAAATAGAAAAAAATGGATATAGTAAAACTTTTTAAGGGAGGCATGAATCGGTTCTTCAGAAAAACAAGGCAGCAGTGCCAACTGGAAATGTTTGCTTTGGGGGTGAGTTAGATGGCTGGCGTCAGCCAGGGCTAAAGACATGCCAGCGGAATGCAATATTGGGGAAGCAGCAGGTCACTCAATCACTGGCAATTTGCCCAGGAGCAACTGGAAGCCTTCGGATTTTTTTTTTCCTTGTGTGTGCATGTTGCTTTTTTTTTTTTTTTTCCTAGGCAAACAGAGCCCCAGCAGTTTTGAGGCTGGGGAGCTGGGGAATGGTATTTCTGAAAGGCACGTTCCTGCAGGATTACCCCCATGGTCTGCTCGGCTGCACAGTGGTGACATCTGGCTGGAGTTGTTGCATTGGGATGGATGAGGGTGAATCCTGCCCACTGCTGCCTCCACACACAAGGCAGAAGATGCAGCAGAGTGTGCTGGCTCTGCCGGCGCAGTGGGCAGCCCCAACGAAGGGATAGGGCAGAAGGACGGGACAGCAGTGACAATGCCTCCAAAAATACCCTCCAGTAAATTAGAATATTTTTCCTCCAGTAACAATTATCAAACCCCAGAGAAGAGACTTTTGTTTATATTTTGGGGAGGCAATAGGATTTTATTCAAGGTTAATATGCTCACAGGAGTGGAAAAATTAGGCAAAAGACAAAAATAAATATTTCCCCTAATAAACAGTATCCATTAACTCCCCACAGCACAGGAGGAGGCAGAGACCCAACAGGCATTTTTGTCTGCACATCTATAGTTTTTCATTGCTCTATCATTTGTGCAGAGTGTCAGGCAGCACACAGAGCCCAAATAACCCACGGAGTGAGGGTGTCCCAGCAGGAGAGGCTCTAAACAAGCTGGTGGCCCGACTTGCAGCAGCCACAGCATTAGGGATTTGCCCTACTTGCTAACATGGGAAATCAGTGTTCAGCCAACAGCTGAATGCAGCACAATCACCAGCACATAATGGGCTGATATTAACTGTGGCAGTTCCCCAGAGGTAAAAAGAAGCAATAAAATTAACCTCCTTACTGCCTTCTCCGTCCATTTGGGTAAAACATGATGTTTGAGAGGGAGGGGAGCTCTCATGAAAGCAAATCCAAAGACCAAGCTGTACCCAGGACTCCAAACCCCCAGGGTTCAGGACTGCTCAAAAGCATTTTCACAGTTAAACACCAGCACCAGCACCCACCCATCTTCCACCACAATGTCACCACTCCACAGGACACCCAAGGGGATTGTTGCTGCAGACAGAGGAAAGGTGATCCTCCACAGAGGCAAATTTTATCAATCCATGAAAAAAATGTAGAAAAAGTATAGGTGTTTGGAGGCGAATCACAGCTATGGTCAGCGGGTGGGGCTCCTTGAGGGGTCTCCTAAGCCTGGTCTGTACATGTGCTCTTCTGATGTCTCCTGATCTGGCAGTTGCCCTTGCATCTACCCTGTTGTTATGGTTTTAGCTAGGTGGGCCTAAATTTAGGTTTTAAAGTTCAGACTAGGCCTGGATTGTCACCTGACTTGAGCTGGGCTGAGCTAGCTAACAGCTGACTTCTTCTAGCCAATAATATTGTATTCCATACCATACTACAT
>JAWWEV010000134.1:67685040-67704184 GCA_035583235.1 Hafferia zeledoni
CTTCTCTAAAGTGATTTGTAGTTAAAATGGTAGAATTTGTGTTTACTGGGAAGTGGGAGGTTATTTCTTGTTATATATACACTTGTGTAAGTGTGTGTTATATTGTAGTTTTAATTTTCTCTCTTCTGTATAAATACATGTAGTTAGTTTAAGCATAAACCTGGGTTTAGAGGGTTTTTTTTTTCCATTTCTCCCTTTTCTCAGCCAGAGGCTAACTCTTGTCTTTGGGCAGTTGGCGTTTTGCCAGCTCAACACAAGACACCTGTCATGCCATGGTGCCCAGTGGCACAGCCACCAGCCCACCCAAGTCTAAAGACCATCAGGATGTGAACTGCAACTTCAGCTCAGGACACAATCTCCACTCAAAATGCAGCTTTTTTCCACCCACTTTTGTCTTCCAGAGCCATTGGTCCAGCAAAGAGGATTTTAGCTTGATCACTCTTGTCTCTCCATCAACACCTCTCTTTTTACATTTTCATCCTGGTTTTGGATCTTGATCCAGCTATGGGGGAGAATGGACCAAAACGTCCTCAGTGTTAAAGGTCTCCATTGCTTTCCTTTTCTGTATCCCTTTTCATCTTACTAAGATTCATACTTGAAACAAGAGCTTGTCATTAGATCAATGGATAAGGGCTATAGTTAAAATAGACTGCATTCCCAGATCAGTTTCTTTTGTGATCTTGAGAATACCCCTGACCCAGATCCTGCTACTGTAAAATGCGTACTGTAACCTTTTCCTTGTTGTTCTTTTTGTAGTCTTAAGAAAGAGACTCTCTCTCACACAAAGTGTACACACAGCAAAACAGTGAAAATAATTTGGTTTTATTGTAAAGTATCTTTAACCATTATTTAACAAAATACCCAAGTTCCTGACAACGTCCTGGGGGGAAAAAAACCAACAACTTCTTTTCTACATGATTAATCCCTGTAAAATGTATCACACTGAAGTGAAGTGCCCAGCCCATATGACTGTTGTAGATGCTGTAGTTGTCCTTTTAACCATGACACCTAGTTGACTGCCTGCAAGTGCCTCCTTCTTCCCAGGAACACCTTCAGTGTGATCCAAGGGAGCACTGATGGGCAGAGAGGAAAGAAAGTGAGGACACAGTCACCTCATAAATGTCACAGTGAGCCCTCCCACCCAACCCAGTTCTCCAGGACTGCAGATCAAGTGGCCAATGGAGATGGGCAGGACTGAGCCCTTCCCTTCTTGTGCCTCAGTGCTCCTGTGTAACTTGGGGGAAAAGTTTTTGTTTCCCATACCTCAGTTTCTTCATCTGGAACATGGAAATAATGATCTTGGGTTCTTTTTAAAGCCCTTTCAGATGAACAGCCCTTTTAAAGAGGTAAGTTGTGTTATAAGCAGCGGACTCTCACGTCTGCCAAGAACCAAAAGTGATATGAGGGTGATGAAATTCAGACCACCTCATCAGCAAAGCATGTTGTCCTGGCCTTCAAGACAAGGTTAGGGCTCTTGGAGAGAGCCCATTCCTTTTTGGGATAGAAAGGAGTGGACACAGACCCAGCACATGCTTTCCTATTATTAGTCATTTGTATCCATGTGTTGCTGCAAGTGTGTACAGCTCTAAACAACCCACCAAAGCAAGGGCATAGTGTAATGTCATCCAGCCCAGGAGCTCAATGACTCAATGGGGGCTGAGAAGTTTTCAGGTAATGTCGCTATTATGGCTCGAGCAGGATGGATGCAACCAGTCCTCAAAAAGGCTGCAAGCCCCAGCGTCTCCATGAGCCTTTCATTAGCACTGGAGAAGGACAAGAGCAGGCAGAGGGACCTGCCTGAGGACCAAGTGGAGAACACAGCATCCCTAGAGGACCAGGTGGGTGACTCACATTTGGCTGGGGGAAGGAAGCTGGAAGCAGGCGAGATGCAGGCACAGGCGAGGTTCGTGAGGACCTCACAAACCGGGCTGGAAGCACGATCGAGAGCTGCTTTGCGCGACAGGGCCAAATCCGTCCCTGGCACAGCTCCCCTGCAGCCGCCTCCGTGTGTTTGTGTAAGGATCCAGCTCCGGCCGCGTTGGGAGGCACCGGCTGCGCGGGGCTGTGCCAGCCTGGAGGCCCAGACGCGAGGACAGTGCCAGATGCCGGGCATATTTTTTCAGCTGCGCGGTCTGCGGGTTGTCACACGGGGCTGGCTGTGCACCTGCGCGACCCTGAGCCGCCCGGCTATTAACAGCCGGCGACAGCGCTCTGATGCCGTATCGCTGACCGCTCCGTCCCCCAGCAGAGCGATAAATCAGCCGCCCTGCTGACAGCCCCGGGGCTCTTCTGCAGCCGGGACTGATGCAAATGCTAATGCATCTAATACTCGCTCCACGGCAGGATTCGATGTGTGCGGCCAGCGCAGCTCCACCTCGTCCTGCCGCCCCGGGTCACTGTTCGTGGGATGCCCAGTGCTCCTGGTGCTCCTGGTCTGGTCCCTTGAGCTGGTGGGGCTCCAGGGGTCTCCTGATGCAGTTGCTGAATGTTTGGGGTCCTCCAAGCAGAGGTAAGCCCAGCACAAATTTCTGGGAGAGGAGCTAACACAGGAAGGACTAACACAAGATGTGCAGTGGCTGGAGTGTTTGAGTACATATAAAGCACACAGAGGTGAGAGCTGCAGCAGGCGTCGAGTACTTGGGGGCTAAAACCTTCTCAAACACCAGGGATAGCATCTGAAGGGCTCGAGGAAAGAGGCCCTGGTGGAGAAAGATGCATTTACATTTTTCCTCAACTCCTCCACCACAACCTAACCACCAGCCCTGCGCAATCCTTGCACACCCACAGGAAAAGTCCTGACATGTTCAGCCCTTTTGCAAGAAACATGCAATGGGTGGTGGCCTCCACATTCTCTCTTTTCTTTCACTACTGACCCAAAATAAGTACAATCTGACTAATTAACAGAGCTAGTTAGCATCAGGATGAAATGCCCAAGATGGACCACAGGCTCTTAGGAAATAGATTTTGGTGCCTTGGGACACAGAAAATGATTTCCCCAGCATCATATGCATAGCACAGCTGGCTCTGTGACTTTCCTCTTTCCTCATCAGTTCTTGGTTCTAGCACAGCGGTGATTTTTAATGCCAAAGCATTGTGCTTCTTCCCTCTTTATTCCAGGCCGCAGGCTCACCACATTCTGGACTGGTTGCAACCCATCTGGTTTCACTAATATTTCTAATATAATATTTATAACTAGCTAAGGGCTGATCATATGACGAGCATAATCAATAAGTCATGTGCCAGTTGTGATTATTCTAACACCTCAAGCTGTTTTTCTGTATTTTGGTGTCCACAACCTGCTGGTTATTTGTATGTTTTGTTGTTGTTGTACCTTCCCACCTTTGCAGCCTGGCATTAAAGAAGGCTGTCTCAGTAATTGAGACAAAAAGAAACATCACTTTGTTTCCACCCAAAAAAAGGAAATGAGCTGAGAGAATGAACCAAAGGCCCTGCTTGCCATCATCTTTGTATTTTCTGAAGGAACTTCTGCTTAGAAAAGTTGTTCAATGTAAACAAAATCATCTTCTCAAGAAATTTCTCCTTTCCACTCCCAGAAGGATCATCCAACAGAAACCAAAACAAGGTCTGACAGTTTTAGCTCACCCATAGCCAGCTGTGGCAGCCCAAATTCATCTTCAATGGACACAGGACATTTCCTGGCAGACCACTGGGTGCCAGGGAGGAAAGATCCCTTATATTAAGAGGAGAGTTTCTGTTGCAAGTGGATACTTTCTTCTTGTCCTTTCTTCCCTTCTCACCCTATGTCACTAGGGTGGGCAAATGGGAGGAGTCCCTGGATAGATGCTCAGGTACATCAAGAGGTGTTCTCAACTCCTCCCAAACGGTATTTCATAAATACCTCAAAAAAATCTTGGGTGAGACCATATTTGAGGAAAAACAAACTAATAAACAAACAAACCCCACTTTTACCATAGTTTTGAAAAGAGTGAATATCATTAGTGTTAAGCCACTGGCACCAGGCTGGGATTTGGCCTTGTGTGGCTGCACAGAGGCAGACAGAGACTGAATTCTCCCTTTCCACGGGTGCTTGTAGTTGGCCACAGCCTGTAAAACCAAATGATTTAATGATTCATTCTGGCAAGCAGGGAAGGATGACTTCAGGTTTGAGCTTCCCGCATCACTTCTAGCAGCTCCCCCTGGAGAGCCAACACATCAGTGGCCAAGAGGATTGCACATCGCAGAGCCAAGTGGTGCTGCCTCTGGAGCAGGAGCATGAAGAAGGGTCCCTCTGTGGCACATGGGAATTCAGCAGCAAAACAGAGACTGTGCATCAACCCCAGGAGGACAAACTAAACCTTTCCTTTTCATGGGGAGCCTTTCAGCAGCAACAGCAGCCACCTTGTGAGTCAGTTTATTCAGACCGGCTCTACACTAATGGGATTAAGAAGCTCTTCACTACTTGGATCACTTTGCAGTGGGAAGATCCAAAATCAACTGATGGAAAACAGGATAATTCCTCCTGCAGAGGGAGCGAGATTGTTTGTGGAACCAAATGATCAAACAATAACTCTGAGTACTTCAAACATGCCATGCCTGGAGACATGTACCCAAACTCTGGGAGCGCTGGTCGGGGTGATGCAGGCACACAGTGGCAGCACAAGGTTGGAACCCCGTGCCCTACCCTGGGGTGCTGTGGGACTGTATTTGAAGGTAGGAGAGGTTATGGGGGAAAGGAGCAGGCATTCTCTCCTGCATTTCTCAATTGTAAAACTCAAGGCTGCAGGCTCAGCTGCAGAGGGGAGTGCACAAAACTTATAGGAACTTAAAATCCTGAACTGCCCCTGCACTGCTTCTACTGAGCAGTCACAAATAACACATTCACCATCGTGTACATAAATATCTCAAAGGTGATTGCCAAGAGGATGGTGCCAGACTCTTTTTGGTGGTGCCCAGAAACAAGATGAGGAGCAATGGCCATAAACATGAGGAAGAAACAGAAGTTTCACTTCAACATGAGGAAGAACTTCTTTATGTTGAGAGTGACAAAGCACTGGAACAGACTGCCCAAAGAAGTCATGGAGTTTCCCACTCTGGAGACATTCCAAAACCCACCTGGTTGCATTCATGTGTCACCAGCTCCAGGTGACACTGCCTTGGCAAGGGGGTTGGACTAGATGACCTCCAGAGGTCCCTTCCAACCCTCACAATTCTGTGATTCTCTGATTATATCAGGATGTGCAAAACATTTCCCTTCTTTGCAGAACCGGGTTTCTCCTTCGCCACAGACACAGCATGGCCTTGTACCTTGCCAAACCCTTCTGTCCAAAGAGAAGGGTACTCTCATATTCCTTCAGGATAAATTTGCCAAACTAATTTTCTGGTTCATCCAGCTCTCGTGGAATTTGACACTGAAGAGGGTGAATTGTCCAAGCATCAGCACCAGCAGGCACCTAGAGTTCATGACAGAAGAGCAAGGCAAATTGTGGAGACCCATCAAGTCTTCACCATCAAGAATGGGAGTTGCTCAGCCGGCCCTTTTTCCTGCTCTGGCTGTATCTCAACCATTCACCACACAGCACAAACAAACCTAAGGCTCTGCCTGCCCAAGAAATCCTGATGTGTGGTCCATCAATCCTCTCAACTCAGTACATATGGTCAGAACACCAAAATGCTATACTCCAGTGGGAATGAACTATCTTGCCAGCACCAGGCACCAAAACCAGCTGGTTACAAAAAAGGTTGTGTCTGTCACCTGAGGCAACATGGTAGATTCCTTTCCCAGGCACGTAACCTGGCATTTGGAGTTCACTTCTTAAGAAAGAGGAACACTCAGAGAGCCTTCATGAGTGCAAATATTTTACACTAAAGGCACATTTAACATGTGCACATAATTTCAACCCTGAGAAGTTTTAAGACCTCAGAAATTATTATTAGAAGTTTCATACATGTCCTATTTTCCTTTCCTTTTTTTCCTTTCCTGGCATGGCAGAGAATGAAGCTGTGTGACAGACATGAGTCAAACCTATCTATCCAGGACCCTACTAAGCATTTCCAATGCTCTCACAGAGCTTGACACCTCAAAATGGCGTTATTCAGGCTCTTCTCCATCTGGAAGAGTGAATGGACTACAGTTGGTCTGAAAATGGAGTTTTCTTCTTTCACAAAAATTCTGACATTAAAAAAAAAAATAGAAACAGCTAAAAATAAATTTTCTGCTTTTTGATGAAAAACTTCTGTAAACACCTGAAATTCCATGTTGAAAACAGACACTTTCCAAAAAAATTTGCCTAATCCATAATGGCATTTTCTGTCAGAAAACATTTTATAGGTAAACATTTTGGAGCAGTCCTGGAAATGCTCTTTTACCTAGCTCAGTTCAGTGCACATTACCTATTTCAAATATCAGTAGGAACTGTTTCATCTGAATCTTTAAACAGAGAAATCATTTTTACCTTCCTTTACAGGTAAGCTCAGCAATAGATTCTCTATGGCTTTCCTCCCATCCCGTTTCCACCTTGATTGTGACCAGGTTTAGTAGTTACCAGGATATGTACCTGCAGATTAGAAAGCAAATGAGTATCTCAGGAATTTATATGGGGCTTTGAATGTCATTAGGAGCAATCAGCAGCAGTGAAATGGCTGTCAGTTAGGGTGAATATGAAAATTAAAGGCCCTCGATGTCTTGCTTGACTGTGTATCATTTTTGGCTCTGCTCAAAGGTGGGTGGAAAGCACAAGTGCAAAAATGTCCACATGAAAACTAGAGTCAAGTCCACAGCACATATTTCAAAAGGCTCCTGTTTCAGGGCAGCTAAGGTTAGCTTTCTGATCAACTCAGCCCAGTATCACAAAGAGAAACATTATCAGATCTTTCTTCTGTGCTAATATCCAATTTATTTTTCAGCAGTGCAATTTCCTGCCTGCTCTTTGAACAGCTATCAAAGGACAAGACACCAGATCATGGCAGACATTCTTCTAGTGCTGACATCTGCTAAACTAGTCAGTCTGCTCACATACAGCCCACTCAATGCATCCTAAAATATTTTATAAGCCACCAGTGGAACAGAGAATGGTAATGTGGGTCCCTGACCTTTATTTGAGCCACCTTGATGTTCAGTACAGATGGGGAGTCACACTTCAGCAGCCAGAATTTCTGGGTCCACTCAGCTTAGGGTTTCTGTGTTACCTCCAAACCCAATAAAATTCACTTAGTGCCATCTGGCACTTAATATCCTTCACTGTTTTTCATCTGAGAGCACTGGCAAATCTGCATATGAGGCTTAATCCAAAAGCCTCTGAAAACCAATGGAAAGATGGTTTTGGATCACACCTAAAAGTGCAAGACTTTATATAGAAAACTGCTTTCTACAGCTTTGCTGGAAGGTGTTCCTCCTCTGAACAAGCACTCAAACAGCAGTGAACATATTCCAACAAAACATCTGGACACCTAGGAAAAGGGTGGTCTAATTACACTCAGGGAAGTGAAGAAATATCACTAATAAGATACCACCCAAACTCTTGTGTGTTAGCTCTGTTGCTATTTTTGCTTTGGGTGATGTCAATGACACCATGAATACAACGTGTTTCACAAACATAGTCAAGTACTGCAAGGGACTACTCATAGCCCATTTTCAGAGTTATTCATGGGACCTGCAGTCTCTGTGTCATTGTCTCTCATGTGCTCTCTGGCTATATCCCAAAATGTTTTCCATACCAGTGCTGACTTCGGCCTTAGTTTTGAGTACTGCAGCCAGGGAAAAAAAAAAAAAAAGTGGAAGGGGAAAAATAGCGCCCAAGCACCTGTGAGTTTTCTTGGAGGTCTGACTGCAGGTTTGCCTCAACTGGTCACTCTTCAAGGAGTCCTTCTCATTGCTTTCTGCTCCTCACCATCCTTCTGGGTTGTGGTTGTATCTCCTGAGCATGATCTCTCCTATGCTTCAGACCTGATCCCTGATCCACAATCTGCCTGACCTCATTCCCATTCCATCTGTCCTTGTCCTGGATCCTCTCCTGTGTCATTACTCTTCCTAATCTTCAACTTAACCCAGGCTTACATTTCATATTCTTCTTGAAAGAGTTCCTAGACATATTTTGGGCAAATTTCTGACCTCTCATCTCACTTGTCCTGACCACTGTATTCTTCAGATTCATATCCATTGACCACATTTGCCCTTATTCACTTCTTTGGAGCCCTGTCTGACCCTGGCCACCTTGATGAGATCCCTTAAAAATGACTTGGTTAAAGGATGTGTTTGACTAGCAGTGTATTGACATTGTGTGCAGTTACTGTGCAGTAACCAGCATGTTTGGTCATCTTTTCTCCCAGATAGGGATCGAGCTGAGAATCTATGAGTCTGATTGTACAATAGGCTAGAGGAGGGAAGGAGACTTGCTCAGACTTATAGCCAAGACCACTGAAGAACAGCAGGAAAGACTCCAGCTGCATGCATAATGACAAGTGAAAAAGATTAAAAAAGGATATTTTCTAGCCATGAGGTCAATCATCATAGCATAATGTGGGTCCAGATAGCTAAATGCTCCTCACCCCCAGCCAAGGGAAAACAAAAAAAGAAAGGAAAAACCCCATGCAAGTTGACCTGTGGGAATCATCCCCATCCCTGGCTATCCCCCAAGTGTGCCTGGCCTTTGTCTGAGAAAACTCCCTTGGCCCAGACCAAACCCATCCAATGGAGCACACTTGCTATTTAACAGTACGGACACCAGCTCTGATGTGGTGTGCACCTCTGGGTGCAGACTGGAGATGGCCCTGGTGTAGCAGTCCCTCTGCCCTCCTGAGGAAAGCTTCCATGGTGGGCAAGAAAGGCCTGGATGGTTCACTGACACAGCCCTGATAAAGTGTCTTCACCAGGCTGATGGGACTGGAACAACAACAACAAGCCAATATGGATTCAGCCAGCTGAGAGACCATTATTCCTGTGACTTGTCAAGGCAGGAAGTGCCAAGCCACAGACACAGCAACTGAGAATCAACTCTCCCCGTTGCCTCCATGTCACCCAGGTGGGTGGATGTGCCCAGTTCTCAGCATTGAATGATTCACATCCAAGACAGCAAGATACCAAAATATAACCCTGAAGCCAAACTCCCAATCTAAAGCTGCTTCATACTGACAATGGATCAACAAATTTGGGGCACTCTTTCGTTCCCTAGCTGCATCAACACCCTGGGCTTCATAGAGATAGTTTGGGTATCACAAGTTGACTGCTCTACTTCAGCCCATCCCTAATTTCTCTTTCCCTGTTTCTTTTTGGTACTCTGTTCACCAGAACCCTGATCAGTCTAGAAGTGAGAAGTTCACAGACCAAACTGTCAGAAAGTTGATAATGTCCACAGAGTATTCCTTTATGTGCTGTGAAACATGTTAGGAGGCCAAGGTGGAGAATCCATATTGCAGAACTGGCTCGGAGTTTGGCAGGGGTCATATTTTATATCATATTAAACCTAGGAAGACATTCACTGACTGGTACTAAACCAAGTCCTGCATTAAACTGATGTACTGGCTACCAGTCATATCTTTCATATGTTAAGTAACTGAGCTTTTTCTCTACTTTGAGGATGCTGACAGGCAGTAACACACTGAAGAATTGTACTGAAAGGAAGTTGAAAGGGAAAGTTAAGAGTCAAATGGTTTCAGGGCTCACAGAGTTCATTTAAAGAGTATCTAAATATTAATAGAATGAACAACAGAATAAAACCTAATAGAAGCAAAGTATGGGAATGAAGTTCAAAAAGGGAATATGGAAGACACAAGAACGTGGGTAAGCTGATGTTAAAAATCAATATAAAACTATTAAAAAACATTCTGAAAAGTAATTTCCTAAAGCTCTGGAAGGCAATAATAAAAGCTGCCTCAAACACTTCAAAGCAAGGAGTTTGCCAGACAGCTGTTCAGACTGATTGATGATCAATAGGCAGTAGATGAGCACTCAAGACACATTATCTCACCATAGCAAAGTCAAATAAATATTGAGCACGGACCCCACACTACAGCCTTTCCTTACGAGGAACACATCTGAAGGGATACCTCAAATTGAAGCATGAGCAGAAAAGATTTTCAAACAAACTGATAAAGTGAAAAAGACCAATCTGCAAGACCAGAGAGTATTCACTCGAGAGCTCTATGGAAATCCAAGGAGGAAATTGCTGAACAGTTATCTGCAGTGCAGAGCCAGCCAACCTGCTGTTTAAATCAGCCTTTGTCAAAAGAAGAGGAACAGTAAATGTGATGCAAAATGAAAAAGCAGTTTCCAGAGATGACTCATAGAAGAAATTAATATAGACAAGTGTATTTCTGTGCAAGGTAAACTGATAAATGTTCTAGAAAAGAACATTAGACACATCAGGGAGCAAGGTGTAATGGAGAAGAGGCAAGTATTGCATCTGTAGGTGGAAATCATGTCTCACAAATCAGGTTCTTTGAGGGTATCACTGAGTTTTGGGGGATAATGATCTGACTAATATCATTCACTTGGCATTCCAAATGTGGAAATGTATGAAAACATTAAATTGTTCTTGAACAAAGGAGAAGGTCCTCTTGTGGCTCAACAACTGGTTAAGGAGACAAACAAGGAGTAAATGACCAGGTTTCATAAAAAAGGGAGCCAACCTCCAGAAATGGATGAGGCTCTATGCTGTTAGAACCTCTGGTGCTCCACACACACATTTTTTCTAGAAAAAGCATGAGAAGAGAAAAGCAGGGTGATGACTTTTTCTGATGATACCAAACCACCTAAAATATTGTGGACTAAAGCTGTGAGCAAAGAATTCAGAAGGAACTACAAAGCTAAGTGACTGCACAATAAAATGGAAGACAATATTCAGAGTAATGTAAGTAATAAGAAGAGAGCAATCCTGATACATTCACTATAATAAGCACTGATTTAGCTACTATTGTTGGGAATAAGATCCTGGAGCTATTATGAATGTTTTTCCAAAAATTAGAACTTAGTGCTCTGTGGAAATTAAAAAAAGTAAAGAGAAAATTAAAAACTAGTAGGGAAATACTTTGGAGCAATGTAACAAATTTTTTCACACAGCTCCAATGCACCAATCTCGTACAGGACAGAGCAGAACTGCAAAGGGCAAGAAAGGGCAACAAGACACCAGAGACGAGGAACAGTTTCCAAACGAGAAGAGACAAAATAGGCTAAACCCCTTCATACTGGGAAAAAAACAACAAAGGGGATCTGAGAGAGGTCTATCAACTCAGGATCTGCATGGAGAAGATGAATGAAAAATAATTGTGCACCATTTCTCAAAACTTCAAGGGCCAGGCACTAACTAATGAAATTATGAGATAGCAAGTTAAGAACTTTAAAAAAGGACATTTCTCTCACAAATGAGTTATGGGACTGTCATGGACACTAAAAATTACAAATTAGTGCAAATGGGCTTAAAATAATAATGGTGCCTAGCTCCAGAAGGACTGTTAAACACCAGAATCCAAACTCAACTTTTAGTTCAGGAAATCCCTTAGCTGCTGAATGCCAGAAGCTGGGGTGATGTACCACAGGTAGGAACACTGCACTCAACATGCTTCCTACTTTTTTTTTTTCAGTTCCTTGTAAACTTTCTTTTTTATAACTCCAAGAGAGCATGACCTTGAATTCCCATGACCTTATTCATTAACATGCCTCTAAAGTCATGTATCCCAGTGTGAAGCTGAGCCTTAACCAGAAACAAGCTGCTACATGATGTTTTGTGGAAAAATAACAAATTCTCACCTTTGATATACTCTAACCATAAATTCAGTCCTTCTGATGAATGATTAAAAGAAGAAAATAATAAACTTTAGCAGGTGATAAGATCTCCTTCATGAAGATAAGCCTCTTTGCAACTCTCCACCTTCTCAAAACCTCGATTTCTCCACCATCATGGTGGCAGCCCACTGGAGATGTGGGTACATTAGCTCATGTAAATGAAGCTCTCAGTGGTAGTACTCTTCCCTTCTCCCCATTAAAAGCTGTTTTACACCTGGAACATCTGACTGGAGACTTTACAATAATGTGCCTCTAATTGCACTCTCTTTGCTGTGGCTATGAAGGGTCACTGGGAAACCTTGGGACCTCACAGACCACAGTCAACAGCCACCATTAAAAATCTGACAAACAAGTGCTTGCATTGCCCTCACCCACAAAAGTAAACTTCCACCCAAAATCTATAGGTTTTAACTAAAAGAGAGACTGTCCTGTACCTGCATTCTATTTCAGGTCCACTGTTCTTTTTCTAAAACAAAAGAATATTAAGTGAAATACTTTCATATTATCATGCTTTGTCTTGCCCCCCTTGCCCTGCCTCCCCCACCCCGAAAATCCAAAAAGAGAATCAGCAAAGCCCAAAGGATGCTCAGTGCACATGGGGAAACTAATTTTGAGCTAATGTTTATCCTGGGCATCTTGTTGGTGCTGTAGGGCACAGGGACCACAGTGAGGAGGTGGGCTGGGGCAAGGAAGGCCACAGTGCAGCTGCTTGCCAGGATCCACAGCAGACCAGGAGCACTACCGGGAAAAGCCCACTAGAGGAGTTTTGGCAGAGCTGGGACTGCACCTCACATCCATCTCCACACACAACCCCTCTCCTGACCACAGGAACAACCTCCCAGCCTCAGACAGGTCCTAAACAAACAAATGGGAGGATTTTTACTGGTTTTAGTGATGAGTGAGGTCAGATCAAGCTGAAGCCAGACCAGCTGCCAGTGCAACTGCATAAATCAGTGGATTGGCTCACAGATGGAGAAAGAGCTGAGGTTTTTGCAGGTCCTTACCCAGCTATTCAGCCTCCCATATGTCTCACATCCAAGCAATTTTGAACCCATATCTGCTCTTGCTGAAGTCAATGGATGAGTTGTCCTTGGCCCTGATGGCCCCAGGGTCACTGTCTGATCTGCTGTGCTGTGGCTAAGCCTCCTGACAGGTTGGTGGAGGCACATCTTTCACCTTGCCTCAGCAGGAGGGATGCACTGAGGTTTTGGTCTGGGTAATGCAGTACTTCCACTAGGGCTAGGCTGAGAACTTCAGGCTTTTTAATTTTTAAATAACATCGGGGGTTTTTATAAAATTGAGCCTCTCAACTGGTAGCAGAGTGCATCCAAACTGACTTCAAACTCTGCGAAGGACGCAGTGTCTCCCAACAAGAAGTAGGATGATGCATCAGAAAGTCAGACACCCATCAGTGATATAAGGGCCAGAGGGATCTTGTATGATTAGTCCAGCTTTCCAAATAAAATAAAATAAAATCATACAATTACTCCTGCATCGAGTGCCCAGCTTAAATTGTAAAATATATTTTTAAAAGGTGTCCAGCTTTTACTTATGCAATTAAAGCACTGTAGACTCCACTATTCCTTTATGTAATATATTGCAAAAATTGTTACGTTCGGCATAACTTCCTACCTCTTGTCACAAGCCTCATTTGTTCTGTCTCTGGACATCACTGTGCTTCTTTCTGATAGGCAGGAAAGCTGCTGGACAGCAGTAATATCCTTCTCATGGAGATGTGAATGGGCAATGAGCATCTCACACTCACAAAATGTATTTTTCAGACATTGGATCACTCTTGCAGCCCCTCTGCTGCAAGGAGAGGAGAGAGCAGGAGGGACAGGAGGGGATGGAAGGGGAGGAGAATTAAATCTCATCATTCAGGATAAGAGAATAAAATTAAGCCTCAGATTGTCATAAGCACTTTTCCTTTAAAGTGCATATTGATTTTGTGAAGTAAAAAATAAGCATTTAAAAAGAAATACAATTTTAAGTCAATGACAGATATTACTTCAATTTACATTGTGTGTGAATAATTCTCATTTCCTACCTCATTTCACTATCCTTCCTTGGTTTCATTTTATCCAAGAGGACTATCCCATAATCCTGCCCATGCACATTTGCCAAGTCTCCAAATAGCTTTAAAAAACCCCACTGATGAGAGACCACCAACTTTACGGGTTCTTACAACTCCCACTGTACATTTTATGGGTATTTAGCAATGCTACAGGGTTTTCCTAATGCTGGAGAAATTTCAATTCTCTTCACTAACAATAGACATGTTTCAGCAGCTTTTTCTCACTTTTCCTCTCCTTGCCTGCCTATATTCTCAAATTGCTGCTTTTTAAGATGTATTTTTCATAGAACTATAAAAGCAGAGCCATTTTTTTCAATTTTTTCCTTTTTTTTCCCCTCAGATTAAGGACAGGACAAAACTTTCAGCCTGCCAAGCCTTTTCTTTATTTCTTTTTTTTTTTTTTTTTGGTTGTTGTTTAAATACTTCACAATAAAAGAATGTGCTCCCAATGGAATTTTTACTGGAAAAAGAAAATTTTTCCCTTTCTCCTTTCTTATATCTTGCACACTTTGAAACACATACTGGAATTCTGAAACCTCCCGAGGAAGACTGCTGCTCACATATTGTCAGACTATTAATGATAATGTCAGAGTACATGACACATATTTAAACATTAAAAGAAGAAGGATTAGGGCTGCATCTCAGTCTCACTTTGATGATTCAACTTTATGTTGATATCCTCAGCATGCCACTTGCAATCAGACTTCTGGTTTTGCTCTTCAACAGCATTTTAAAATAATTCCTCTTGCCTAAGGAGGATGTTAGAAAATGTACGTGAGAGTAGATGTTCCTTTTTAACAAGTGCAGAGCTCTGGTTTTTCACAGAGTTTGAAGTGTGTTCTGGTTTTCCAAAGTACAGAGCTGTCACCAGCTGAATCAGCTTTCAGAAGTGGTCAGGATGCTTTCCTAGGGAAGCTATCCTGTCCTTCAGTGTGTGCTTTGGAGACATCTTCCTGGCACCCACCTGCACCCACCTTTTCTTTCCCCCATCACTGACCCTAGGCACTGAAGACAAGCCTTTCAAACACCCTCGCTGTGCCTGCAACTAATTCTTGCCATTTGGTATATTCTTTCAAATTCCTTTTCCTTTATACTTATTTATCTTTTTTAAAATGTATTGTCTGAAGACACATTCTGGTGTTTCACAGTCATTTCTTTCAACTGCATCAGTTTTTATCAGGGCAGAGAGCCACGCAACAAGGTGTTTCATTGACTGGCAGAAGGCAGAGACTGATTTAGGGGCATGGTGCTGTAGTGTCAGGGAGAGCTCGACTCCATAATAATGGACAAAGTTAATCCATGACTGAGTAGCACACTGCCAGAGGTCACTGGGATGAGAGATTAACTCTTCTCCAGGTCCTTCACAGGGGACTGGCAAAGGGTTTATTTCCTTATTTATAGAGTTGTAGAATTGTTTAGGTTGGAAAAGACCTTTGTGATCATCAAGTCCAACAATTAACTCAGCACTGCCAATGCCACCACTAAACCATGTCCCCAGGTGCCACATCTACACATCTTTTAAATCCCTCCAGGGATGGTGACTCTACCACTTCCCTGGGCAGCCTGTTCCAGAGCTTGACAACCCTTTTGGCCATGAAATTTTTCTTAATATTCCACATAAAACACCCCTGGTGTAACCTGAAGCCATTTCCTCTTGTCCTTTATTTACCCTTGAAGGCAGAGGTATCAGAGTTGCATGACAAGCTTCTTGGCTGGTGCTTATACTGAAACTATTTTCTTGATGGGTGTCAAAGCAGAGAAGTGACGCCTTTCCCACCTCCCCACTGTGCAGCCATGGCCACACCACCACATCACAAAATGCCAAGCATATTAAACAGGACTGGTCTGGAATAGCTTTGCTCAGCCCCAGCACAGAAAACCCCAGAGCTGGCAAAGGGAGGGAATGGAAGTACAGCAAGAAGCAGGCAGGGCAATGGGATAGGACAGTGACACCATCAGATGGGCTCTGCCATAGATGGAGTGTGTCTGTGTCCTTCAAATACCTGCCTTACCCATATCTGTGAAAAACAGACCCATAGGACACCACAGAACTGCTAAAATGATGCAACTCTGAGTGCAGATAAGGTTGACGTAACATGTTATGCAGAAAGGAAATATCAGAATCTTTGCTACAACTCATGTCCATGGTCCTGTTAGTCTGCATTACTCCCCCACAGCCAGGTGATTACCTCCATCTGTTTTTCACCTCATGCCATCACTTTGGCATGTAGGCGCCATGCAGCAGACTGAGCTGCTGCATCCACATGGCACAGAGCAGTCAGCACCACCTGGAGATTTTTCTGCATTTGCTCCTGAAAGCCATGTTTCCCTGGTGCCATGGCATGAGGCCATACTGCTCCTAGCCCAAATACCAATGCCAGCATGGCCACGCTGCTTTGATTTCCAGAGGGCAGGCGGTGAGCTCAGGCACTGCTTCCCATCTCCACTGCACGTGAAAAGCATGCCAGTGGTTCTGGGGCTATCATGGCATGCATTGAAGAGCCAGGTTTGCTCTTCAGGAAACATCATCCTAGCTTAATTGAAAGAGTAACTCTCATCTAAGTAACTTAACCTGGTAGAACAGGTTGCGTGGACTCTTTCACTGCAGTTTAAATCTCTCTCCCTTCAGTTTAGTCTCAAGCAAGTTTTAGTTTCAATCACCCTTAAGGCAAACAGGAACAACCCAATCAGATGGTAACAAGAGAGTCCACATGCAGGCTTAAACTGTGGAAGCAAAAGCAGGTAAATGCAGTTGATGCAGGTTTGTAGGTGCACAGTGCCTGTGCTCCTCAGCTGGCAGCTGTCACTGGTGTACCCTCTACGAACCGGGCGCAGACAGGGACGGGCTGTGTGCACCACACAGTGCGTCATCCTGAGGGACAAGGACCATCGTGACTCAGCCCTGACTCGGGCCTCCCAAGCCATCCTGTGATACCCATAACCACAGGGATACTAAAAGGAGAGAAGGGGAAGGTCTGACAGGAGGTTATGTGACTAGGGACACTCAGGTTTAGGTTTCTTCTTGGAAGCACTCTGTAATGCAGTGGCCGCCAAGGGAGCAGCTACATAACCAGCACATAGAAGATACACATACCTTAAGGGCAAAATGAGAGAAAAAATGGTGTAAATGGCTGCAAACACCTTTGGTTTTAATGGGCTTCATCTGTTTGCCACTCAAATGGATTTGGTCCATGGAGTTAAGCTGGAAGAGCAAGGGGATTTTAGGAAGGCAGAATTTAATGGCTGAGATTGTAATTTTGTCCAAGATCTTGGGTTTGAGCCTCCTTTTGTGAGAAGAGCCACAAAATGTTTAGCATAGGCTTCCACTGAGGGATAGACCCTGATGGAGGGGCTGGTGCTACTGCCACTCACAGGGACATTTGGGAGAAACCCAGTCAACTGAAAATCCCTTTGCTGGCTCTCAGCTTTGAGAGTTAGAGGAACTCAGATGAAAGATGGAGAAAATAGTCATTAAGGCATGCCCTAGCATTAGCAGCAATAATTCACAGGCTCTAGCTGAGGATATCAGGGCAGTTTGCCAGCACCACCACAAGGCAGAGGGGTGCAGCTACCCACACTGGGTAGTCAGGCACTTCTGAGTTCAACTGCCTCACCTTAAGTCCTTCTGCAAAAGAAAATCAAACTGCAGTGGAATCTCAAACATACAGTGTAATAGAGAAGGCAGCATGGCTGTTATAGATGTGGTGCTGAACCAGGGCTCAGCATATCTTCTCCAGTGCTGTCTCCAGCACCTCTGCTTTCTCCACTTGAGCAACTCCTTGCTATGTCTGCTCTGGGGCAGCCTGGCCACAGTAGTACTGAGCAGAGGACATTAGTCAACAGGCAAGAGCTCATCTTGCATCATGGACCTCAGCTAGGTCAAGAGAAGCTTCCTCTCCTCACCCCATGTGGTGCTGATGGCTGCTAGGCTGACATGCCCTGAGAGAAGGAAGATTAAGAACCTTTCTCTGCTGTGGATTCAAGCATCTCACAGCTTACATCCCATTGATTCTCAGTATGACTTAATGTCTAAGGGGTTTAGATGACTTGAAAACAGAACCAGGCACCTGAATAACATACTTTTAAACATGACAGAGGATCTCCTGGGGTTCCTTCTGTCCTGAAGTTTCCTACAATCCCGAGAAATGCAGTTTATTCCCAGCTGTGCCACAGCTTTGACTGTGAACTGCACCTCTCCATCCCTCCCTTCCACGCTGCCTGCCCGCTCTGCAGAGACCCCTGGCCCTGCTCTCCGCGGCGTGGTTGGGGTAAGAGGCGTTAAGGTGTTTTGGGGTGCCAGCAGAAGGCAGCCCACGGCTGGTAGCAATTACCCACGCGTGCGGGCTCCCTTGTTTTCCCCGTGAAAAACAGGGCAGCCCGTTGCTGCAGAATAATTCTTCCAAGAGGATCCGAGTCGGTAGCGGAGGAGCAACCGAAGGTTTTCGGGAGCGACGGGAGGGATGTCTGCGAGGTGCTGGAGCTCCCCCAGTTCCCTATCCCGCCCGGGTGCCCGCAGTGCTCCCGGGCACATTTAGGAAGGCAACGTGAAGTCAGGGCACCCTCGCAGATGAGGGACTTGATGCGGGAAAGGAGTCACAGGAGAGGAGAAGCGGGATGAAGTGGCTTGGAAACCAAAGCAAATCACAGATTTCCCCGGGGAAGCAACGCGGAGAGCTGGGGGAAAGCGCGCACGGTGGGTCGCAGCGAGTCTCCGGGGGGCAGGATTTCTCTTCCATCGCATGGAAGAGCGAGATTAAAGAAGAAAGTGGGAGTGGGGTGGGAAGGGAGGGAAGGGAGGGAAGGGAGGGAAGGGGGGGTGGGGGGGATGAACAAAGGAGATTGGCAGCACAGCTGTTTTGGGAAGAAAAAAAAAAAGGCCAGCCTTCCTGTTTCTTTAAAGCCGCTCATCTGCGCGGCGGCGGCTGCCGGCGGCGGGAGGCAAGGCTGCGGGAGCTGCAGGGAGCTGCGGGAGGGCGCACGCTCGGGGGACGGACGGACAGACGGAGCCGTCCCGCCGGGGCCAGGCGGGCTCTGATGGGCGGCAGCGGGGCGGCGGCAGCAGCGGCAGCAGCAACAGAAGCAGCAGCAGCAGCAGCAGCAGCGGAGCGGCGGAGCAGCCGCGGGTGAGCAGCCCCGCGCCATGCGGAGCGCGCCGCTGGCCGAGGGCGAGCACTGGCCGCGCCTCTGCCCCGCCGAGCTCGGGGGGCTGCGGCGGCTGCGGCGCAAGCACGGCGGCTGCAAAAGTTTCCGCGTGGAGCTCAAAGTGCTGAGCGGGCGGCGGACGGGGCTCCGCGCACCCCCCGCGCCGCCCCCCGCCGCCGCCGCCGCCCCGC
>JAWWEV010000134.1:67704284-67747179 GCA_035583235.1 Hafferia zeledoni
CCGCCCCGCCGCCCGCCTGGGAGCCCCGCAGCGCCGCGCTCGGCCCCGCCGCCGCCAGCGCCTTCCCCGCCGCCCCGCCGCCGCCGCCCGCCGCTTCCCCGCGCCCGCGGCCGGCAGAGGCGTCCGGCGTCTCGCCGGAGATCAAAGCGCTGCAGCAGACGCGGCGGCTGCTGGCCAACGCCCGGGAGAGGACCCGCGTCCACACCATCAGCGCCGCCTTCGAGGCGCTGCGGAAGCAGGTACCTGCCGCCCGCCCGCCCGCCCGCGGGGTCTCCGGGCATCGCTTCGCCAACACACCCCTCCCTGCGTGTCGGGACCCCGCGGGGCGCTCGTGGGGTGCGCAGGGCACGGGGAAGCGCCCGCGCTGCCGGGGCCAGGGGAGGTGAAGGGCAGAGCTGAGTGGCCGCCTGACAGGAGGGGAAGTCTGTTCAAAATGCCTGGAAGTACCAACCCTAGAACTGTGCTAACGCTCAAGATAAATAAATAAGGGCTTTTAATTTGCTTGGTTGTTAGAAAGTTTCGGACTTCTTTTTAATTTTTTCCCCGGAGAGGGAATGGTGTGGAGAGGGGAAAAATAAAACAAACCCCAGAAATCCCTCCGAGTGAGAACAGTGTGAAGAGAGGCACTTGGCCAAGCTGCGAGCTGGAGCGATGCTCCCGTACCGAGAGCACGTGTTCTTTTTCTAGCTGTCCGGCTGCAGTGAGCTACCCCAAAGGGATCACTGGAAATGTGGGCAGGACCAGGCTCCGGTTGACTTTGGTGCAGGATGCCTGATCCCTCAGGGCCCTTGGGGTTCCTGCAGCAGCCTCTGAAATTTGCCGTGTGCCCTATCTGACAGGAATAGCCAAACTGAGTTGTGGTCCTCAGCCAGTTAGTTTCCCATGAGTTGTACTGTAGCATATGTTTGAAGCGTGAACTGTGCTGGGTTTTCTTGGTGAGAGGACTTGAAAATCCTCATGATTGTCTGTGAAGGATAATAGACATGTTCTTACTGTCAGGGGGGAGCTTTTGAAGGGTAAATGATGTTTTGGACTAAATCCTTCCATCACCTCCCCAAGATGAGGAGAGATCAGAGAAGCTGCAAGGTTCTTTTATCATCTACACAAGGATAAATCAGAACCCCAGCCCCTATACTCATTCCTCCCTGTGTGCAGGGACTGTGTAACAGCTCACTGACAGACGAAGATGTGCTGTCACACTGTGCAAGCCCAGCTGTTCCAGCTTGTCTGCCTTTCTGGTAAATGCTGATGGAACTATTCCAGGTGTGTGGGAAGGAGGAGATGCACAGGGCTTTGAGGGCTGTGAGCCACACATGAGTCTGATCGTGAGAGATGCTGAGTATCGCCTCTTGCAGGATGGTCCCTCCAGCCCGGTGGGAGCACTGTGCTCTGCTTGCAGGGGCGCTCATACACCTAAGCTTTTCACTACCATCTTTCAAATGTTGCTAATAAAAGCCATTCCCCAACTGTGCTCACTTTAGGACTCCATCCTTTTTCCTGCTTAGAGGAGCTCTGCTTGTTCCTAACTCCATTGTGCTGCTTGCAGCCCTTTTCAGTGACTGCTCTGTGCTGAGTAGCTGCACCCCAAGAGTTAATCCCTCCCCATCATCTACTTCTGTGAACAGACTTCCAGCCCTGACCTCAGCAGAAATGCAGGCTGAGACTGAGGCTGTATGTCAGGAGAGAATTTCTGATGAGCGTCTAAACTAAAACATTTTTGATCACCGCACAGTGGTGGGATCTGACAGCCCCTGTTACAAATCCTGGTAATCCAGTGTGTGCTGGATGCTGTCCCCCAGTGCTGAGAGGCCGCTTCTTGTAGATGCAGACTCCAGACTCGATATATTTTCTTTCTATAAGCTGCTTCCATATTTCAGTTGTTTGGAGACCGTGTGTAACACGCTTGGAAGTGTCAGTCTAATTCTCCATGGACAGACATCTACACCACCAAAACCGCAAGGGGAAGTAGCACTGATTTCCCAAATCACTGGCAATCTTGTTCTAGGCTGAGCCTCAAGCAGAAGTCAGGCAGGCAACAAATTAAAGCCGCACTCTTTTGGGAAATGGGCAACTCTTGAAAAGCCTCAGATTCCTGGCCTTGGCCCTGTCTCCATAAATCATTTCAGCCATGGACTCAGCTGGGAGTCCAAAGAGCCTGGAGAGCAAGTTGCTGTCCTCTCTTCCCATGAAAGCCGGTCTCTCGGGTCAGCACGGGAACATACTGGCAGAGCTGTGTTCACTCTGCAGAGAGAAAGAAATCATTCTCCGGGAAATGTTTGCTGCAAGGTTTTCCTAGCAATTTGCTGAGGGGTGGGCTGGCTGTCCTGACCATCATTGGATGACATTTGTACTAGTTTCTTGTTGGGCTGCCAGCGGCATGCCTGGTGCCGTACGTGACATCAGGTGACAGTCAGCTTCATTGCACATACATACGGTGCTGGCTTGTCACTCAAGTCATTCACACCGGTGACAGCGGAGAGATTTTTGAGGAGTAGTTGGGGTCAAAAGACAGTGTGTTGCTCTCTGTCATGTCTTGGTCAGTGAGTTGGGAAGCAGGGATAGGGAGATGTGCTGATAGAGGTACACACTGTAGGGACGCTTTCTTCTGCCTCAGGTCAGCGCCGTCTTTCCACATCTCTGAAGCAATCCCTGTGTGCTGTCTGCCATGGGCTTCGGTTTGCGTCTTGTTCCTTGGTTAGTCCTCCGTCCCCTTCTTGTCATCACATATCAGGCTCTTAAGCAGCTGGGAGGCCTTTCCTGAAGCACTGAAACTGATACCTCCCCACAGACAGGCAGACGAGGAGCAGGGGAGAGCACAGCACTTGCACACAGCCAGCCCCAGCCCTGCGCTCCTTTGGGAAGGGATCAGGTGCTGGATGTGGAGCCACTGGAAGCAGAAGCCCTGTTCAGCCATTGGTACCCAACACCCACACAGGTGTCATCCTTTTCCCTGCCGTGTCTGGATGTATAGGGCTGGAGATACCCATCCTCACTGGCATGCATGAGATAGAACCCCATTGCTTGTAGAATCAGACCCACCATGGCCACGCTGTAGGGAGTTTGTTCATGGCTGGTGAGGAAGAGGAAGGGGAAGTCATGCCTCTGTGCAGGACACTCTCCCTGTCTCAGCCCACCCGAGAGCAGGCGACTGGCATGCAGCATGCCGGGCAGATGGGCTGACAGCGGCGTCCCTGCACTCCACAGCTGTGTACATATGGCACACATGTTTTGGCTTGTGTCGACTAACTCTCCAGATGGCAGGAAGGGGTGTGGGGGTTTTTTTGTTGTTTTTTTTCTTTCAGTCCTTGGTGGAGAAAGAGCCAAATGCAGTTGTTTCACACAAGGAGAGGCTAATCCAGCCATGTCCCTGAGCACTTAGCTGTCCCTGGCTTGCCTCGGAGGCCAAGGCACCCTCAGAGGTGGGAGGTGGGCAGGCAGCTGCCAGCTCTGGGAAGCTGCCTGATGGTGTGAGACGTATCACTGTCATTGTGCTCACCCCTCGGTGTTTCAGCCACCAGGAACAAGGATCTCTCTCTGTATCAAGCTGCTGCCTTCACCGTAGGGCTTTAGCACTGCAGTGGGGCTGAAGGGCAGATGCTCCTGAGATACAGTTCGTTCTCCCTGGTCTTGGCACTTGAGATCTTCAGCTACTCAGTCTGGAAGAGGTTTTCCCACCCTCAGTCCTCCAAGCATCATTTGTCTAAGTGATGATCCTTCCACTAACAGTGGACTCCCGAGGCTCACAGTGTAGCTCCCCTTGGAAAACATTGACTGCTCTGAAACACTGGGAGATGATGGGGATACTTCTGCTATACTTGGCTGGCTGTCTGCTTCTGCCTTTCTGGTGTCCCTCCTGGGTGCTGCTTCTGTCCTAGTGACTAGGCAGCTCCTATCTGGACCTCTGGTCTGCCCTCAAGTGCCCTGGCAGATGCTGGTCAGTGGTTTCTTACACTGCTGCTGCGGGACCCTCCATAAGTAACCTGATGGGTCTTTTTTGTCTCCCTCTCCCTGTCCTTGTGGGTGGTCAATGAACCCAAACATCTCTGAGGCAGAGACAGCACCGAGTTCGCAAGACCTGAGGTTGTCTGCTCCTCCATGAGAAGACGCCTACCAGTCCTTGTGCTGGTGGATGTTCCAGTTCACAAAGCAGTGCATCTGGAGGAGACAAGATGTGACAACAACATTGCATATCTTCAGAGCAACTGCTCTCCATGCCAGAGAGTGCTGTCTCTTTTTTCTTTTTGTCTGCAAATTCCTGTTGGTAGCAAGAATCTCATACTCTAGCAAATCCCAAATGTGAAACTGAACCATCATAATGTTTATTACAGCATGGATTTAGCCCCTAGGTTTGCTCCTGGGGGCTTGGCCAAAAGGAGATCATGCTCTTCACCATGAGGACACATGGGCAGCCAAGCAAACCAGCTCCCACCAGTATGTAGCACTCACGAGATTTGGGATCGAGCTCCTCAGCTGTGCTGACAGACCCTAAGGTGGCAGCAAACTCTCCCTCGATGGACAGAGACAACCACAGCAGCCTTCCTGATCTGAAGCCTGCCTGGGCTTGCACATCTGGTTTCTCTCTGGAGCACTGCTGTCCAGCTTCTCCTCAAAAAAGCAACGCATCGAGCCATCAGCGAGCTGGAATCTGCACTGGGAGCAAATGTGTCCACAGACATTTATTTTCCCTTGAAGTATATTGGCATTTTTCTGAATCTTTTCACCACTGCATTACCAGGACACTCTCTGCCTCACAGCTGACAGCCTCGCTCTCTGCACTCATGTGGGCTCTGGAGATACTTTAGAGTTTTATAGGGCTTTTCAGCTGCTGGAATGGAGGTTTTTTCCCCACACTAGCATCCTTTCACTTTTTGCTACAGGCCTACATATGGCTTCTGTGGCTTGTTAAATCAGTGCAGAAAAGCCCGTGCTTGCTCCTGTTGAGAGCATGGTGGGACATCAGCAGCCTCAAGGCCACAGAAGCAGGTTACAATGCTGTGGGGTGGCATGTGGGCAAGCTGTCTGCAGGGGTTTGAAGGACAGGCCAGGCACTAAAGGCAGCAGGACCCACGGCTTGAGCAGTCCTTGGCCACAAACCAGAGGAGGCTGAGGCTGTTCTGGGGATGCGTCATTATGTGCTCGCGCTCTTTGTGCGTCGTCCCAAAGGCGGCTGTGGTTTGTCACCTCTGCAGGCGGGACACTGCATGTGACCAGTGTCTCTGGTGTATCCTTTCTGTGTGGTGAGGAGGCCTGGAGTTTTCCTCCATCACCTGCTGACATCTCCCATCCCTATTTCCAATGATTCATCCCTCTGTGATCGATCCCACAAGCAAGAAACCCTAAGATGCCTTAAAACCCAGATCATGAAGACAAATCACCCATTGAGCTCTCTGGGGGTGACAGCTGGACGGGAAGGTTTGGCCCTTGAAGAGATGTTGCTGGACTTCAGGAATGCTGGAGCATCTTCCAGACATCATATGCAGTACCAGTGCTGTGCATTGTCATTGAACAGCACAGTGTTAACCAGAGCATCTCTGTGGTTGCAGCCAGTCCCAAATGACGCTGATGGATATTTAGAGC
This sequence comes from Hafferia zeledoni, assembly GCA_035583235.1. Lineage (NCBI taxonomy): Eukaryota > Metazoa > Chordata > Aves > Passeriformes > Thamnophilidae > Hafferia > Hafferia zeledoni. The sequence continues at coordinate 67,709,862 of JAWWEV010000134.1, forward strand.
CCAGCTGGGGCAGAGTGGGACAGCACTGTGGTTTAACAGCGAAAGAAGATGACAAAATACTGGCCTGAAGCAACACAAGAGGAGAGAAAATAAGGGAGAAACCAGACAAAAAGACAAAAATCGTGAAAACAATGACTGTGTGTCACCAAGAACAAGGCTTTTCTGCTCTCTTGACTGCTGTCTAGCTGATTTTATCTTTTGCTACAAATCCAGCTGCTGTTGGGAGGTATTTGCTCTGCCTGCTGCAGCCACCCCGAGTTAACCTCTATGTTTTCTTATGGCTCCCGCTGAAATTGGAGGAAAGAGTCTGCTTTTCTCTCTCAAGCTTTGAATCCAGCCTCTGCTCCCTTCCTTAATCCACTCTCAAATTCCTCTCTGGGCTGTGGTGGGGAGGTGGGACACTTTACTGTGCTGTGCAGCAGAGCTCCCCAGGCTCTTTTTTCCCAACCTGCATCTCCTCCAGTCCCCGCCACGTGCATTCCCAAAGCAATATATCCTATCCTGGTCCTGGTTTGCACTGTCCTGTGTGCCATGCAGGGATGAAAGCAGAGCCATGCATGTGCTGCAGCAGGACTGTGCTCCTTGCAGCTGCCACAGGCTCCTGGCAGCTCCTGGGTCTAAGCAGCAATAGCAAAGGAGTGGAAAACCCCTTGATGTCCAGCAGTGGGTGGACTGAAAAGCCATCAATGCCAAGCTAAGGCTGGAGTAATGCCACTATCTCTGGTAGAGCTTGCACTCCTATTGGCCAGGGGAGCTGGATCCATTGGACCTATGAGATGGCCGTTGCAAAACTGTCACCCTAAAAAAGCATTTCTCCACTACAGTGCTTGAGGGTAGCCCCTTTTCAGAGGAGATTTTCTGTGCCTTATAGCCCTGGGGTTTCTCCTGTGATACCCAATAGTCCTCTGCATAGTTACTGTTTTGGGAAGTAGTTCAAAGAGCCTTCAATAAGGTAAGAGCTTTGCTGCAACACAGCATTTTGATATTTTTCATGCACAACACTGAGAGTGTGTGTTGTATGCCCTGAGGACATGCAGAAGGGTTTGGGGGTGCAAAACGTCTGGGGATAATGCAGGAGGACTGTCCAAAATGAGACAGAACCAGGCCTGGGGCAGTATTAACCAGACTGCCATTTGGAAGAGATTCCCAGGGTGAACTCACCCAGCACCACACCTAGGTTTTGTTTGGAGGAAGCCAATTCATTCGCTCCAAGGAGTGAACTCATGTTTTTGCAATGTGAGCAATGGGGGAGCCAGGAGCTGGGAGGGAACCGGGAGCTGGGTTATTTGGCAGCGTGGACCCACCCAAGAGGCAAAGGCACCTCGTTCAGCACTAGTGCTCCTGCCTGAGTGATGCTGCTTTTGTTCTTGTTGGCATTTTTCAGCTAGGTTTGGGCCCTGGCTGGGCACTTTGTGGTGAGGCAGGGATGAGGCTTTCTTTCAAACTGCTGTTTGCTAGCACAGGGCTGCCCTTCCCCACTGCTGCAGTCTGGTGGCAGAGAAACAAAAGCCTCCCACACCCATGATATGGAATAGCTGCCCATCATTGGCTGGAATAGAGCTCTGTGGAGCATCTGACACTGTGACACCCACAGATGGTCAAGGGAGGTGGTTCTTCCCCTCTACTCTACCCTGGTGACACTCTACCTGCAGAGCTGTGTCCAGCTCTGGAGTCCTCAGCACAGGGAAGAGACAGACCACTTGGAGCAAGTCCAGAGGAGGCCACAAAAATGATCAGAGGGATGACTGAGAAAGTTGGGATTGTTCAGCTTGGAGAAGAAAAGGTTCCAGGAGACTTTTTCAGGCACCTGCCCCTTCCCCCTAAAGAAGGACTTTAAGAAAGATAGGGACAAACAGTTTTGCAGATCCTGTTGCCCACAGGACAAGGGGTCATGATTTTAAACTAAAAGAGAGTAGATTTAGACTAGATATAAGGAAGAAAGTTTTTACAATGAGGCTGATGAAACACTTGCACAGGTTGCCCAGAGAGGTGGTAGATACCCCATCCCTGGAAACATTCAAGATCACGCTAGACAGGACTCTGAGCAACCTGAGCTAGTTGTAGATTGCCTAGCACATTGCAGGAGGGTTGTACTTTAAAGGTCCTTTCCAGCCCAAACTATTTTATGACTCTATGGGGTGCTTCTCCAAAAGTACTCCCCTGAGAACCATGCCATAAATCCACAAAGAGTATCTGTCCTTCAAACTCACAAAGGTCCAGTTCAGTGTAGGGAGCACCAGTGGCATGGAGGAGCCATTGGTGGAAGCTGGTTACTGCTGTGCTCTTGACAGGAGGAGGAGGAGGGGTATTTGGGAACCAGGTCTGAAGGGGTCTGACAGGACTATGAAAGGACATCCTGGATCTACTTGCAGACTTTTTCATCATACAGCTGTATATTAAATTATCATTGAGCCACCTGGGATGTGGTAAGGACTCAGGGCCTGTAGCTGTTGAGAGCATGGTAGGGAAGCCAAGTTCCTTGCTGGTGAATCTGAATACCTCTGTCATCAAACTGCGAGTCCTGTGAGAAACAGGAGGACCTATATGCATTCACTTTACCCTGACAACTGAGTGGAAAGAAAATGAGTGGCTCCAAACTCTTTGCAAACACACTCCACAGTGTAACACATCTTGAAACAGGCAATGATCTTTTGGGCAAGGCCTTCAGCTTGTTGAGGCTCTCACTCTTAGAATTGCAGAATGGTTTGGGTTGGAAGGGACTTAAAGATCATCGAGTTCCAACCCCCTGCCACAGGCAGGGATGGCTTCCATGAGACCAGGTTGCTCAAACTCCCATCCAACCTGGCCTTAGACACCTGCAGGGATGAGATATCGAAACATCCACAGTAGCTCTGCAGACACCAGCCCTGGAGATATTTTGGGATCATGAAAGTGAGGCTTCTCTTGTGCTCAGGACCAGCAAACAAGGAGCACTGGCAATCCTGCTGCCCCAACCTGCCACAGTTCCCCCAAGGTGTCTTAACCCCAGGAAACATCTGACTCACCCCGGGGTGGAAAGAGGGATGTACAAAAGCCAGAACTATTAAGTACTGGACATTGATATGAACCTTCTGGAAATATTTTTGGCAGGAGGTGCAGCACAAACAATGAGACAGCGCCACTGGACTGCGTGTTCAGATGCAGGGAAGAGGCAGCCAAATACTCTCCTGGGAGAGGGGAGGGAGGGGGGGGCCTGATGTATTTTGACTCCCAGCATAAAAATAAACTAGATGAATTAGCAGACAGGTAGACTTCAGCAGCTTATTATGGCATGTTGAGGAACTAGCTGTCAGGGCAGCTTAGCCATCGCAAACACGGGTGTTTCTCTGCCTTGGAGCCACCCTGTCTTCCCTGCTGTGCCCAGGGGGCCCAATTCTGCCCTGCATGACCTTCACGTAGTGGGGATCTGTACATGTCTGTGCTACTAGGTCATGTTTCAAGCATAATAACAAAGAGATCTGGACCTCCAGCTTTTGACACTCTTCTTTACTCCAGTGTTTTTATGCAGTGTAAAAGCAGACTTGGTTTTACAGATGTTATCTGTGCAGGTCCAGAGGGTGTTTACAGAAATCGTATCTTACTGGTAAGGACAGAGCTGCCCAGCCAAAGACTTAATAATGTGAACTTGCTTAATTCTTTTAAAGTCCATGGGATGCTCCTGGTTGTTCCCATCATGATGAACATACCCTTCACCCTCATATGACAGGGGTACCTTCTCACCCATCTGTTTCTCCAGTTGTTCCCTCACCTCATCCCACAGTCTCCTCTCCTGTGCCCTGGGTGAGAATCAGCTCCCAGCCTGTGTGTTTGGTGGATGACAGTGTCCCTTTGGGGAGCTGCAGCACATCCGTGTCTCCCTTGAGAGGGCTGGCAGCAGGCCGAGCACTGCTCCAGTCAAGTGCATGGCAGAATTCCCACGGACTTCAAAGGGAGCATCTTTGGTTTTCCAAGGGCGCTGCCTCTGAATCTCAGACGTCAAGGATAGAAAAGACCTGTTAGGTCATATCCCGTTCTATCTTCCTGCCAAAGAAAGGCTCTTCTGCACAGGAATATGTCTCAGGAGCGTTCATCTTGCCTTGCTTCAACTGCTGCCAGCCTGGGAATCACTGATAAGACCCATGATACTCTGCAGAGCCCTTTGCAGACACAACTAAACCCTCTGACTGAAGCTCTGGTTCCTGCTGGTCCCAGCCCACTCCATGCTGATCTCCCAAAGCCAAGGATGGTGCCAGTATCCTTGCCTTTCTAGGAGACAGCTGCATTCCTTTGAATTAGTGTGAAATTTCAGTTGCAATTCCTTCCTAATTCCTTTTAATCATTGCAAATATTGCAAGCAAGATGGTGAGCTGTGCTGCTGGGGAGCGATCAGTGAGGTCAGATAAGGGAAATATTTTCATTAACTGCACAGGAACTTGAGCTCTTCCCTTGTTCCCCCAGCTCTGAATGGACCTACTCAGCTCCCGTCTTCACAGCTGTCCCACCAAAGCACCGAAGTCTGTTCGGTTCAGGCATGAGGAGCAAGAAGAGTGACCGAAGGAGAGGGCTTGGTGCTTGCCAGGAGCATGACAGATACCTGCTTGTGTTACTGCCCACCGAAGATCTGTGTAGTGTAGACTCCATGGGAGCTAAGAGGGTTACATCTGCAGGGCCACACCAGCTTCAGGCATTTTTCCCATTTCTAAAACACACTCTCTGTTTTAAGTTGGTTTTTGAAGATCTCTTGGCATCTAGGTGTGTCCTTGACACCATTCACCTCCATTTCTGCAAATCTGTTCCCTCCTTCCTGCTGACTTTATGTTTAAGAAGAGATAATGCCAAAGTTACACACACACGCTTGGGGAAGCTTTGACTCTGGATCTGAACTAAGTGGCTCATTCCTCTCTTAATTTCCCATGTTTAATTCAAAAGGAAACATTAAAATGGCAGGAGCTGAGCCAAGACAGGGAGGGTTCCTATGAAATAGTTTTTCTAACACTGTTACCATGGCAAAGAACTTCTTATCTTTTAATGTTGGTGCCCCGCACCCATCACAGCAGTATCTGAGCTGCTCAAGGTGAACCTCTTCCCATGGACATACGGGGCAGCTCCAGTTCGGACTCTGCTACAGTGCTGTGGGAAAAATGTTGTGTAATCCCAGTTGAGGGTTTTGCCAGCTGTGTTAGCACTGAAATCTTCCTTGCCATTTGTACCAAACATGTCCTGCAAAACAGTTTGGGTTTTATTTTGTTTCTTAAAAAAACCCAAAAACACAACAAACCAAACACAAAAGAAAGAGCAAAACAGATGAGGAAAAAAGACATTACCCTGCCTTTTTGTGTTGTAACTGGACAACGTCTGTGCATCAGCCTCAAAGATTTCGTGGTGTATTTTCCTTCCACTCAATTTAACTTCCTTCTTGCTCTAATTCTGAAATTACTCCCACATTGCTCCAAATCCTTCCATTTTAGTTTCCATCTTGCTTTGTTCTTTCCTGATGCTGTTTGATCTGGGCTCTCTGCTGTTCTTGTTACATTGGCGTCGAAAGACTTGGGTGTTTCTGCTGCTCAAAGCGCTTGCTTTCAAAATAACTCAGCCTGTTGCATCTGGGGACCAGGTACTATGGTCTGAGAGCAAGCACCAGTGTTGGCAAGGAAGTGAGGGCAGAGATTTAGAGAGGTTTTGTCAGACATGGAGTCGCTGGAACGTGTCCAGAGAAGGGCAGTGGAGCTGGAGAAGGATCTGGAGCACAAGTCTGATGAGGAGCAGCTGAGGGAGCTGGGGGTGTTTAGCCTGGGAAAAGGAGGCTCAAGGGGAACCTTCTCTCTACAACTACCTGAAAGGAGCTTGTAGCCAGGTGGGGGGCATTCTCTTCTTCCCAGTAGCAAGTGGTAGGACAAGAGAAAATGGCCTCAAATTGTGCCAGGGGAATTTTAGATTGGATATTAGAAAAGGATGGTCAAGCATTGGAACAGGCTGTCAAGGCAAATGGTAGAGTCACCATCCCTGAAAGTGTTCAGAAAACATGGAGGTGTGCTTAGGGACATGGTTTATTGGTGGGCTTGGCAGTGCTGGGCTAATGGTTGGACTCGATGTTCTTAGAGGTCTTTTCCAACCTAAATGATTCTATGTATCATACAAGACAAATTGCCCATAGAGACAACAGCACCAAAATCCACATGCCCATGAATAAGGGTGATCCAGCCAGTTGGTTTGGATTTCCATAAGTACTGTGGCAGAGATCTTCACTAGAAACATTTGAAGAAACTGAGCAGCTTGGACAAGAGTGTGGATTAGTGATCAGTGTACAGGCAGGGAATGGTGTGTAGGGGAAAAGGGCCAATTCCTGCAGGGAAGGCTGTCACAAGTGGGCAACCAGGATCTAACTCTGAGCTTAGCTCTGCTTTGAACAGGGAGTTGGATTGGAGACCTCAAAGGTCCTACCACTTGAAATTGTGACTGTGCAAGCTGTGCTGAATCTTATGACTCTGAGTGATTGTGTAATAATATGGCAGATGAAATAAATACAATGCAGATAAAGTGAAGTGATGCATATGGGAAAAACCATATCAGAGTCCACGTGTGAAATTATAGACCCTGACCTGGCCATTATCTCAGAGAAGAAAGATGTCAGGGTTTCTGTAGATGGTTCAATGAAAGTCTCAGATCAGTGTCTGGTAGTGCTCACAAGTCAAGTCATGAGTAAGGGAAAAAGGAATATTTAACACAACAGAGCATCTGTTAGATAGATGCACCCACAACATGAATACTGTGTATTGTTCTGATCCTCTCAGCTCCAAAGGGACTAGGAAAGGTTCAGGAAAGAGCAGCAAGGGTCATCAAAGGTATGGGATGGCTTCCATACAACTGTTTGCTAAGGAGGATTGATCTTTTCCTTCTGGGAAAGAGTATGAGAGATGATGGAGAACAAAAAACACGTGTCACAGAGGAGGGGAATAAAAATCTGTTGTCCTCTCTTCTAACACATGAACTGAGGAACCTCAAGGGAAGGCAATAGGAGCCAAGTTCAAACCATGCAAAAGGAGGAAAATTTATATAGATGAGGGAGAAAACTTTGTGAAAGGATGTTGTGGGTACTCAAATTTGACAGAGGTTCAGCTTACCAGACCAAATTAGTGGACAGAAAAGAACTATCATGGGCTGCTAAATACAGGGATGGCACATCTGGCTGAGGTCGTGGAGGTGACAGCAGTTGGAGCCTGGCAGAATACTTGGGGAAATCCCTATGCCTGAGCTGTTTTGCTCCTCCCTTTGCATCTGCATATGGCTGCTGTGGGGTTTATGGAAGGGGTGAGCCCATCTTACTTTACATAAGGTCATGGACATCACTCCAGGGATGATCCTGTCTTTGTGCCCCTGTGGAGAAAAGAGAAGCTGAGACATGAGCATCCAAGAAACATTAAAAAAATCTCCAACCCTAAGCTGAGTGTGACACTCTAGAGGGATGAGGAGGATGGAGACTGGTATGGAGGCAGGTGGCTGGGGGACATTGAGGCATTCCCATGATTGATGTAGTATGAAGACTTAAACTGATGGATAGTCAGACAACCTGAGGGGCCAGGATGGGTTTCAGATAAATGCCCGCCTCCAGTTTCCCATAGGCAATAGACTCTTGTGCATTAAATGACCATCAGCAATTTTGCAAGAAAATGGGGTCTCAAGTCTATCACACTCAGAAGATCTCTCTTTGAGCTGGACATGTGTCAGCTGTGTGCCTAAAACTGAGTGTGGATGTACTGTTTTGCTGGATCATGATTGAAAAGCAATCCACCCTTCTGCAGCAGGAACCACGTACTGTTCAGTTGTTTGGACACATACTGTTTAGTTTGAATTGTTTGGATTTTTCACATTGCACTAGAAATCTTTAAGGGTGAAGAAATAAATTGTCTAAGATATATTCAGGGCTCTGAACCAGGCTCTGGTTTAGTCTCTTTTGAGAGGGAGAGGTACCATGATGGGGTGTTTAAGCAGGGAGGAATTCCTGCCTCCAGGTCTTGCTCCTCAACACCATCATGTTTTTGCATGGGCTGGAAGTCACAATCAATGCTGTTGGAGGACAAAAACACACAAAGTTGTGATATACTTGCTCATACCTCCTTATTGCCTTACTCTGCAAGACCTTTGATGACATGGGAGCTACTTCTGGGGAGCAGGTTACTCAAGATAAGTTACTGGGTGGCATGAGGGCCGCAGGTTTCCGAGAGAGAAACAGGGCCTCTGAGAAGCGAACTGAACAGCAGGCAGACATCCCAGGCTGTATCCTGCCATCACATTTTAAGCAGAACTGCCCTGCTGAAATCAAGAGGCTTCGTGCTGCTTTCATCCCCATGGCGATCAGTGGGGGAGTTCTTCTTTCAAACCTGTTGGGACCATATGGCATTTTATCGCTAGAGTTTCTATTTATGTTAAAAACTGCTAAGAAAATAACTTACAGTTGTTTTGTCATGCTTCAAGCAAGATATTTTGTTTATATGGCCTAATTTTTAATTATTTCTTTTTCCCTGTTACCCTTTCTAGGTTCCCTGCTATTCTTATGGTCAAAAGTTGTCCAAACTGGCCATCTTGAGAATAGCCTGTAATTATATCCTTTCCCTGGCCAGACTAGCAGACCTGGATTACAGCGCTGACCACAGTAACATGAGCTTCTCTGAATGTGTGGAGCAGTGCACTAGGACCTTACAAGCAGAAGGAAGATCTAAAAAAAGGAAGGTATGTTACAGCCTCCCCCCTTTACCCCGTAAATAACGGTAAAAGTTACAAAAGAGGGCAAAAAAAGAAAAAAAAAAAAAATCCAAAGTGGTTTCCTTCCTTTCCCAACCTCATGAAATTTTCCTTATTTTTTTTATCCCTTTCCTTTCTCTCTTGCTTTTTCTCCTCCATCTGTCTGCTCTTGTAATAACCACATTCCTCCCTAATCAAAAGCTTTTCTCTCCTCCCCGTCCTCCGCGCTGGGCTCTTCCCCTCGTTAGTCGCCCATCGTGTGTTTCAACACAAGCGTGATCCTATTAAGAGTCATCTTGGGACTGTTTCTTGTTAAACCAAACCAACCTTGAGTCGCCTTTTGGAGCCCATAAAACACGGTCGCCCGCCTGTGTTTTCTGTTTTGTTTAATGTAACACTTATCTCTGAGAAAAATCACCCGACAACAAAAAAAAGGTAGCTAATGGAGACATTGTATGTATAAACACATTAGTAAGATGTATGACCTGAAGGACATGTGGGTATCTTGAGGAAACAACGCTAAATCTAATTACGCCTTGCATTCCTTTAGGTTACTTAACACTGAACCAATTAGGTGAAATCATCGTCAAGCGGCGGGAGGAGGAAGCGGAGCATTCTGCCAGTTTTCCTCTCAGAGAGTGACATGGGTGAATTAAAGGAGTGATTGATGTCTTTGTTCAGGCTTTTATGACAAAAAGAGTTTTGTAAACTTGAATTGAACTTCCCCCTGCTTTCTGGGCTTGCTTGTCAGGCGGGATAATAAATCAGCAGGATTTTAATGGATGAATGGGCAGCTAAGCCGGGGAGCAGGCTCCTTCCCCGGTGTTGTTAAGATCTGCTTCTGATTCGGGCAGGTTTCCTCACTTTTCCTCCTCTTTAGCCCAACAAATCATCCAGCAGCAATTCGGTTTATAAATAAACACAATAGCACACTCCCTGTCGCTTCCTCTCGCTGTCAGGGGCTGTATTTATGCCCCTGGAGCAGCCGTGCCAGGCGGAGATGCGGCACCGCTTGCCCACAGCCAACAGCACCACCTGGAACTGGGAGGTGGGGGGGGGAGCTCCTGGGCACAGACCCAAATTCAGGTTTCATTGTGGCGTCCGTAGTGCCGTAGGCAGTGGTGTCCCAGGAACACTGATGTGATACCACCAGCCCCAGGGCAAGGTGAGAGTTTGGGCTTGAGTCTCCTACCCAAGTTGAGATGGGGAAGAAGAAAAGCATCATCTTTGGGGCTTGGGCAGATTGCTGGTTGGGGTTTGGGTCCCTTCTTCAAGTCAATATAAGGGAGAGGAAGGGGATGAACATCCTTTTTGAGGCTTTAGCAAATTGCTAGTTAGGTTTTGGGTCTTCTCCCAAAGTGAAAATTGGTGGAAAGAGGAGGATGAGCATCCTTCATGGGGCTTCAGCACATTTCTGGGCTGATACTCAGGCTTTGGGTGCCCAGTGGGCTGAGGCACATTGTCTTGGCTTATATCAACCAATGCGAGCTGAAAGACAGAAAACACAGAGCCAGATTTTAAACAGCTCCAAATCCCAGGGTGTTCACATCTGAGGGTTAGGGCTGGGCCCATCCTTAATTAAAAAAATAAATTAAGAATTAAAAGCCTTCTATTTATGGAGTTTGTTCTCTCAAGTTCTCTCCAGAGCGGATGCATGGAGAGGAGCCCTGAGCCCATCGAGAGCGTGTGAACAATGAAATTCTCACGCGGCATCAGCCCATCCCACCTCCCAACAGGCCACTGCCAACCCACAGAAACAGCGTCACCAGGAGAAAATCTGCCTTTTCTCCACATTCTTGAAGGACACACACCCTAACCCTTCTCCATCTCTGAAAACAAGGCCAGGCTTTGTACCTGAGGCTGGGTCTTAATCCCAGCTCTGCCTTACGTTTCTTGCCGGAAATTCTCGCAAAATCATTTCTGCAGTTTTGGAAAGTCCAAGTTTAGGGCAGTCCCAGAGCATGTCAATTCCCTTGGGGATGATAAGTATAATTTTATTTCCAGCATTATTTGCTCAGGTGATGGCAAGAGCACATTCGGCGGATGATGAAGCAAAAACCAGCAGGTACCACTAAGTAATTCTGATAATTCCCAGTAGACAGGAGTGGTAATGTAAAGCTTTAGGTTCAGAGGACTAATCTTGCTATCTCCCTTTCTCCTTGAGCCAAGCAAATCAATAGCATCATGAGCACAAGGGAGGAAAGGACTGTTGTCAGAGGGAAATTACAGATCCGGAATGGCTGTGCAGAGACGATCCAAGCTCTGGATGTCAGGTGGTGTGAAGGGATGTCTCTCCTGGGGGGTCTCATGCAGGCGGCTGGATGGGGATACAATGGCTTGGCCCAAAAACACTACGCCCTCATTAATGTTGAAATCGGCACGTTTTTGTAAGCTCTGCGTGTTTTTAATCAGGTCTCTGAAACCACTGCTCACTGAGCAGTTCCTCTGATTTAGTGACTTTGGGATGGTTGTTATTTTGTTGTTGTTGGGGTTTTTTAGTTTCCTTTTATATTCTCTCTTTAAAAAAATCATAGCAAGCCTGAACAGAGACCTCTGCTCCTTGGGCTCCACCACGGGGTCCACAACACCCTTATCTCCTGTCATCTCCATTTTACTGTGTCTCTGCCTCCCTCATTCACTCTCTCAGCTCTCTGTTTGCGATGTGCTGTGGCACCGTGAGTTTTTCACACAAAAAAGTAGCTGTTTGGGGTTTGTTTTGGCAGGCAGGAACTCCAGATGTTGCGTTTTCTGGATTGTGCTTTTTTGCCTTTTGCTTTGTTTTTGAGGGTGAATTATCCAGTGTCCCTAATGTTAGGTTGTTGTTCAGACTTTGCTGTTGCAATAGGAAATTTACTGAGTAATTTCCCCCACCCCTACTCCATTTTGTTAATTAGAAAGGTTGGCTTTAGTCTTTCAAACTTCACTAGAAAAAAAAAATCCCCTTTTCAGTCCTAACTACAATTACAAGGTGATTTTAATTGTTGCAATTGAGACTTGACTGAGGGTGTTTGGTGATGGGAGATCTCATTTATAAGCAACAAAAGAGGCTTCAAATGCCTTTTTCTTTAAAAAAAAAAGAAAAAAGCTGCCTGTGGGAGTGGGGGGGGGGGTGAATTCTGATGATAGTTTTCATTTTTTAAAACTGCCTCTTGTTTGGTTGTACAAGTGATCTGGTCTGAGCCTTGCCCTTCACCATGCACTCAAGTGACACCACATCAGAGATTTGGGTTGCGACACATTGAGGAGAGCCCCAAGTCCTGCTGGGTCTACACTGATGTCCTGGGAAAAGGGGGGGAATTGCCTCCAGCTCCATCCAGGAGCATCGCCCAGCAGCGCTGTGGATGCAAGAGCAAAAGGAGTTGATCAGAAAAGGGAGTCCAGGTTTCCTGATCCCTGATTACATGGTTTCTGCACAGGACATAGATCCAGAGTGGCTAAAGGTTGTCTGAAAACCTCGCGTGGGTTCTGCCGTGTTTGGGGTCCAGCTTGCTGGTCGTACAGTCTCTTCCCTCCTGCAGGAGGGCAGTGTGATGGCTCAGGGTTGGGTTAGGGCTGTAGGGTGCATAGCCAGGGGCTCTCCCTGGAGACTGGAGTTTGTGGGGGTGCAGAGCTGTGCATCGCAGCCCCACAGGGTCTGCCCTCAAGGCTATGGGGCAGACCTTACTTCCCCAGCAGGCAGCACAGACACAGCCCTTCAGGCTACCCAGGGCAGGATCCAGTCGCTAATAAATACCCTGAACAGCACACCCAGCACTGAAAACCCCAAACGCCCATCACAAGCTTCATTTTCTTTCCCTTCCCCTCCCCTCCTTGCTCTTGATTAGCCCCCGTGCTAGGCAGCAACATCGCCGCGGCCATGGGAGCTCAGCCGGAGCAGGGAGGCATGGGTGAGGGATTTTTTTTTTTTTTCTGCTTCATCCTCCCCCCGTCCCGGCTCTTCTGGCAGTCGCAGACTCCAGATGTTCGGAGCGCGAGCTGGGAAGTCCTGCTGGCGCCACTTGGGGCAGAGGGCAGGGGAAAGGCACGCGAGCTGGAACCCGGAGTACTCAGTCACTGCAGGACTTGGCGCATTCCCCAGCTCGCTGCTGGCACATTCCCCAGCTCTCTCCTGGCCATCTGTTCCAAAAAAACACTTTCAGAACCTCATCATCACTCAGGATACAACACTGCGAGCAGCTGTTAGCGAGGCAGAAGGGAAAAAAAAAAAAAAGAAACACACATTAAAAAAAAAAACCAAAACCATGCGAAAGGTCTCTTTGTGAGAGAGGAAACTGGGTTATGAATAACAGGCGAGCAGTTGGAGCTCAATAAAAGTTTTCGGCTGGAATTCAGTTTCTTGTTTTTGTGCCTGTGTGTGTGGATGAGCACAGACGCAAGGAATTAAAAATTAAAAATACACTTTATAGATATATATATAGATATATATAGATATATATTTTTTTCCAGATAATTAAATTATTTAGAAGCATATATGGAATGAAAGCCTATCTCTTTGTTGCAGTCTGCTGCACTAAAAGGGCTGACATTATGTATATAATTATTGCATTATATAAGATAATTTTTGTGGTGATGTGCCACGCCTTGATGCCGCCTCATTGCTACTTTCCTAAAAGCAGAGCTCCCGCTGTAGGTAACACTTACTCCCACTGAAAAAATTGACAGGAGGGTGTTCTGCAGGCATATTTACTTGCAGGAGTGAACAAGCTAAGGGTTCATATTATAAAAGAGAAACGGTAGTGGCAGCCTTGATTTGTATAGCACTGAAACCATTTGCTTGGAGCATATTTTTTTGATAACACTGTATCATGACTCGTGATTTATTTAGACAGAGCCCTGAGATAAAGCCACAGCTCCCACCCCCTGGTTTGCACGGATGATCCTGGCTGCCGGGGCTTGCTGTTATTGATCATCTGATATTGATTATGAGGACCACTCAGAGCCAGCACAGTAAAACCTTGATGATCTGTATGGCATTTCTTCCTTGCGGCTCCCCGTCCTGTGTGTGGAGGGGGGTCTCATAATGAGGTTCGACCTCCCTTTCCCTGCAGTTTGACTTAGCAGAGGTTCCTCTTTAAAAATAGCTTCATTTCCCTGCTAGGACTTGCCGGCGGGAGCGGGCAGCCAGCCAGTCTGCTTCCCCACGGCCGCCAGCTCCGCGGGCTCTGGGGAGGAGCTGGACCACAGGAGAGCACCGTCCCGCTCTGAGCTGTCTATCCATCTGCCACGGGACAGCGGGATGGCAGCATCTCTGGGGGGACAGGGAGGTCCTGGGTCTGCCTGGCCAGGAGTTATCCCTGCCCCATGCTGGCTGGAGATTTACACACCCAGAGACCTGCTTAAGAACAAGGCAGTGAGAAGGTAATGAGCTTCATTTGCTTGTTGCTTGCATTTTATTTATCCCTGCAACCCCAAACAGCAATTGCAGGTGGGGCACGAGTGCTAAGGCTTGTGGTAAGTTCACCCAACGCTGGACAGGGAGGCAGCAGTAGCTGTGTGCCATCCCCAAGGGCACTGCACACCCTGCATTGGCCCATGGAAGGGTTGACCATCAGTACCCCAGGGAGCAGGGCTGAAAGCTTTTCCTTGCAAAAGGATGTGATGTGGGACTCCCTTGTTGCATGACAGCACCCCAAAAGCCCCTTTTCTTTAAGGGATATTGGAGCAGCCACATCACAGCACACAAAGACTGGGGCCAGGGATTTGCTCCCATGGTGGGAGCAGGGTCCCAGCATAGGGTCTTTTCCCTTTACAGCAAGGGTGTTACCAAGAATAGGGTAAGATTCACCCCCCAGATATTGGGTAGCTTCAGCAAAAGGAAAATGTGAGTAGAGGAGACAGGAGAAACCATGGAACAAGGGCTGACTCAGTTCCAGGAGTGCTTTGATTTATAGAGGTTGAAATGCTCTGGGATGCTGCAAACTCACCAAGGTCATTGGGCCAGTTGTCAAATTCAAGAGCCATGGGAGTTCTGATATTACTAGTTTAAAGCAGACCCAGGCTAATAAATCTGTCTTCAGAGCTCCTGGCTGGAGTGGAAAAGGGTGGAGGGAGAAGGAAAGGAGCCTTTTCCCACTAAGCATAACCCATGGCCAGCGTTGGGCAGTGCCTGGGGACCAATCAAGTGAGGTGTGCTGAGCATTTCCATCGCACTGCAGAGGGATCTCTCTATTCCCCTTCCCATTTCCTTCACCTGGAAGGAGCGACACGACTGCCTTTACCTGCCCTTGACTGGTTTGTACATATCCCCTCTTGCCCCCCATAGCTGATCTTCTCCAATTGCAGAGACTTCAGGGAGGAGACCTGCCACTGAGACTCCTCTTCCTAAAATCATCCTGCTTCCCAAAACCCACCAATGCTTCTGATCAGCATTGAGCACCCTGAGCTGAAGGGTAGGGTCTCTCCAAACAAATGCAGAAGCTTTTGACTGCAATCCCAGGTCCTGTTTGTCCAGCACTTTAATGGGCACCAGAAGCCTGTGATTCTGGTGGCTTTGGCTTAGGACAAGAGGCTGCTACTGCTGGGTAATTCATTCCTGCAGCGGGAAAAGTTTTGCTTGCTCAGACTGCTGTTCCAGATGAGAACAGTGCGGATTTGTCTCTCTACTGTCTTTTAATATTAATGAGAGTGGTCATTGCTTTCCTTCTTTTTCTTCTTTTACATTTTCTTTCCATGTGGGATAAATTACACAACTGACTTTTCTATTGCAGGTTATTAATATGTATTATTTATTGTTGGAAAATAGGAGGTTCCCAAAAGAAACATTCACAATACACATTCTCCCACCTAAACCTCATTTATTCAAAATTCCAAATCCCAGTTAAGGCCTTGAATTAGGGCAATAGTTTCTTCATCTTCAGCACTAGGTAGGGTCATACGGTCTGCAGAGACACCTCATTGTTGATCATAATTGCAATAACAAGCTCTGTTTTCAGATTTGGCTCGTGCCAGATGTGAAGAGCTCATTATTGCTTACATAGGAGAGCAACTGATTCGGGCTGGGACCAATGGATTGATTTTATCCAAGGACTTTGTAATTGCTGGGATGTGCTGGGTTGCAGCTCCATCCTGTCCTTCAGCAGAGCCTCTTCCATTGTATCCAGGTGTGCTGACCCCAACTCCAGGAGTCCAGGGTCCAGCAGACCACCAGCATTTATTGCATGGAGGATGACCTGAGTATTTTCAGTGAAATACTCTTATCAAGGGAAACCCTGATGGTCCTGAGGCAGTCCTGTGCTTCCCAGGGTTGCACTTGACAGGAGGGAGTGGAAAGGTGAATTTTGGGTTCCCCCTGCACCTTAACCTGGTGTGGATGCTCAGCTGTGATGGTTGATCGCACAACTGCTCCCCTAATGATAGTCATAAAATAAATAAAAACAAATCAAATACCAGTATGTTACTAATATCTTGTACCTTAATGTTACAATATCTAGGGATGGAGAAGGAGAGACCGTACGGAAACAAAACAGATGGACGAAAAAAGTAGTTTTCAGGCCAAGCTTTAAGGAGTTTGGTCTTTTAAGCCTGTCAGAAAGATTGCTGAACTGTCTAGCAAATGGGTGACCATGTCCAAAGGACCTTCAGAAGCCATAGTGCACCCTGAAGGGGTCCTAAATGCACTGGCAAAAAGCAAGAAACAGTGGTTGCACTTGGTAAACAGGATCTCGTTTCCAAGTTTCTAATTCCTAAGTTACTTAAAGGAGGATTTAGGAGCCCACATGATGAAGGCAGTTTGGACAACACAGATGTGATCTTGTGAAATCTTCAGACGCTGAGGATTTTCCTCTCTTTTGAATTATGCTAACAATTGTTTGTGGGATATTCATGGGGCTTATTTTGATGTCAAAGGGAGTTTAGATGAGGTTTTCCTTCTCTGAAGCTGCCATGGTTTGGAGTTGAGCATTTTCCAGTTGAACTGACTGCAATATTCTATAGCCCAGTGCGGTTATCCAAGTTCATCTGCCACAGCTGGGACTCACGGGGGACATGCAGGCTTGTGGGGCAGATTGCAGTCACACAGGCTCAGCAGCCATGCATGCAGAAAACTAAATACAATGGCTGAAATACAGAAATAAAGCCCATTTCCTGCACAAACCCAGTTTGTTGCAACTCCTTTGCTTTCTGAAATCGGATTCTGAAACTGAAAATAGACCAAAAGGCTACAGGTCTTATCAAAAGCAGGTATTTTCCCCTCACTTTTTTTTTTCTTACAGCAGGAGTTGGAGCCAACACCTAATTACCATGTTGTTTTTCCTCCCCAAACCTTTCTCATCCCCTCTGTCTGCTGGTCCCTCTCCTCTATGTGGTCTCTGGCCGCCATTGTGGCACCTACAGATGGTTCCTCTGCGAGCCCAGCTCTTGAAAAATCACAGATCCATAGCCAGCAGTCCCTGAGGATGCCCCAGTGTGCATCAGCAACAGTTGTCCATGCAAGGAGCCGACAGGACACCATGTGTTCCCTGTTCTGATGGTGCATCTTTCTCTTTCCAGGAGTAATAACTAGGAAGGGAGGACTGGGAAGAGCTTCCAGCCAGAGTTACATCTGGTCTTGGCAGAGGTTGCACGATCCAGATGAAGACTGCAAGCAGCTTTTTTGCAGAGACCCCTTTTGGAGATGATGATTGGCCAAGGAACTTTCTTAATCTCTGGAACAGAAAGGAAAAAAGGAAAACAAAAGGCAAAAGGACAGGGATGCTTCTTATTGTCGTTAAGCCAGCCACCTTTTAGTACGTGCAATTTATTTAGCACTTTTCCCTTTGCTTAACTGGGAAATGTTACCCTCTCAGCTCATGTGTACAGTAATTTTTTGTTGTTGTTGTTGCTGTTGTGCCAAAGATTTGATGGAGCTTCTGCACTGTGTCTGATTTTTGCCTTAATGTTAAATCTTTGAGCCAAAGAAAAGTCAGAGGTGCCATTCAGATCGTGGTGAGCAGACCAGCCAGCTGTCGGTGACAAAGCCCAAATTCTGAACCCTTCTATGAGTTGCCTCTTATTTCTTCTGCCTGCACTTCCTGCCTGCAACCCTGGAGCCAGAATTTGGTGTGGGCAAGAGCTGGGACAACACCAAACCATGCGTTGGGGTTCAGGTTTGCCTATTCCTTTGAGCTACTCCGTAGTTCTGCCTTTGGGGCGATTTCCTGACGTTCCTGCCTGTGCGACACCTCCGCAGGGTAGAAATACTGACACGAAGTGAGAGCTGAAACAGGAGCTATGAATTTATTTTTTTTTAATAAAGGAATAAAATTAAACAAGCAAAAGCAAAGTGCCATGTAAAGCAAAGTAAAAAAATCATAAGGAAGTTCAGCTAGGCAGAACAAAATGCAGCGAAACGATTCAGACAGCTTTTCATGTTTGTGACGTCGTTTTTTCTGTGGGGTTTTTCAAGTGATCAGAAACCCATGTAATGCAAAAGCATTTGAATCCTCTACTGTACCTTTCACTTCAAATTGAAGTAAAAAGAAGAAAAGAAAAGATGGAGAAACATTTGCTTGGAGTAAGCAGACTTTATGGGTAATGCAGTTTGTACACAAGACATCTGCTAATGATGGCGTTACAGAACTATGTGTTCAAGTGAAAAAAATATGGGTTTCCAAACCAAGGAGATAAACGTTTTGTTTCCCACTCAAAGGGAAGTGTTATTTGTGAGGCCAGATTGACATCCTGGCTACATCAGCATGAATCGGGTTCCTGGGTGTCTGACTTACTCCAGTGTGGATCTGGCCGGTCATCGCCAGGCACTGGGGTGGGCGTGGGGCTGGGGTGGGCAAGAATCACTGGGCAAGGGAGGGAATAGCCTTTGTTTTACTGACATGAATATACAAAACTTGAACTCCTCGGTGCCTGCCTGTTTGTTTCCCAAGCTGAGCAACTGGTAGGTGACCATCAAGCTGGGGAGCTGCTATGCAAAACCTGAGCTTGCCGGAGCAGAGTCTGGCTCTGGTGTGCCAGGCTGCTCACTGCCAAGTCCCCTGGCTCCTGATGAGCTCAAGATGTCTTCTACCTGATTCTGGGGCACATGGGACAGCTGTGTCCAGGCCCCCTCCCAGGAGCTCGTTATACCACTTACCCCTCCACTCTCACTGCTGGTCATTATTAGTAGCCCAATAAAATACATTTTTTAGATTGTCATTTGTATTTCTTTATTAAAGCACAGTTTTTAACCATGTCTTTCATTATAGACATTAAAGTCAGCTTTTTAGTTTATAATGGGGAGAGGAGTTGAGCTCATGGACTGCAGGAAACGCTCCAGGGCTGTTTGCACCCATGTCAAAGGGTTGGCTTTAAAGTGCAATTATTTTCAAGAACCAGCAAGCAACTGGACCTCGTGTGTGTGGCCCAGCCACAGAGAAAACACTGAGAGAAAGGGAACTGGAAGACAGTAGAAAAAAAAAACCAGCCTCACAAGATGACCCAAAGGAGGAACTGCAGGTTTTGTGGTGGCCATGCGGCACTTCTCCCATCTGGGTTTTGAGGAAAAACAAGTTATTCTGGTATACACAGGCTAAGGAAACCCTGTGGGCATTTCTTTCTTTGAGCAGAGTGAAACATTCAGCAAGCATTTTTAATTTAGTTTCGAGATCTGCAGTGGCTCTCAGTTTGAGAGAGTTAATAATTATCAGGCAAGGTCTGCAGGGAGAGTCAGTGTTACAAGACTGCTGATATGCCGGGTTTTTTTCCTTCCAATGCCTGTTACAGATAAAGAATTTACTGCAAATAACGTAATCAAAAGCTGGGCAGCATCATCAGGTTGCGATTGGGGCTTTAGGTCATGCAGTATTCTTTGTCCCCCGGATTAGGGAAACATTAACTCTTGGGATCAAGTTGCTCATTTGCAAATTCACAGGTTCACTTTCCTTAAAAATTCCCTGCTATTCCCACTCTCCAGTAAATGCTTGCAGAAAGACAATCCTTAAAAAAAAATAAATTAGCTTGCCTGGTTTAAGTGAGCAAGACTCTGCAAGAGGCTGTGTGGATGCTTTTGTGTGGCAGCAGGAGGTCAGGCGAGGCAAGAGGAGCAGCAATGCCACCCCTACCTGCCCCGTCCATCCAGCCCAGCTCCACCAAACCACTCTGATAACAGCAAGAAGGATAAATGTTTACCAAAGGGTAGCAAACATGAGTTTGAATAACGTCACGGAGGTAACACTTTACCTTCCTGGCCAGGCGTGGACCAGCGTCAGCCGCGGGACAGAGCTGACCTTGCGTCACTCATCCCCAGCAAACACGCCGAGCGATCACTCTCCTCTGCAGAAAACAGGGGAACGATGTTTGTTATCATGTTGGAAAAGCAAAACAACCCTCGTGCTGTCACCTCCCAGGGTCAGCAGAGCCAAAACCTTTGCTCCTGGTTGGCACCGACCCCTGGCTCCATGTTGTGGATGGGAGGACACGGGACCCCTGGTAACACAGGCACCACAAAGGATGACAGTTCCCCTCAGCTGACCATGACCCACCATGGGACAGAGGGGAGATGATATTCATTACATAAAGGGGATTCTGAGAGGCCAGTGGGATTTATTTGCGTTTTTCCCAAAAGCTGAATGCAATATAAAAGCAGAAATCACACACCAAAACAGTAACATTGCCTGGATGTAAAGCACTACCCCGTTGCTCATACGGCATCCATTGCACAGATCCCAGCTGTGAGGGGTGAAGGGCATCAGCATTTCCCCTTAATTCTGATCTAACAATTGCTGAAGGAATTTAGTGGCCAAGGAGATACCAAACTCAAGGACCAAGGTGAGGATCATATAACTGTGACAACACTGCCAGACTTGTTCGAAGTACGGCACAGGATTCGCAGCAGCAGTCACCTCCCACCTGCTTGTTAAATAACTGTCCTCACAGCTGCCAAGTTCTTCTTGCAGAAGTTCTGTCCTGGACAGACACCTCTAAATGCAAACTCTTTCAAACCAGGTTTTATATTACCCGTTATAAAACCCTATAAGTTGCCAGGGCTTGAAAGGCTGTCTACGAACTCATAGAGACAGATTTATTTCTTTTGGAGGTTTGCTGTTGCTGATGGGTGATGGGATGAATGAAGATGCAGGAGAGCAATATTAACTTCCTAACCATTTCAAGCCCTGAGCTCAAAGTAACTTTCAGTGTTGAAAGTAGCCATTAGGACCCGAGGCAACAGCATGAAGCTCTGTCAGGGGAGGTTTAGGGTTGGATATCAGGAAAATGTTCTTCGCTCAAAGAGTGACTGGGCACTGGCTCTCAAGGGAAGTGGTCATGGCACCAAGGGTGGTCACGGCACTGCCAGAGTTCAAGGAGCATTTGGACAATGCTGTCAGGCACATTGTGTTTTTTTGGGGGTTGTCCTATACAGGGCCAGGAGTTGGACTTTGATGATTCTTGTGGGTCCCCGTCAATTCAGAATATTATATAGTTAGATTTGTAGACCTCTGTAGACCAGCACAACCACATTTGCACAACAACCCTCGCCAGGCTCAGCTAAGCACCTCCTTCTCCCTCTGCCCTACATCAACAGAAATACTCCCACCCAGGCGGACCCATCAGTATTTGCATAACTGGGTAAAATCACTTTGGCAGGCTGATTCTGGTTCCCGTGGTTCCTGCTCATCATCTCTGCTCTAATTTGGATATTTCCCTATCAAAATAGGATGGCACAGAGTCTTTGGCCCAAACCAAGTTGGCCAAGTGCAAATTAGGTCCTGCTGGTAACTCCCACCCATGTGCCCCTGAGGATATGCCTCAGGACAGACCCCAGCCCACATGTTTTCTCCTCTCATTGTTACTTTGAGGTGCTCTGGAGATGTGAACAAATGAAGGTGGCTGACTCTCATCCTGCTGCTGTGGAAAAAGGGGGCTCAACATTGTAAATCCAGGTTAGTGTTGGCAAAAGTGCTGGTGGGCTGCTGCAGACAGAGCCCAGAAAACAGGTTAACCTGTCAGCAAAGGAAGCAAATTTCAGCCTAAACCGTGCAGCAGATATAAATATGTAGATGTTGAAACAGAAGTCACCGCCTGAACTTTTTGATATAGTGGTGTAGGAGAAAGAAATCTCCATTTCTTCTACCCTCCACCTAGCTGCCCTCCATGCCAAGGTCTGAGATGATGCAGGATGCAGTGCCAGGATGGCAGTGCTTAATCAACCCATGAACCAATGTGCATCAACCCAAATCCCTCACAGAGCTGCATGCGAAGGTCAGGAACACTTGAACATTTTCTGTGTTCTTAATCCACACCCAGGGCTATCTGACAGATGACAGCACTAACACTTTCTCCCTACGAGCTACCTACATTTGGCATGGATCAGCAGTCACCTTCCAGGGGAGGTTTACAGTGTCTCAAAGCACTTCAGTACAAACCTTGGGCTGAGCCCAGCCCTTCCAGACTGCACCATGTGCACACCTCACCTGGTGACCTGCTACCCCAACTCTGCTTGCAGTTGCATTTATAGGATTCCTTTCCTCCCTCTACAGCTCTGGGATCTGGAAAACCATCTCCCCCTCCCAAAACTGACTAGGAGATCCATCATCTAAAAAAGACAGTGTGGATTTCTCTTCCTGGGTGGTTGCTGTAACAAATACAATTGTCATATATATCCTATACAGAGAGGGTTTTCCACCTTCATTTTTGGATGTGATATTTCATGAACTCAACTCCCAGCTGAAGTTTCCTTACTCCTACCCCTGCCCTGCTACGTGTTGTCGTGGCACCAGATACACTGCAGCTGTAAGATGTGTATTGTCATAATTAGTAATTGTATTCGTTCATAAAAGTATCAGCACTGTAACATGAATGATTTGTGTAATGATGTATTTTCTGTTATTAAGTCCTAATATGCCTGTAATTACATACTATGCCCTATATAATAAGCTGGAATTGCTGTGTAAATTCTGGGCAATTACAGAAAACTATGCTACAAACAAGTCCCCCTAGACCAAGTTCAGCATTCACTACCAGGAAATAACTATTATTAAAGGCTCTGCAATGGACAAACCAATAGACTAAAAGCCAGAAGCCTTCTGAATATGTAGCAGTAATGAAGGAGAACAAATAACCACTTCAGGGAAACAAGAGAAGTACCAGTTCAGGTAGTTTTACCCCTGGGGAATATTTCTTCTAACTCTGATTTCAGGAATACTCCATCAAAAAACCAAGGAACCTCCAGTGGGTGAAATGTAAGCTTCAAGTAGCACAAACTCATTCAGATGCAACTATTTCAAAGGATTTAGAAGGTATGCTCATCATTAAAAAAGGAAAGTTAAAATGCTCTCATCTAGATTAAAAGTCTAGATTAATAGTCAGGCTTTTCTAAATTGTCTGGAAACATTGACATTGATTAAAAGTTATCCTCTCCTTCCCAGATCTAAGAGCTTTTCCAGATTTCAATGCTTTCTTTTTTTTGTAAAGTTTATCCTTCCCCTCCTCACTGCAGTATCTGCACATCTTCCATCTGAAATCAATAGCAATAGAAAGGTCCCCTGTGGGCTTCTTGCAGTTGTGAGTGTTTCTCCCAAGGATGGGACATGACGAGAAGAAATGAGATCAGCCATTTTTATGGCCAAGTGAACAGTTATGGGCTTTGAGGGCTTTCTCATGGTCATGAACCTCAGAACAACTTCTGATTGTTTTAATTTCACTGCAGCCTTCCAGCTTCGTCATCTATGCTGCCAACTTCTATTAAGGTTCCATTAAAAGGCAATGAAACACAGGGCTTTTTACAATACCCTTGACAGAACAATTTCCCTTTCTGGATGCAGTAAAAATTTTCAGCCAAAAATACAACTTTTTGGTAAAAAAAAAAAAAAAAAAAAGAAAAGAAAAACAGGAGAGAGAGAGAGAGACAATTTCAAGCAGATCAAAAGATTTCATAAAATGTTGTCAGATTTTTTGAGCCAGAAGAAACAGTCTTAAAGAGGCTAATTTTCAAAGCAAAACATGGATTTTTTTTCCCTTCTGCCTATCGTAATTGCATTTGTTTCCACTTGCTCATGAAAAGCCTTTGATATTAGACAATATTTCATTTTGTGTAGAGCTAAGTGTTTTGTTCAGATCAAAATGTTTTCCACAACACCTCATCATTGATAGCTGTTCAATAATTGAACTTTACTGTTATTAATTGTAGCTTTTCCTTTAAGGATCCTACATTTCTTCACTTTAAGTGTAACTACACTTAGCAACAGAAAGGACAATTGCTGCCCTCAGATATAACTGGGTGCATTCAAGCAAATCCTGATAGAAGAAAAATGTGTTATAAAAGGTAAGGAGTATAAAATTCAACCCTAAGTTTCACATAGAATAAGCTTGCCCAAGACACTCTTTTAAAAGTTTTAACACACAACACACCAATAATTTATAAAAACTGTGTCCTTTCATATCAATATTGAAATGACAAGTGTGATTTGGGGGCATCCATGCATGTGCTTGATCTTTCTGAAGTTCATGGGATTTCTCATGGCATTAAGCGCAAGAAACCAGTTTGGTGTCCCAGTGACTCTGTGTCTGGGATGGGGTTTGTGCAGTGAGAGGTCATGTAGCTTCAAATATTGGTAGATACTCAAATCAAGTTTCTGTCCCCAGCAGCATTGCTCATTTGGCACACTGCAAATCACAGAAAATCATAGAATCATTCAGGTTGGAGAAGACTTGCAAGATCAACAAGTCCAACTTTTGACCTAATACCTACACAAGCCATATCACAAAATGCCACATCCAGTAGTTTTCTGAGCACTTCTAGGGATGGTGACTCCACCTCTTTCCTGGGAAGGCTGTTCCAATGCTTAACCACTCTTTCAGTGAAGAATTTTTTCCTGATATCCTGGCCCCCATCCCACATATGTAAGAGTGTAAATGACAAGCCTAAGTGTAGGGATCTTTGCAACGAAGCATAAGATCCCATTGCTCTATCCCTTTTCATGATATGCATTGTAATAGCACATAACTCGTGAATTACACCATAAATCACTCCTGGGGTTGCTGTATGGAGAAAAGCAAGGGAGTTGATTTGGAAGAAGCCTGAGAGGGCTGAAAGTGAGACAAGTTGGCAAGACTCATGGACAGCCTTGAGCCAGCAGAAGAGAGAGAGACTGTGGGGTGAGCAGGGCCTTGAGCAGCCAAGGCTGACACGGGGAGAGCTGTGATGATCTGAGATCCCCACCTCATCTGCAGCACACTTGTTAGAGCAACCATGGGGCTGACACAAAGAACTGAAAGGATGTTCCTTGAGAGAGCAATGCCTCCTTGGTGAGCAGAACAGAGAGGATCCTGCACAAAAATACAGTTTAATGGTTGTGAGTCCTTCATAAAACAGTTTTCTAAAAGCCAAATGAAGATTGGAGAAAAGAATCTTCATTCTGGAATCTCCTAAATTCTCTCCAATGGAGTTAATAGCCTCAGGGTGGTTTATAGACATATACTACCTCTCCACTCCAACAATGACCTGAGTTTTACAGACTGCACATTTGCTGGTCTGCAATTCAAATCTAATTGCTATGACCCCACATAAAATAGTAATAATCAACTATCAATAATACTTCGGGAACTAGGGGGAAAATAAAGGGAAAATGTTCATTCTTAATAAAAACTGGTGCTGACGGTCAGGAAATTGAACCTTCTGCTAGCATTAGTTACAGGAGCCAAAAACATTGCTGCTGCATGTTTCTGGGGAGCATATGCTTTAAATGCTTGAAAGATACTCTTCTATATCAAGTCTTTGTAATTAAAGAGACATGGAGAATAAAGGCAGAAATCATAAAGATTTCCTTTTCCTCTGGTAGCTAATCAGTCCAGAGAGCTGTCTTCATCCCAGCCTCTCTCCTCCCTGCATCCCCAGGATGCAATCCCATGTGCAGTTAGCTGGTGTTTCCCTAATGAATCAAACCATTTGCTTCAGAAATACAAGATGCAGGGCCAGTATTTTCAAAAGCTGCCTTTAAAACTCTGGCAGCAATTTAGTGTGGTCATGTTTCCGAGTGTGAAGTTCTTCATGTATGAATGCTTGCACTCAGGATTTATTTGCTTGGACTGCATTCATATCCGTGCGGGCAGTGTGACCATGAACCTAAAGTTTTCCATGTGCTATCTACTAGATGGGGGAAAATGGGTTTAAAGGATTAGAAACCAGGTAAGGACTGGAAATCTGATAAGGACTTGCAGTTCCAGGGTGGTCTTTAGGGCTATAGGGCAGTCAGTGAGTTAGAGGAAAGGAAAAAAAAGAACTACAAACCCAGCAGTTCTGCTACATTCACTACTATCTTTTCTTGTACTTCACTAAGTGGGGGAGAAGTGTCTTTCTGTGCTCATCTGGGAGCACAGCAGCACAAAGCACAGTGCACACATCCCAGAGGTGGCCTCAGACCCGGAAATGGTCTGGCCACATCAGCATCATCCAGAATCAAGACTAATTAGCCCTTGTGGGAGCACATCAGCTCCAGGTATGCGATGTTAACATGACATGAGACTGCAATCAGAACCTGAATGAGAACCTGCCATTTGGGGGTACTAACGCTTGCTGCCTTTGCCTGGGGACCCCTTTGCACACCCCTGCCTCACACCTCATCTGTTATCCACTGTGCTTAAAAGGGAAGGGCCACAGCTGAAACAGAAAGATGTTTGCAATGTGTATTTTTGAACATTCAGTGATGTGGCTGTCTCAGATGCACAGAGCAGGACCACACCGTACTGTGCAAACCAGGAAGATGCCACTTGCTCCACCTTACACACAAATCTGGCCCAGTCTACTCTCAAAGCTGCCCCAGCTCTGTATCACCCCCATCTTTAGCTTCTCCTAGTTTTAAAGAACAGCTAAATTTAATAGTGAAATAAAACCAGTAAGAGTCCTGCAGCCTTTACGAAGGATAGTGTGCTTGCTCAGGAAGCGTGAAATTAAAAGCTCTCGAGCGTGCATTTGCCCAGCTCCACATCACATGTACCTTGTCGGCTCTGCAACAGGCCAGGAGCTCACTCACTAATTCGCTCCATGGCCTCATCCTGCAAACATGCACCCCTGCAAGCGAGACTTACTCATGGAAACACTATGCCTGCATTCCCGATAGCGAGCGGCTTGGGAGGAACCTGCTCCCTGCGCTGCCCTGGGGACATGGCTCCCACTGTCCAAGCCGTCAGCCTGGCACCATCGGGAGGGCTCCAGCAGCACAGCAAGCCAGCAAGCATGGCTAAGAGATCCCACATGCTCTGAAGATACCCTCTGGCCATGATCAGGACTCACTTGGATGTTTTCTGACAACACACAACACCAAAATGTCTTCTCAAAATAAAGTGCCTTCAAGCAGCTCCCGACAGGCCCCAGAAGACATGCCCAGGGGTTTTACTAAAAGCAGTTTGCCTGCCTGTCCATCCCTGTGTTCCTGGAGTTTGTTTGTGGTGTGCTTTGCTTTTCCTTAGGAAAATTGGGATATTGGAACAGCCTCCTTCAACAGCCTTCATGTCCTCAGGGCTGGGCATGAGACACACAAAATAGGCTCCTAATAGATCATTCACAAATTACTACAGCATCTCAGATGTTTTCAAGGCTGAGCGATCAGCAGACTCCTGCTCCTCCACTTCAGGGGGAAGACACAGCAGGGCAAGGGAATATCCAGTCCACAAAACTTGTTTTCTGGGGCAAGACAGGACCACACCAGGTTTGCAAGCTATGTCATATTTGAGGGTTTCCAGCTCAGACAGTCCCCATGGAGGTTGCAACTGTGTGCTTAGGCACATGACTCTGCCCCTGCCTGCACACCCTCCCATCCTCTGCTGCGAGAATCTATGCATGTGAAAGAGAAGAAAGCCAAGGGACCTGCCCTTCTTTGAGAGATGAGGTAGCAAAGCATTGCTTGCTTGCTTTCAAACCTAAGAGAGTTTGAAAGATTTGTGCCTCCTGGGGAGAACTCCTCTGGGTTTGAGGTTTGTCCTTCCCTGCATTTGAGGTTTGTCCCCCCATGACAGAGGCTGAGGAGCTCCCCAGGACCTCAGACATCCCCTGTGGACCACAGTTGTCTTTGCTGGGTTTCAGGGAGCGCCTGCTGTGACCCCCTCCCGCTTGGTTGGTAATGGTGCACCAACACACACGTAACACATTCCAGACTCCCTTGGTTTGACTGATGCATATTTTGACAGTTCAGAGAAAACATTTTGCAAGATGCAGAGTCAAAGGCTTTTTCAAGCCGAGATGTTGTGGAAAGCTGTGTGAGCTCTCCAAGGCACTATCTCTTTCTTTCTGCCAGCTGCTCTAATGAAAGCTCCCTGTGCAGGCCAGAAGATACAGCAGGGAATAATACATTCCTTTAAATAGCATCCTAGCTGGCTTGAGGATCCCGTGAACATTTTAACTCACTTATAATTTTCCTGTGGTTCAACCCTCTTTCCCGCAGCAGCCTGCTCTGGGCACTGCAGCCAAGCAAAGACAGGGGAAGCCTTGAAAATGGCATTAGCTAACCACCCGTGACTGTTCTGGGAGCACTTGTGCTCATGTCCTTTCCCAAGCAATACTCACCCTGTGTGTGCTGCTCAGAACTTCATTACCTGGAGGTAATTGGCATATGGAGACAGCGCTGAGGTCAGCAGAGGAGACCTTGTTCCACCCATGAATGATCTCCAAGAGTTGATCGCTTCAATAACACGAGGCACTGGCCAGAAAATGCTCCCTTAACATCTTCCATGTGACATTTTTCCAGAGGCAAAGCCAGCTAAAGGGGTCCCTGCATGTTTTCCACCCTCGGACCTGTGCAACCATCTGTAAACAAGGTCAGTGAAAGAAAACTCCTGGCACCAAAGGGGGAGATAAATTAATTGAGATTTAAAATGTGCACAGATCCCATTTGCAGCACGACCCACAAGCAATTGTTTTGGCACAGCAGTGGGACAGCAAACTGCCAAACAACAGAAGGAAAATGTTTGGGGCTAAGGAGCATTGGGAGTCCCTTAAAGAAGCTTTGCTCAAGGACAGTCTTCAATAGGGAACTGTCTCCTGGATGAGGAGAAGGAGAAACATGAGGGCAACACTGAGAGGTTTAGAATTTCTATACAGAAAGAATTATTTAGAGTAATTCCCAGTCTCATGTCCCATAGGAAATTTTGAATAAAATATTGAGATTCAGTGGCAACAACAGCCTAAACAAAAATAAAGAGAGGAAAACTGGTTTTGGGAAAAAAATATCAAAAGGATCATTTTCTCTGCTGAAAGCTGAAATTCTTCCACAAAAGAGTCATTTTGCCACTCCCAAGAAAACCAGAAAAAAATACCAGCATTTTTCCATGGGTGATTTTTAATGGTTGCCTCATTGTCTTCAACTTCACTGTTCCTTCTGCAGAGCTTCCCAGCCCTGCCCTGGCCTCCCTGTGTCCATCAGCTGTATGCAGCCTCTCCAGGGTGGGACAGGTTTCTGTCTCATGCAGCTCACAGCACACCCAGTGTCAGTGTTTTAATCAGATTATATTACTGATGTCGATACCCTGATATAGCCAGAGCTTTGTGATGCTGAATGTCTGCGCTACCAGAGCATGTCAGCAGTGCTGGGCTTTCTCTCTGCCTTAGTTTCTCTGCATCTCTGTGCTTCTTGCCTTGCTCTGCCACCGCCCCATAATGCGTCTCCTTCTTATCCCAAAGTTTTGATGTTATGGAAATAACAGGTGGCACTGCAATATTTTTTGACATTATGAAGGAAATGGTGTCAAACAGCCTTAAGACAAGTGTCCCAGGTTTTACAGGGGCATTCTAGGGACTATCCCTAATATTTATCAGGTGTTTTCCTTTGTTGTGCAGGTCTACAAGGGATATTTCATATCACCCATCTTGTCATGGGTTTGTCTGCAGATCTAAACAATTTGTTTTGCATAGGCCTACCAGCAACCCAATCAAGTTTATAATGTAAATGTCAGCAGAACCAGATCTGCTTTTAGCTGGGAAGATCTGGTTTCTCTATAAGCCTTCACCCTGAGAAAGGAAGTTCTTTATATATGTTTTACAATGAGAAACTCGGCCTCTTCATTACTTATTTTGTGTTTGGGAGCAGATTAATTTGCATTGAACCGAACAATGGTCAGGGTTCCTCAAACTCGAAACACAACCCTGTTTGCTACAAATTCATCTCCATGCAGCATTTCCAGCACATGCAGAGGGCATCAAAAGAGTTTTTCATGGGAGCTGAACTGCTTTCACACCTCCAGCTGCAGCTGTGTGAGAAAGAACCATTCCGAAATGTCATGGCTCTTTTGGTGACAATGAGTACAGGTGGTTTTTCCCCACTTCCCAAGCTACAACTGCAGCAGCTGCAGCCTTTCAGCAAGTTTGGCAAGTTTGTAATGAGAGTGTGTGCACCATGCCCTGTCACCAGCCCAGCACAATGGGGACCAGGGCATGCTGACATCATGCTGCCACTGGAGATGGACCTGTGTCCTGCCCACACTGCCACCAAATCAGTGTCAGCACCAGGCATGGACCTGCTGCTGCAGAGCTCACCCTTGGTTGTGAATGTTTGCAACCTGACATGGGAAATCTCACAAAAGAACAGATTTGGTGCCTGGTTTGATCTCTCCCAGTACCTGCTTTGAAACCTCAGTGTTCATAGTACTCAAAAAACAGAGTTACTCTGTACATGGATTTTGGTGCGGCCATGACATAGAATTCTATCATGGTTTGGGCCAGAAGAGACCTTAAAGACCATCTAGTTCCAACCTCCCCTGCCATGAGCATGGACACCTTCCACTGGACCAGGTTGCATGATTTCTATAAGCAGCCTGTTTCAGGGCCTCGCCAGCCTCACCACCCTCAGTAAAAATTTCTTCCTAGGATCTAGTCTAAACCTGCCCTCTTTCACTTTGAAGCCACTCCCCCTTGTCCTGTCACTCCCTGGCCTTGTCAAAAGTCCTTCTCCAGCTCTCTTGAGATTTTTTTAGCCACTGGAAGGTGTTGTAAGATCTCCCTGGAGCCTTCTCTTCTCCAGGCTGAACATCCACAACTCTCTCAGCCTGTCTCCATAGCAGAGGTGCTCCAGCCCTCCCATCACCTTTGTGCCTTCTTCTGGACTCACTCCAACAGGTCCACATCCTCCTTATGTTGGGATCCCCAGAGCTGGATGCAGTATTCCAGCTGGGGTCTCACAACAACAGAGTAGAGGAGCAGAATTCTCTCCCATGAGCTGGTCACTCTGCCTGTGATGCAACCCAGGACACAGTTGGCTTTCTGGGCTGCAAGCGCACATTGCTGAGTTTCTTCAAGGGCCATGTTGAACTTCTGATCCACTAACAACCCCACATCCTCCCCAGGGCGGTTCTTAATCCATTCTCCACCCAGCCTGTATTTGTGCTTGGGATTTCCCCAAGGCTGGGACCTGCAGGAGTCCCAGCCAGGGACCCCACTGGTGTTTTCCAACCCCCCAGCTGGGAAGAAGTAGCCTGCAAGCATATCCATGGCTCAGCTGTGGGAGCCTGCAGACCAGAGAATTAAGTATTCAGCAACCACTGAACTCAAAAATAGACAGTAGGCGCCAAAATCTTCAGCTGTGGTTCCTTGGACTACACTGGATTTACGCTGATTTAAGCCAGCTGAGGATCCGCACCTCCGGGCCAAGTCCTGCTGTCCTACCTCAAGCTGATGGCGAGCTGATGTGACTGATGACTAAGATTTCCATTTAACTCGAAGCATGAGCAGGGCCTGTGTAGTGCTACCATTGTTGACTCCAGCCTTTTGTCTCGGGCTGTAACCGATAGGCCTAATAACCGAAATCATACTGCATGCATTCATTCACCCTCTTCGCAAACAGCATGTTATTGAGCTCAGTGGTGAAAAGGCATGCACAAACACAATGGGACTGGGATTAAGCCCAGCTGCATTACCAAAGTAAATACTTTTGCTGCTGACAGTTGGTCTGTAGGGATTTGGAGAAAAGTTTTGTGCATCTACTTAGGCAACATATGGTTTTATTTTTCCTGTTAACAAAAACAGTAGTGGTCAAAAGTCAACACCCTCTGATGACTGTTCAGTGGCCAGTGTGGAATGGGCTTGGTGGTCTAAGTCCAGTCCCTTACATGTCCACATAAAAATCATCCTTTTCCTGCATTCCTCTTTCACTTGGCACTGTGGTTTACAGTCTACACAAGGAAGCTGGAGGGGGGAGATTTGAGGTTAATCTCATCTGTCCTCCTTTCTGATTGAAAGCAATGGGTGACGTGGTTTGGGTTAAGATACTCTGCTAGCTTCTTTCATTCCTCTTGTGATGAAAACCCCTCCGCAATCTGTTTCCTTGAAGCCTGAAAAGAGTCAGAATTAATCCGCATTAGCCAGCGGCCGGGGCATGTCAGCCAGTCAGACATCTAAAGCAAACACACGGCCGACGAGGACGAGCAGCATGCCAAGAACACAAATGGTCTGAATTTAGCCCTTCATCTCCAAGCTGAACGCACACAGTTCTCCAAAGATCTCTGCAACACTCAGTCAACAGCTGGTCACCTTCACATCTGAAACCAAGAAGAAAATCCACAAGGGCCTGGCTTTATATTTGGCGATGACTTCAGTGGGGTGGTAAAGGGCAGAAAGTTGGCTGAGATTCCACAAGTGCCCATATCACGTAGCCCCAGTGAAGTAACTGGCAGATACTGGCACTCTGCATCATTGGGAAGAAAAAACCCACCACCACCATCAAACCCTCCATAGGGATTCCCCTAAAATATTTTAAAGCTTTCAAGGTGCAAACAGGTCTTGTCTACACTGAGGTAATGAGAATTACAGCAACTAGAGTACAACTGCTAACACTTAGCATCTGTGGGGTCAGAGGCAGCTCGAGAGCTGGAAGGGGTGTTAACTAGATCCACCACATGAAGTAATTGTTTTTAAGGGAGTGTATCCAAGCTGGAACACAGCAATGCAGAACATGCACACTAGGACAGGTGTAGTCCCAGGCACAGTGGGTGGTAAGCAAGGCTGAAGAATCACAATTAAGTAGCCAAAATGTGTTGCCTAATCCAGGCTTCCCTGCTAAAATGAAGGGAGGTTTTTTTGAGGGCCAGATCCTGCATAATGCCCTGCATAATGTAATGTTTTCCATCCTCAGGTACTCCTGACACCTCTGGAAGCTGAAGGTCCAAAATATTTTGCAGAGGATGCTCAAACCTGCCCAGGAACAGCCAGCAATGGGCAGGCAGCCAGGGCTGGGGGAGCTAAGCCAGGTAGAGAAATGCTGCAGCTCAGGTTGACAGTGAAAGGGAGCTCACAAATGGGCCTTCACAGTCCCATGGTTGCTCACACATCCATCCACAGAGGAAAAACGGAAAAGGCAGAAATTGTTTCTGTTCCTATGAAAGACAATCAGTGAAAACAGAAGCTTATCTTAACATTTTTCTGCAGAAGTTCAAGGGTTTTCATTTAAGAAGCAAAAACTGAAAAATGTTTGGTTTCTGGCAATCAAAACCTGGAAACTATTTGGCCAGAAACCAAAACAATTTGGGGTTTCTGGGTTTTGGTTTTGGTTTGAGTTTTTGCCAAACTCCTGAGCTTTCTTTGCCAAAAAAACTGCACATTTTTCAAGCTTTTCTTCCTCAATGAAAACCTTAAAATTGTTGTTGAAATTGGACATTTCCCACAGTTTTGGGGAGTTTCTTGGAGGGTTTTTTTTAAAGGCATTTTCAGAAAAAAAATTGTGTTTTGAATGAACAATTTCATCCATCAGCTCTGTAAGCAGATCTCTTGGAGGGCGTATCACACCCTCACTTTTATCTCCTCTCCCCAGCCCATTTTTCTCACCCATGGGACTCAGGGCTGTGACCATGGTCTGGTTTTTAACATCTCACGGCCAAGATTTACAACTGTGGAGCAGCCACGCTGTTTTTCCTAAGGACAAACAGTTCTGAGGTGGGAATTGCTTTGGCTTTTTATATGAGAAACCTACTATTTCTCTGGAAATTAAGAATTGTAGCAAAGGGAATTAAGTATCTGGAGCCTAGATGCAGCAGTACTTGGACTTGGAACGTATTTGAGTGTGTTGTTCTGGGAGATGAAGGTGCTGGTGATTAGGGGGACTTATTAATTGATAATGTTATTAATCGATATACCTATCGTAGAATTTTCTTAGTGGTTATTATAAAATTCACTGTATAACATACAGCAAAACTCACAAGGTGCAGACGTGTCCTTGAAGACGCCATACCAAGAGGTCCCGGAGCCTCCTGGACTAATTAAAACAGCCAGGATACCCTATGAAACAAAGATAAATCAGAAAATATGTCAAAAGAACAAGATAAGTAGAGAAATTCACCAATTAGACCAGTTACAGTTGCCAGCGAGTCCAGTTTGAAGCAGTTTTGAGCAAAAGGTAGAAAGTTCACGAGAGGAAGACCACTAACTTCATCCCCAAAGACCACCAGAGACCCCTGCCCCGAATTACCAGGAGGAAAAGCGCAGGCGCAAGAAGGAGTGGCACGGGGCAGAGAAAATGGAAATCAGTTCTTGAAACTCATTATAATAACCCTGCCCTCTCTAAGAAAATAATGTTTATGCATGAAGAAATAATAAATATGTATAACTTACTTCCATCTAAACCAGTTGTTAACTCGACCAAGTGTGCATGTTTTTGGAGGAACTATCCCCCACGCACCTGGGCCCGGAATAAACTTACCTCTCTCTAACCCTACTGGATATAGAGTCTTCTTTCTGCAAATCACTGGAACCTGGTCCCCAGAATGCCCAGTTGTCATTTACCCACAGGTTTATTAGAGCTGCTGGCCCTGAGTCTACCACAAAACCCACAAAGTACATGGCTGATACAATCTGCATTAATATTCAAAGTCTGGCACAGCAAATGTGGACATGAAAGATGAGCAGGAAAAATTAGATATTACAAACTCCTGACACAAATACAGTGCTAATGACTAAAAAGAAAGCGAAAACCACTAGTGCTTCTCTGCCCCAAGGACTGAACTTGGAGGTGGAGCTGAAGAGTGAACCCAGCTCAAAACTAGGTGTTGTAACCCTGGCTCCAGGGGTAACTTTGATCTGACCCAACACTGAAACCAGAAACTGCACACAAATGAGGGAAATTTGGACTGGAAGCTGAGTGCCAGAGTTTAAGGCTGTTCTTTTGTGTAGCAGATCCAAACTACAATAAAATATCTCAGCTCCCTGAAGTTCTGTGAATGGGAATTTGGACTGGTTTTGAATTTCATTCTTCCAACCAATCTCCCATTAAATGGCCATTGAAAGAGCCATTCTTTGCCCAATTAAAGCAAAGAGATCTGGAGTCTTTATAATTAAGTAGAGCCACCTCATGGCTGCTTTCCCCCTGGAAATATCCTCTTTTTCTTGCTTTCAAGGTCTGTTTGGATGCATTATGTGGTTGGGGCCCTGAACTTGTTATATGATGACCCTGCCAGAGCATGGAAGACCCATGAGGAAGACTAACACAGGAAAAGCAACCACACATGTCAGTGGAAAGTGGAAAAATGTGCCAGAAGGAAGAGGGGAGGTGACGAGTCTCAAATTTAGGCAAAAATGGGATGGCCACCCAGCAAAAATGCCATCTTGGAGGACTTTGAGCAATATGTTCGGAGGGATTAGCCAAGACAAGAATTGATGACAGGAAAAGATGGATTTAGGGTGGGTTGGAGAAGAATAAGGAAAGTGTGGGTGAGGAGGAGACAGGTCAGGAGCTGGTTATGAGGACAAAGGTACTGTCAGGATTTGGAGATGGATCAGGGATAAGGAGGAAGTTCTGAGAGGCTGGTATGTTCTCACATGTCAAGTGTTAAGAAAGGAGTAATGAAGGATTATAAGGGGTCTGGGTGGTCAGTAGAGAAGAGAAATGGATGAGGTTTTTCTTTTCTTTTTCTACATTTGCATATTAATGGCCCTCACATTATTTTAACTCTGATTTTCAGCAAAGTTTATTTAAGCTTTGACATAGTGTAACACTGTCAGCTGAGCCATGGTTAACAATGCCGTCCCCAAAGCCCAAGGCAAGCAAGGCAAAGGAAATAAATCAGTTTAAATCTCTGCAAAAGGTTTGCCGGTTGCAACAGGGTGAAAGCACAGGCACAGTAAATTACTGTGATTCAGCTCCCTGTTAATTCAGCATCTGAATCCTGCCAATACAGGAGAGACACTGTCATTAATACAAACCTGGAAACAAGCTAAAATAGCAGCACAAGCTGGTTTCAGAGGCACTCACATGGAGCAGTTAGCCTGGGCAATGAGCTGGGGCTGCTCGTGGTGAAAGCCTCACAAATGGAGAGGTGGGTGAAATGCCAGACAGCCCCAGGAGAGAAGGGAATATTTATACTGATTTATTCTGACATTTGAACTGTAGTGTCCTTATAATAAACCATGCCCCAGGAGTGGGTGTTACTTGGATTGTCCTGACACCAGAGAACAAGAAAGCCAAGAAGGGGAAACTGAGGCAGGGCAAAGATTTGACATCCAGCTGCATAAGCTCCCTTCGTGGTCCTTTATCAGGATTGTTTTCACCCATCATGTACTCACATAGTTAAGAGAATGTAGGAAGCTGCAATTCCTTTGCTTTCCAAAGCCGTTACTCAGGAAAAGACTAATTAAGTGGCTGTGTTGTTACAGCAGGTCCTGGAGTCTCGGAGCACAACCAGCGGCGATTAGGCAGGCGTCAGCTACTGGGCGGGATTTCCCACTGCCCAGCTGTGTAATTATCACGGCAGCTAAGCCAAAATCCTCTGACAAAGAAAACCAGCTGCAGCCTGCGGGGCCGGGAGATAGCACATGTCCAGGGGAGAGAGAGAAAGAATAACCTCTTCTCTTCTGTATTTTTCCACAAGACATATCAAAGAAGGCAAGCACACCACAGTCCTGCAGAGGAGCAGATAGGAATATCTATTTCTGGGGAGCACCTGGAATAAGAATCAGGGGTACAGCACAGTTCACTGCAGTTTTCTTGGAGAACTGAATATTCACTGTCTCCCTCTCTTAGGGACATGGAGGTGGCAGGTGAAAGCTGCTGAGGAGGGAGGATGGGTTGCATTGCTTTGAAATACGGACCCCATGTTGCAGCATCATCCCTGCAGAGTGGGGCTAAGGCTGTCTTTAATATCCCCAATAAAGCACTGAAGTGGACCTTGAGTGATGGAGAAGCTTTGGGTTTGTTTCCAGAAAAGATTTCTGTCGTCTGTGACCTTGAGTAACCTCCTGCCTCAGTTTACCCATCTCTA
The DNA here is from genome assembly GCA_035583235.1 of Hafferia zeledoni. NCBI lineage: Eukaryota > Metazoa > Chordata > Aves > Passeriformes > Thamnophilidae > Hafferia > Hafferia zeledoni. The sequence goes on from JAWWEV010000134.1 coordinate 67,746,714, forward strand.
AGGGGATGGTGTCTTCATTAGCTACCTCAAAAGCAGTCTCAGCCATATCCCAGAATGACTTCAAACAAACTGAGCAGAACCCAGCCCACCAGTCAGGAGCTTTCTTCTATCTGCCGGTGCCACCAAATGCTCCTTGAAGAGATGTCTTCCCTGTCTGTGGTCACAAGGCTTTTTTTGGCACTTGAAGAGGCCATTAGCATTTCCAAAGCTGCTCTTTACTCCCAGAACCCAGCTGCCTGCCAGCAGGGATGGCTGATGCACAGGAGGGAGCAGAGAGCCAAACATAGGAGAGAAAAACTGAGGTGTCAACATGTGCGAGAGGAACTGGAGTTACTTGGAAGAGTGGGTGCAGCTCCTTGCCATGGATCAGCAATGTCTTCAGTGGTGTATGTGATAGTTTTGGCTTTAGTCAGCATAGGGCCCCATTTGGGCTTCAGTTTTCAGCAGGCCCCAAAGGATATGACAC
>JAWWEV010000134.1:67747279-67758075 GCA_035583235.1 Hafferia zeledoni
TCTCCTGCTCTGGGAGTGGACTTTTTGAGTGGGTACCAGGCAGTTGGCATTCTGCCAGCTAAAACTTTAACAGTGTACCAGGACAAAAGTAGATCAGGAGAATGTGGAGAGGTTGCAACTGGGAACCACCACCACCACTACCAGCTCAGGGTCATCCCCTCCCCATACGCTACCTGCCAGGTCCAACTGACCTGTGTAGAAGGAGAGTCATCCCCTGGTTATTCCTTGTATTGGTGTCCCAGCACATCGTGCACGGTGTAGACCTGGTTGTGAGGAGCTTGGCATGAGCTGCACATCCAGCATGTGGCAATGGACATGGGACACACCTGGACCTCGTGGCATGAAGGATGGCATGAGAGACAAGAAGAAAAAGAAGGACAAGGGCAAAAGCCAAAATTTTCCAGAATATCAGCACAAAGTTATTTATTTCTATTTATATGTAGTAGTTTCCTACCCAGTTCCAATTTCATATCATCATCGAAAGCCCTCTCTTTGCTCCCATCTGAATTTATTTGGAGTGATCCTCCCCCTTCCTTCAAACAGCCTGACTGGACCTTTTCAGTAGGTCCCTCATGGACAATTTTGCTTGTTGGAGCCTGCAGGCAGGGACAGATCTCACCTGATCTGCTGATCTGCTGCATGAACTCGTTCCTTTCTTGAAGGTCCCAGCCTCAGCCTCAGCCTCTAACTACATCCTTAGTGACTCTGCAAATCTGCCAACCATTAGCAAATCCCTTCTCAGAGGACTCTTCAATCCACAAATTCATTTGCACTTAAATTGCATGACACACAGCCTGGATGAGTAACGAAGAGTGTGACCTTCCAGCCATCAAGCATTGCTAATATCTCAACTATTTCAAATGTTTAATAACTGAATTTAATGCAGTGAGAACAACTTGATTGAATGCGCAATATCTGTAGCAGCTAATTAACCACAGTAGCCCAGAGAGGTCTTGGACTTCATGCAACCTTTCAATATAATTACAAATTTTTAACAGCAAAATGAATTTAAATCCAGCCTGACACAGCAATCCATCTTCATCTCCAGATAAAAGGTAGCACACGTGGTATTAACATTTAAACAAGAGCCATGGGCAGTGGAGAGAGACAAGGAGCATTAGCAGATGTGCTGAATTAATTACTAACAGCGCTGTGAGAGGGGAGGGGTGGATGAGTACATTGCATTGTACAGGTCAGACTTACAACACTGCCACTCATTTTGGTGAGTGTTGTAATCTATGAGTTTAGACTTCATAGCAAAGGCAGGACCCTTTGGATCGACCTGTGTCTCCACTGGAGGAACAAGTGAGTGGTTCCTGACTCATCCTTCTCCTGTATGTGCAGCAGGGCTCACACCAGCAAGCACTGGTCATCACATCTCTGATTTTATTAGAGCTGTTTCCCAGCAAAGTGGGACTGAACACAACCACCCCTCATGGGAATCCTCTACCCTCCTGTGAGCCATGCCTGGAGCTGCTCCTGGAGATTTCCTCCTATCTTCTCTTCCCAGACAACAACTATGTGCTGTGACTTGCAAGGTAATGAGGATTTGGATAGAGAGCTTGCAGGGTAAAAGTTTGACCACATTTGTTATTGACTTCCGGACACTAGGTGGGACTCGTGGCCCCCTAAAACAGCATTCCAAGCAGTGCAGGGGAAGTAGGGATGTCTGTTCCTCTCCTCTGTCTGTTAAAGGTGTCAGACACAATTCAGGAATGGAGTAAATTGGGGTCCATCCCACAAGCAGAACATCTCGGCACACAAAACTCTTGTTGGTGTTAATGGATGCAGGAGGTCACTTTCTTGCAAAGTACTGACATTCAGTAGTATCTGACCTGAAAACTCAACCATAAGACACCTTTGCAGTCACCTCCCAGGTAATAATAACAAAAGGGGAAGAACTCATTTGGAGTTTTAGTTTGCTTTCTTGATTTGACCTTTCTGCATTCAGAGAGCCTCTCCTAAAAGCCAGGAAGGCAAGAAGCAGATTTTAATGAAAGGTGAGATTTCTATTTTAACAAGCAATCCCCTACCCTCAGCTTCTTGGATGAGGCATTCTAAGCCCTTCTGGAGCCTGTACAACTGTAAAGCCAGCACAGGTAATTTCTTTGGAAGTGCTCCCCATTTATTATAACAGCAGCACTGACAGTAAAACAGATGAAAACCAATGAAAGTAAAACATAGACAACCTATAATCATGGTATTGAGCAGCATTAGTTAATATAAAAAGTTCAGAATAAACAGATAGGACATGAAGGAACTATTTGTTCTTGCTGCTACGAACCGTTCAGATTCCTACTTAGCTTGTATCTGTCAAAGACATTTTTCTCCCAAGAGCTCATGAAGCGTTACAAATAATCTGTCCCATGGAGAGTTTTAATTGCTGAGTTCAAAACTAGGCTGACTCTGCCAAGTGTGATAGCATCAGCTGGTGGCGTCATTTGTCATTGTTACAGGCAAATAAACTGGCGAGTTAATCAAAGGGGATGAAAAATGAGATGGTTTCGCTCTTCAGAGTCCTGAATCCAATTCCTTCTCCTTTCTTCTAGCCAGTCTACACCAAAAGTGCCAACAACACCAGCTGCCCAAAAGGCACTCATTCAAAAATCCATTGTAGACAACACACAGGCATATTCTCATCGGGTAAAGTAAAGGACAAACAGGAGGAGATATTAGTGAGTAGGAGACAAAGAGAAAAAACCCTTCTCTGGAGAGTGCAGCTGGAGGAGATGAGCAGAGAGGAAGCCACTGCTGCTCAGGCAGCACCTTGGTCCAAGGCCCGCCATATCAAACAGACACAAGGTCTCTGTAGAAGGACAGAGTGGTGAAACATATTCTTTCAAGGACCCCTTTGATGATGATGATGGCCCAGTCTTCGCGAACGAAGTTTAAATCAGTTTAAATCTCTGCAAAAGGTTTGCCAGTTGCAACAGGGTGAAAGCACAGGCACAGTAAATTACTGTGATTCAGCTCCCTGTTAATTCAGCATCTGAATCCTGCCAATACAGGACCCCTTTAACTACTGCATAAAACAAACAGAGATCAAAATCTGAGTGAGTCTGAGTGTTTGTGAATCCTGTTTGTCAGCAATATGCTGCCTGGAAGCTCAGATCTGGGCTTTTGCTAATCCTAACCATCACATGTTGTTTCACTCCACTATCACTGCCCTTCTCTGGCAGACAGAAACAGTTGCTTGCAAATCTTTGCTCTTAATATGCCAGTGCTGATCTTCATGAGACCCAAAGTAGAGAAGAAGATAATGTATTTGGTCAAAAGGTGTCCTGCTTATCTCCTTCTTCACTCCCTTTGGTGGAAAGACGGGAATTATTTACCAGATGAAGACCTAGTATCTCAAACTGATAGAGCAGACTCCCTAATGCTCAAGGGATTCAGTCAGAGGTTCTCATATCTCATACAAGCTTCCAGATTCCCTGAACAACTGTGAAGAAATTATGCAGCTAGCATCTCCAAGTCTGTGAAGGTGTACAGACACTCACAAATGAATCTCCACAGTGATCACAGAACATCCTGAGTTGGAAAGAACCCACAAGGATCATCAAAGTCCAGCTCCTATCCCTGCCCAGGACCAGGAATCCCACCACGTGCCTGAGAGTGTTGTCCAAACACCCTTTGAACTCTGTCAGGCTTGGTGCTGTGACCACTTTTTGGGGAGCCTGTTCCAGTTCCCAAACACCCTTTGGGTGAAGAAACTTTTCCAAGTTGGCAGCTGAGTGTCAGTGCTCCCAGCCTGTGACAACTGCAAAGTGAATTTATAAGCTAAAACCTTTGCATGATATTTTATGGTTGACCCCAGAACAAACCCAAGCTCTTCAAAGTCCATGGCCAACACCAGCAAGAGCATCTTTCTTCATTTTACATATTCTGAAGGCATCTTCTTATGCTTTCTTTTCCCCTTTAGCCCACCCTCCACTACCTCTCCTAGCAAACTTTACTATGAATCCAGCCCCAATAGTCCTAAGCTTACATGCCTTTATAGAGAAGTGAGAGACTAAGAGCAAAACAGGCTGTTCTGAACAGCTCTATCCTCATCCTTCACCCAACTGCCTTTACTTCAGCCACAAAAGCCCAAAATCTTGCACATATACCAGTTCTTATTCCTTTTGCCTTTTTCTTAATTTTCCCCCTCTTTAGCAAGAAAATCACACTTTATTTCCCGATCCCTTGATGTGAAATTTGTTTAGACAGGATCAGAACAAACAAATGTAGAGGACCAGATACTTCTCCACATCCAGCTAAGACTTCTTTAAACTTCATATGCTTTGTATCTTCACATCCAGAGGTGAGCAGATCTGGCCTTGCCCAGGTGCTGCTCTCCTGACTGGGGGGTCAGATGGGGCAAGGTGAGCTACTCAGCTTGCAGTTCAAGATGCTGGAAGAAAAAAGCTGTTGTCTTCCTCAGTGTATGTGGAATGGGTGGAGAGAACAGTGACATTCCCTTTGCTCAAAACTTACACAGTTTTAGGACTTTCAAGCTTTCCCCAGTAAAATAAGTGGAATGTTACCCCAGTGTCCAGCAGCATCTGTGAAAAAACCAAAATGGTAATTTAAAGAAAAACAAAGTCACCTCTTCCAGGACTTGATCTTATGTTCTCAGAATTTGACCTCCTGTCCACTAATGTGTATGAAAATACCCTCCACAATGAAACATTTCTTCATAGGCAATTATCTTAATTTTTATTACACAGGAATTCCTTTTCCTGTCAGACAGGGTTTGGGTGAGCTGAGCACTGCACATGGCATCTCTAGTTCCTCCCAACAGATATCAGAGTGGATGATCTCACAAAACGTGCATTTCCCCTCCACAAAATTTCAAAGTGGGACCACATCCCTACAGATTTCCTACAGCCTGGAATGAGGTTGCACCTTATTTGTCCCTCAATGACACCAGTGGCTGGGCATGCTACAAGCCTCTAAAAAGCAAAGGCTGAGCCAGAGGAGAGAAATTCTGTTGTAATAAACAAGGTGGAAAGCAAATAAATGCTGGAAAGAAGAAATAAACTGCAAGAAAGAAGCAGCATGAAGGAAATTTGGCATCACAACTGGCACAGTAGCAGGTTTCTGCAGGTAGAAGGCAAGACCAAGATGTTTTCTGTTTGCCTAAAGTGCAGCAATCAGCAGTGGTTAATTAGTGCTTGCAGTAGCAGCTGACCTCACAGATCAAATCATCCTACAAGGCTCAGGATCATCTCCTTTACCACAAGTGAAAGATCCTACCACTGAATATCTTGAGCTGGTGTCTACTAAGGATAGTCTGTATCCCCATGTCTGGCATCGCAGAACATTGGTCATGGTCTCAGCCCCCAGTGCCATGTGCCAATGGCTCACTACATTGGCATGTTCCCATTCTGAAAGCAGAAACCAAACCAAAAACATGTGTCACCTTGCCAAAACTCACAACTCCACCCCAAATCTCATGACCTTTGGGTGTTCAGATCCTTGCAGCAAGCCTTTTACCTCTACCTGGAAAGAATTTCTTGGTGGGGAGCATCCTGTCCCATACACCCATACAAAAAATAAAATAGCTCACGCCTTCATACCAGCAAGGTCTCAGCCCCACTGAAGGGAGCCATTGTGGAGTGACTGCATTATAAAAGTTGTTAAGACCTCTTCCAGACCATAAAATATGCAACAAAACAGAGTGCCAAATACCAGTCCTCTCCATGGCCCAAGACAAAGGGCCACCCTGCAAGGCATTAATCCCTGCAGCTGCCTTGAACTATTCATGTCTCTTGGCCTTATGTAAGGAGCCATTCCATTCTAGCTACCACTCTCCCCAAAACAGAGATTTGCAGAGTCTTTAACACAATTAAAGGTGACTCTGTGAACAGAGAACCCAAAGATCTGAATGGGAGGTTGTGACTTTGTAGAGAAGGCTGGACTGCTTATTTTCAGTGGGGAGTAAGTTTACCCAAAAATGCAGTTATGATTGTTTCTCCCTTACACACATCAACACCCCTTTCTTTTATCCAACAGCTTTGTGGTTAGTGCATTCCCTTGGGCTGTGAGTGACCTCTCTTTGATTCCCTTCTCTTCTCTGAACATCTCCCATCTCCCTGCCTCAAACCACCAGACCACAGGACAGAGCTACACAATTAAGCCTTACCAAAGCCCCGTGGGTTGTGTTATTGAGGTCAGCTTTGCAGGAGCAGCGTGCTGTCCCCTGGGCCAGCTGGGGACCACGCACCACCTCTTGCTGCTGGGTATGACAGGACACAGCTTCAGCCTCCCCACAGGAGAAGATGACCTGTAGGAGACACAAAACTAGCTGCAGAAATGCGGGAAGCATCATGGATTGCTGAGCTCTGACTAAAATATACTCTAAGTCTAGATACAGGCTGCAATGTGTCATCTGAGTCATGCTGTTACAGACTTCTGTGGGATTTTCCATTTTCTCTTACTGACACTGTTTAAATGTTTCATAGATCAACATGAATATGCATGGGCAGAGTGTCCCTTTCCATGGTGTCCTGTCCATGGCAGGGAATTTGAAACTAGACAGTCTTTAAGGTCCCTTCCAACCTAAACCATTCTGTAAATATTGGGAAACCTAATCTACAGGCTGGAGAGAAAGTCATGGACTCTACTTCTGTGGCAGAAAGGATTTTTAGTGTTTCATTGTACAAAGCTCTAAGAAGTAGATTTGAAGAACATCCTCTGGTGAATAACATGCAGCTTTGTGGTGCAGCTGTAGAAGGTGGGGTTTGAAGCTGGACCTTCCACCAGTGAGGCAGGAAATTACATATAAATTTATTTCATTTTGGGTAAACACCCAAAGAGATGGGCCTTTGGATTATAAGGAACTGCCACTTCCACATGGCTATTTGGTTCCTTGCTTTTTGTTCAAAGGCCTGAAAATAAAATGTTTTCCCTTAAACCAAAAGAACATTTTGGCTTGACACAAGAATGTGTTTTAATTTCTTGGGGTATTGAAATAAAGCTACAAATTTTAAGCTGGCTGGAGCAAAACAGATTTTTTACAAATGTTGGCTTCTGTAGCTAAGGCACACAAACAAACAAACAAAAATCTGTTTCTCACAGCTCAGCCTCTCATCCCAAACCACTAGTTTTCGGTGGGTGTGAGATGCTATCTTTGGTTTGCTTATTTGGAGGTCAGGAGACCTCTGCTTAAAAGCAATGAGAAGAAATTCCCCCTAGTGACAAAAAGGCCATGTTTCTGGCACAAAAAGCTGGTTTGCACCTTCAGGTGGCAGCTTATGACAAGGTTTATAGTACTGAAACTCATTGCACCAGCAGCCAGCCCTTATCTCGCTTATTTTAAATCAAAAGAGAGAAAACTGGGAGTCTGTGATGCTGTACTTCATCTGGGGTCAGTAACTGGAAGGGGTCTAATAGGAAAAAGACTCTCTAGAGGAGAACTCCCCAGCTTCCACCCAGCATGGTCCTTCTAATTTGCCCAAACCACTCTCCAGGATCCTCAGCTCGCACCTTTAGATGAGCATTGAAGCCTCCTAGAACAAGAAAAAAACCAAAACCCACTAAGACCTGGCAAGATTAAGCTGATTTGTCCTTCCCTGTGAGTCATCAAAGTATTTTTAAATGAACTTTGAATAACACAGCCCTATTCTTGTTTTGTCCATGTGGTAGATGAGAGCTTCTGGCTCCAGGCAATGTCTTATGGGCATCATTCTGAACAGGAAGCAAAACTAAAGTTGTTCCATTAGCAAAGGACTTGTTTTCCCCACCACTCTGTCCAGGCTGTCCCAAAGCCCCCAGCAGTTCTGGTGCCCTTGCTTGCAAATGCTCTGATGAAATGCTACCAAATCCTGGCTCCCAAGCCCATCCCACACCCGTTTTATGTGACAGCAAACCCTCAGTTTAGAGGCTCCCAGAAGTTTAATGTGTGGTGTCTAAAATAACCTGTCTGTTTGGTGACCCAAAATGGCCTGGGCAATTACATATCCATTGGGATTCTCAGAGCTGTGAAGTGTGTGGAAACCAGTCTATATGGAGCCATCAGCTATGAAAGCATTTTCACTCCTAAATATGAACCAGAAAAAAACCAAAACAGTTCAGATGACTGTTCTTCCAATTATTAAGGCATTTGCAATTAAATTTTTGGGTGTGTTACTGACAGCAAGATGGACACAACACTAAAAGTTCAGGCATGTTGGTGCAGGCTCATCTTTCCTGTGTACCAGCATCAGTGGGGTTAGAGACAATGTAATTTCAAAGACGCAAAATAGGGGTTATTAAATGCAGGGTGCAATTAATTAATTAATTAGTCAATTAATGTCAGCATACCCAATTGTAGAAGTATATTAGGCAACCTGGTCTTAGAGAGGTGCCATATCTAGGATTATACATCAGCAACTGAGAAAAGCGCATTTTGGAATCCTTCTCCATCATAGAATCATAGAATCAGTTGGGTTGGAAGAGATCTCCAAGATTGTCAAGTCCAACCCTTAATCCAACCCCACTTTGATTGCTAGATCATGGTACTCAGTGCCATATCCAGTCTCATCTTAAAAACCTCCAGAGTTGCAGAATCCACCACCTCCCTGGGCAGGCCATTCCGGTGTCTGACCACTCTCTCTGTCATGGTCAAAGGACTATGGAAAAGAGGATGTAAAAAGGCAAAACAACCCCCCAGACAGATACATATTAAAATGCACTAAAAAAAATGGATTTTTAACTTGTACAGATTAAAAAAATATTGGTGTGGCAGACCCAATGAACCCTATTTGCCTGAAGACTTTTTCCCTTTTTTCCCAGGCCAGGAAAGGCATGGTCAGTGGTACAACATGTGCTGCCCAGCAGTGAAGAAGCTGTGGCCTCATCCCAGGGGCATAATCCAGGTCCCTCCTCCCCATACCAGTTTGCACAAATCCATTTTAAACCAAACTATCTATGAGACCACCTTGCCTTTGTCAAATTTGGTTGATCAGTAATTCAGGTGAAGGTAATGACTGGATGCCAGAAAGTTTGGTGAGTAAAGGAAAAGGACCAAAGACAGAACAAAACATACCTAAAATACTTGGAAAGATCCTTGGACTTTGATCTGGCTACCAGTTAAAAACCACAGGCAATGTGACTTTTGCAACAACCTGCTTATGAGAGCACACAGTATTGAAATCCATGGGCAGGGATATATTTCACTAATATTTCACTGGTGTACACCAACCCTCTAGCCTGTTCTACCCAAGCTTACAGGGATGCAGGACTGAAATGTGCTTGGCTACAAGCCCAAACACAAATTCTGTTAGAAAAGGCATCGGAAATGAGGACCAGATTTGAAATTCTGGGTAGCACAAACTTCAGTTAGGCAACTTCAAGCAGAGGTGCAAAACCTCCCATGGTGAGTGGAAATGCTGCTCCTCTGCTCCCTTCTCCTGTCAAATTCTCTGGATGCTCCAGAAAGGCATTAACCAAAGGCACTCCTTAAGCCTCTGTGGCAGAGGGTGAATCTCCAAGCTCCACAGCCCAGCTCCCCTGGCTTTTGGGGTTTGCCACTGTACACCTATAAACAAAACTCCTCTCTGCTACTGTGGGAAAAGCAGTAGCTGAGCTACCCCTTGAAAAGCAAATGCTGATTCCCTCAAGAAGAGAGCAACGGTGTAATCCCCATGGATTTTCCACCTGGTCATGAAACCAATTCCAAGGCAAAGTGCAACAACCAAATCTCAAAACAGGAAACATTTCAGGCAGTTGGATCTCTTGGTCTCCTGGGGTGTGTTTGCCTTTCATTGGCCTTACCTTCTCAGTGCCCTCCTTGTTCTTGCTACCTCTGCTTGATCTCCCCTTCTCCAGTCCAATCTCTTTCCCAGCTCTTATGTTCACATCAAAAGGAAAGACTGAATCAAAGGAAGTGTGACCAGCAGGTCGTGGGAGGTGATTCTGCCCCTCTGCTCTGCTCACCTGCAGTGCTGTGTCCAGCACTGGGGCCCCCAGCATAGGAAGGACATGAATCTGTTGGAGCAAGTCCAGAGGAGGCCACAGAGATGCTGAGAGGGCAGGAACACCTCTCCTATAGAGACAGGCTGAAAGTTTGAGTTGTTCAGCCTGAAGAAGCCTCTGGGGAGACTTTCTAGAAGATTCCAGAGCCTAAAGGAGCTACAGGAGAGCTGGAGAGGGACTTTTGATGAGGACAGATCATCACAGGACTGGGAGGAATGGCTTTAAACTGAAAAAGGAGAGGTTTAGATTGGATATTAGGAAGAAATCCTTTACTGTGAGGGTGGTGAGGCCCTGGAACAAGTTGCCCAGAGACATTGTGAATGCTCCATCCCTGGAAGTGTTCAAGACAAGGTTGGATGGGGTTTTGAGTGACCTGGTCTGGTCAGTGGCATCCTTGCTCATGGCAGGGGGCTTGAAAATAGATAACCTTTAAGGCCCTTTCCAACCCAAACCATTATATGATTCTGTGATGTTTATCTCTCAGCTGGGTCCTTTTCACAGCCTTTCTTGATCTGGAAGGGAAATGGAAGGTTTTACACTCAGTCTCTGGGCTCATTCCTGCATGGCAAACAGCAGCAGTTCCTCTCCAAAATCACAACTTGGCCTTCTTCTGTGAGGGGGCCAGACATCCCAGGTCATGGTGTTCAGCCCACTCAGATGCTGCAGAGTTGATGTGAGAATCGCTGGCAAACTCCTGCCCCAGTGTCACTCAGTTATTAAAACATGCCTCACGCTCAGCCAGCCAGCCCTGGGTGCTGTTTGTGGTGCGACAATCACAGCTGCTGCTGCTGAGCACTTTGCAAATATCCGATGATACAGCCCCTCTCCTGCAGGCACCTCGATATAATTAGTCAAAAGCG
>JAWWEV010000134.1:67758175-67791679 GCA_035583235.1 Hafferia zeledoni
TGCTGCTGAGCACTTTGCAAATATCCGATGATACAGCCCCTCTCCTGCAGGCACCTCGATATAATTAGTCAAAAGCGTGATGGAAGGAAAGATAAAAAGAAAGCATGGGTAGATCTGGCACAGAGCCTGCTGCTCTCTTCCTTTGTTTATAATATGTATGAGGGAGAAAAAGCAGAGGAGAGGGAAGGATTTTGTGTGTTTGTGGCACACGCAGCTCTCTTGTAGCAATTATTAAAGGCTAATTTGATGATCTGCAGTTTTACATTCTGTTCTTCCCACGATTGGTGAAAAAGTACATGGGACAGGCAAAAAGTGCACTGCAAGGGGGCTCTAACTCTGTGTCCAAAGACAATTAACAGTTATGATCATTCACTAATAATGAGCTTGTGTTTGCAAACTGGCCCAACCGCAGGATATGCTGAACACGTTTATCATCAGCTCCGAGCTCCGTGAAACCTGATCGTGCTTCAAAACATGCCGAGTTCCTCGCTACGAGGAGCGCTGCCTGCTTTTGTATCTCCTGCCTCCAAATTTCAGTATTATTTTAAAACTATAATTGAATTTCAATCCTCTGTATGTGTGTGTGTGTGTGTGTGAAGAAAGGAAACACTTCTCCCAAGATTTACTGCATGTCTGTTACTGTGTGGGCTGTTTTGACTCCACAGCGTAGCACAGACCATGCAAACCGCGCACTATTGGAATCAGTTCAAACTTTTACAGTCCTTCAAATTGGGGCTGGAGCCGGAGAGGAAATACTAAAATCCTGTATATACAACTTCTGTCTGTGAGGGGGAGAGAAATTCCATGAAAATTAAGAACTCAATGATGTATAAATTTATATTCTGTTTAAAGGCTGGGTTGGTTTTTTTTTTCTTTTTTTCTTTTCTTTTTGGGGTCCTTTTTTTTTCCTGTTGAAAAAACAATTGAAGTCTTATATAAGGAAACCCAGGATCTTTAAATAACACTGGGTCCTACAAACTGGTGGTATAACAGGGGCTCAATCTTTTTAAGCCAAGCCATCTAATTAGCATGTGAGCCAAGTTTTATGAAGGTGAGTTAGTTCAGATGTGTTGCTCCTGAGAAAGCCGAGCCAATTTCTCTTAATGGCATGTGCTGTGAGTAATTAAACCGGATTCTGCAATCAGCATATTGTCCTTCCTGGCTGCAGACACCCGCCAGCAGGCTACAGTCAACAGGCACATCCACAGCAGCTCCTGCCCAGCAGGGACTGGCAAGCTCCAAGGCCAGGATGGAAGAGGGAGAGGGTTCAGGATGCTTTTAGCACCCTCTGATGGTTGCACAGCCTTGCCCCAAAGAGCACTTCAGTACAAAACCAAAATCAAATATAATAAGCTCATCTTGGGGTTTTCTATCCCACCAATATGACGCCCAGTGCCTGCTACACAAATGGCTCCATTCCACCAGTATGGTCCTGGTGTGGCACTGGTTTTGGAAACATGGACACTGACCCACCTTCAGTACCTTTCCAAAGGGGCCTCTCACAGCCTTCCCAGCTACTGCACCCGTCTCTCATCCACAAAGAAGCTGCTCTAACCAGGACTACTCCCATACTGTTTCCATTATATTTTTATGACTGTCATGTGGACAGGGGAAAAGGGGAGGCAAGGGGGAGACAAATAAGAGAAAAAGAGGAGCAGGACATCGAGTTCTGCCTTTGAGGAGGGAGCTGATAAAAATGCAATGGTCAACTCCCTCTAGCACATATTTCAGACACTGAAAATCTGAGCGAGCACAGGCAGCCCCACGATGAGAAAGACCCAGCACTTCCCTCAAAAGGCATTTTACAGTCTGCCTCGCAAACAGTAAGGCTGTAACCTCCATCCCCCTTCATTTTTTTTGCTATTTTTGTTTTGGCCTGGGCAACTTGCTCTTGATCACACACAGGTTGGGAGAAAATAAGCACAACAGCTTGATAAATTGCTTTCTGCCTGGAAACCCTCACGTGGCTCCAACAGGACGTGGCTCCCAGCCCTTCCCCAGCAGATGCCACGTGCTTTTACCCCAGCAGGGACACCACACACCCTGTGGGTCACAGCACTACAACAGGCACATTGCAGCAGTCCCCAGCCCTGTGGATATTTGCAGCTCATATCCAAGTGGGGACATGAGCTGCAAAACCCCTTGCACATCCCCAGACCTTCACAGGCCAAAACAGCTTTGTCCTCCACCCCTGTGACAAGCATCTGACCCTGCTGAGCCCCACATCTGGAAAATGGGTTCATTTTATTTTGTTCTGAGTCTTTCAAGTGGTTCCCATCGGTGCTAATGGGTTAAAGTGCTGCAGCTTGTCCCCACATTGATGGCAGCATGCTGGAGAAAGAAAGCTCATCTCTCCTACCCCACAGAGATGTTCTTGTCACCAGGCTTTGTCTCTGCTGCAGCAATCTCCAACAACCCCTGCCCTCCATCCACATGCTAAAATGTTTCCAAAGTTCACCCTTCTGCAAAAGGGGAGAAAACCAGGAATTTCACAGAATTTGTCAGCAGGCAAAAGTTTGCTAACCTGGTTGGGGCATGAAAGGCAGAGCTGAATAGTTCTCATTTAGTTGAAAACTGAGCAGTGATATCAGGCTGGCTGTCCAAAGGAAAGACAAGAGAAATACATGAAAAGAGGAAATCATCTTCTCCAAGTACTACTGCTGATAAAAACTCTGCACTGGGTGCAAGTTATTTCTATAGCCAGTCTTTATTGTGATATTTCTTAGAGCTGTTTGTGAGCACCTCACCTTAACTCTCCAATACCTTCTGAAATAAAGCAAATGCAATTACTGCCTTTGTGTTGGGCTGCAGGCAAAGCTCAAAGCAGCACATCACATGCAAAGTGGTTGTATCCAATACTCCTAGAACATGGCAGCAAACAATGGGTGCACATAACTAGGGTGGATTATCTTGTCCATGTATGGTCATATTTCCATTCATGTTTTAACCTTCCCTCAAAAGGAGTAATTTTTATAATGGAAATTTTTTTGACCACAGGAAAACCATCAGACCTAAAATGCTTTATGGGGGCTTCGGTTTTCTCCTGGGGTTTCCATTTTCTGCAGAGGCAGGAGGTGCAGTCAGACCACACTGAAAGAACAGTTTGCAGCCAAAAAGGAGACACCAGGATGGACAACCAGGTGGCTGAAACAAACTGCATCAAGAAAAACAAATTACTGCTGCCACTCTCAGCTGCAGCATATTCAGTTCCATTTTGACAGACCTGAGAAGATTTCTGTTTTCATCAAAAGTGTCTGCAAAAGAAAAATCACTTTCAGGCCAGGACTCATTGTTTCCTTCCTTTTTGCTGAGTGATGACAGACCTTGCAGAATCCCTAAGTGTAGGTGAAGTAGGAGAACCACATAAATATAAGCTAAAGTGCAGCTTTACTTCCCTTCCTTCCCATGGAATACCATCAGCCCTTGTAAATTCTGCAATGTGAGCAGCCTGTTCAGAGGCGAAGGGGAACAATAAACAACTCAGGAAGCGATTGCTGGCATCGCTGGAGAAGGTCCTGGAAACCCCAAAAGCAAGACCACTGCAGTGCTGTGGGCTGTGTGTTGAGTGTATGTGGTCCTCAGGGGGGCTGCAGGTCAGAGAGAAGATGAGAAAGCAAAGGGAGGTAGAATTGCAGCCAGGGGGTCACCTAATTCATCCGTGGCAAAGCTGTACTCTCCATCCCTTCACACTCTGTGTGTAGACACCAGAATAAGTCAAAGACAGGCAGCAACCTCTCACTCCCACAGTTTGTGCCTCTTTTTTTCCATCCACATAGTCCACAAAGTTTGGAGAGAGTAGGACAGGCTTTGGTACATTTTTTTAAGCACCATCCCAATGTAGAGAGTGCACCACCTCTCCAGCTGAGTGATGTGGTAGAAAGAGCCACCTCTGAGTGGAAAAGTTGTGGTTTGGTCTCATGTTTGCACCATTCCTTAGGGAAAAAGTCAAGCTGTTCATTTGGGGTCTCTCACCAACAGGTCATGCATGATTTCTGAAGCATCAGCACAGCTTCTTCATCAGTTGTTGGCAACATCTTTTGGACATAGTGAAAAGACAGCCTGACTCCACCACAAAATGTCACACAGATTTGATCTCTTGAGTATCATCCTGCCTGTGAGCTGGTGCCTGGGATGTGCCAGCAGGGACATCAGCTGCCCAGGTCATCCTGGGGCTCTTTGTTGGGACTGCACAGCCCACCCTGCCCTTACCCCCCAGGGGTGCCACTCATGCCAGCCACTGCCTGGCCCACTGAGATGTGTCCACACATCTCTGCTCCCTAGGTAGTCATCCGCTAAAAACCCTCTTTTAGGCCACAGAATGAAAGCTGAGAGGAGACAGGGTTGCTGTCTATAAATACATTGGGGC
Source organism: Hafferia zeledoni (assembly GCA_035583235.1). NCBI lineage: Eukaryota > Metazoa > Chordata > Aves > Passeriformes > Thamnophilidae > Hafferia > Hafferia zeledoni. Next base: position 67,762,542 of record JAWWEV010000134.1, read on the forward strand.
AAGCATCAGGGAGGCAATTGAGCTATTGAAGCTAGAAGACAATGTTGGCACAGGAACAAACGGGTATGAGGAGGCCAGGAATAAATTAGGCAAAAAATTAGAGAGAGAAGACAACCCTCTGAGAAGCTCTTGCCTGGAACAGACTTCCAATAAGGACTATATGACACAAAATAGTTTTCAGTCAGATGGATCTGACTAAATTACTGAAGATTTGGGATGGATGTGATGGGGCCTGCATGTCACTGCTGCCTGAAAAACAAAAGGTCTCAGCAAGCATTGAGGTGATCCTTTCTAGTTCCACATCCCACATTCCTATGAATGTGTAGGTACTACTATGCTGGACACACAGGATAATACAGAGACATAGCTAAAAATGGTAGATTTGAATTAAGCTGCCTCAATGTCATCCTAGAATCATAGAATAGCTTGGAAGGGGGATCTTGAAGATCATCCAGTTCCAACCCCCCTGCCATGGGCAGGGACACCCTCCACTAGCCCAGGTTGCTCCAAGCCCCATCCAACCTGGCCTCGGACACCTCCAGGGATGGGGCAGCCACAACTTCCTGGGGCAACCTGTTCCAGCACCTCACCACCCACACAATATAGAATTTTTTCCTCATATCTAATCTAATCTAATCTACTCTTTTTCAATTTGAACCCCTTCTCCATTGTCCTGTAAATATGCCCTTGTAAATAGTCTTGCCACCTCTTTCCTGTAAGTTCCCTTCAGGTACTGGAAGGCCACAGTTAGGTTATTCCAAAGCTTTATTTTTCCAGGCTGAACAATTCCAATTCTCTCAGCCTTTCTTTGTAGGAGAGGTGCTCCATCCCTCTGATCAACTTGGTGGCCTCTCTGGACTCACTCCAACAGGTCTATTTCCTTCCTGTTCTGGGGACCCCAGAGCTGGAGGCAGCTTTCCAGGTGGGGTTTCAGGAACGCAGAGTAGAGGGGCAGAATCTCCTCCCTGACCTGCTGCTCACACTGCTCTGGATGCAGCCCAGGACACAGTTGGTTTCTGGGCTGTGAGCACTCACAGTCAGATCATGTCCAGTCTCTCATCCACCAGCATCCCCAGTTCCTTCTCAGCAGGACTGCTCTTGATCTGTTCATCCCCTGGCCTGGATTGATACTGGGGGTTAAAAGTTAAAAAAAAATACATCTAGAAAGCCAATTCAGGGCAGACATACAGGTGAAAGGTCTAATTACTAAACTTACAATTCACATATAGCTCTCAATTCCTCCATACATTTACATTCTGTTTTGAGAAAGCTGTTATCAAACATTGCACTCAGTACATATATTTTTAAAAAAACAATCAATGGCTGTTCTCACAGGCACAGAATCATTTTGCAAAAGCACCCACAATATCTTCTATCCCATGATCTTCAAGTCTTTTTAGGATCTTTCTAACCATTAGAGACTCAAATGTGAGCAATTATATCAGAGTTAGGAGATGTTGGAGAAGGGACTGGTAGAGAGAAGCTGCTTTGTGTAACTCTCCTGATTCCGAGAGAACCACACAAGGCTCCTCCACATCTTCAAGTTCATCTAGAGGAAAACAACTGAATTTTATTCACTTTAACAACAGAGAGAAATGCACTCTTGCAGCTATGCAATAATCCACCATGCAGTAGCCCATGTATGACAAGCTTAATATTTATTCCAAAAACACTTTGCCTCAGATGCACTTCAGCAACATCCTCCCACTCCTCTCAAGGAAGATGAAGGCAGGGAACCTTTGAAAATCCTTTCCATTCTCCATTGCCCAAAGACATTCTCCTCTTTGCTGCATGCCCTGAAGGAGCATATTGTGAGCCCAGGAGCTAACCCCACACTTGTGAATTGAGACCATCTTCCCATTCCAGCACACAGCTCTTGCACATTTTTGTTTCAGAATGAAATGGTGTTAAGGAGGCCTTTGGGAAATGAAACAAAAATGGTGCTTTATTTATTTAATTTTTTTGCCCTATCCATCACTGCTTCTCAAGACCTCAAGTCCCAGGACATCCTGCCTGACACAATCCAGAGCTGGCCCCTTCAGGCTCTAAATGAAGTCACAGCTTCAGGGTTTCCAGGCAAAAAGTTCACTGGAAGGGCCATAGGAGGGGTTTTATCCTTCCTAAGGAGGATAAGAAGTTGCAAGAGAAACCTGGATGCTGATTGCAAAGGTAAGAACTAAACTCTTTGAGGAGCGGGACAAACCTAGGAATAATTTTTCTTCTTGTGCCCATACTGATGGCATTTTAACAAAGTATAATTTAATGTAAGATTGTTCACAACAGTTCATAATAGTGACAAGAATAAATGAGCCATGACATTTCACTCTAAGAGCACTAGGTGGAGAATTCATAGATGGGATATTGTGAAAACTATGAGTTCCCTACAGCCCTCTCTTCTCTCCATATTCATCTGAAACACTCATTTTTAAAATTCCCTGTTCTAACACAGGAATAGCCTCTCCTTACTCATCAGGGAGCCACAAGAACATGAGATCCTTAAATATCCCTGTATGGGAACATCTTCTGTGTACCCAAAGAACATCCCTTTCTCCATACCCTCCCACAGAGGATAACGAGCCCCAGATCTTCCTGAGTAACTGTGTCAAGAAGGAGAGAAGGAGGTGATCCCTCCATCCTTTTCATACCCTGTAAGTAAAGCAGCGTAGGAGGAGCTCACACTGCAGCTAAATGTGCTTCTATTTCTGGAGGTATTTCTCCTCTTTATGGTCATGTGTCACTTTGCTGTCACTGGGCAGGCACCTCAATAGTTGTATCTGCTGTGTCCTCAAGCAAAAGTCTTTGAAGCCATATGAAGACTCACAAGTCCCTCAATTTCAGCCTAAATTTCTTTGCTTTGCTTATCTTTCAGATGCAGTGAGAAAGTGGGACCCACCTTGAAACCCAGTGATAGCAAATTGGCCAGTTCAGCCCCACTCCAGTCAGACTGGAAATGCAACCTGGAAATCATCATCACCTTATAAAAGTAGTCACTTACTTTGAGGACCCAGTAAGTCAAGTTTTCTTCATACATGAAGCCTGAAGCAGCTTTCCTCCCAACTTTCCTATATGAAATTTTAGGCTTAACACCTTTTTTTCTGCATAATTTGCTTTTGAGTGTTGAACTATTTTCCTGCTAAAGTGTGCCTCATGCTGAGATTTGAAAAGCAGAGATTTTTGGCTAAAAATGAATCACTGAGGTCAGACATTTTCTACAGACCTCATAAACTTCATAGTCCTAAGTGATTTAAGGCTACAACCCTAGGTTTGCTTTTGGACTGAATCAGGAATCTGGTTGACCACTGTTCAGTTCCCTGTGGAGAGTGTCACTTTCAGAGGTATTTTACAAATTGAGGTGTATTTCAAGATGGTGGCTCTGACAGAAGCATCTATTATGTTGCATGGACTGTTGAGACAAAGGTGGCTGCAGCAACAGAGCTCTGCCTGCCATCCACACAATGAAGCAGTGCAAGAAGGGAGGAGGGATTCCTCCCTGGGCCACTCTCCTCCATCTCTGGTTCTCAGCATTGTAAGCCACTGCCTTCCCATGCCAAGCTCATATTGCTCTATTCCAGAGCATTGCAAGCTCATTTTTACAAATACTTCACTATTTACCTCTAAATCCCCCTCCTCTGCCAGCTGAAAGGTGAATTCCTTGCCTCCCACATTAGGATGCAGAGGGGCACCCGCCCCAGAGCAGCCACCTGGGAGCCAGGCAGCCACTCAGGATGCCAGGACTGTGGTTTCCAGCACAACATAAATAACATCAAGGCTATCAACCTATTTCAGGACCGTTCCCTCATGCAGGGCTATCCAGCCAAACTATTCCAGGCTGCTACTGTACTGGCTGGTGGACACTGTGTGTGCCCAGCATACTGTACATTCCCTTGTAAGGGCTTGCCCCATTCCCTGCTATGCTCTGAGGTGTCATCTGGCCTTTTGCCCCACACCTGCTGATGGAAAGGTCCCCACAACACCCACTCTTGAAAACCCACTCCCAAGGATTTCCTGGGAGCTCCCCGGCAGGATACAATGGCTTTGAACAGAAGGAGGTGCTGCCAGGGCAGAGCTGAGGTGTTGTATCATGGCCCTGTGGTACAGGGACACAGTTCCCTGGTCATGCAGCATCCCATGCAGCAGACATGCTGCTCTTTAGAACACTGCTTTAAAACCCACCCTTGTTTACTAGATCCTCTGTAGTGAGCTAGTGCCTGAGACTAGGGTGTGGGAGGAGAGAGGGTCACATGGGAGCTGGGGCCAGCATGGGACCCCCAGATCAGGTTTACATCAGAGATCCTGGGGCTGGAGCTCCACTCAGGGTTTATCATCACTAATGTCAGCAATTCATAAGAGCAAACCAGAAGTTCTACAAGGTTGAAGGGGGCACCTTGTGAAATGGGATTCTGGGCCACACCGAGGTCTGCAGGGAGGAGCATTATTAATGATGCAGTCTTGGAAGAGAAATAGGTACAAGCTGGTGGATAGTGGGCTTTATAAGAGTCAAAATACTTTGGATCTTAGCCAAGAGTGCAAAGGACTGGGGACTGGATTCATCCTATCCCTCTGTAATTTTAGTAAGATATCTCAGTGCTCTGTGTTTTCTTTACAGCCTGTGAAGACAATTCAAATCTTAGCTCCAGGGCAACTCATCTCTATCGGTTTCAGAGAGCTTGGGCCAGATGCTACTTCAAAGTTAAGGACCTGAGCTAGTGAGTGAACCTAAGCTGAAACCTTCAGTTTGTCACCAAAGTGAACAGAGATCATTGCCTGCCCCTCCTCTTCCCCTCATGAGGAAGTTGTAACTGCAATGAGGTCTCCCCTCAGCCTCCTCTTCTCCAAGCTGAATAGACCAAGAGAACTCAGCTGCTTCCTCTCTAGACCCTTCACTGTCTCTGTGACCCTCCTATTAGCTTCTTATCCTTGGCAAAAAACGTCCAGAAATGAGCAATTCCCCAATGGAAGTTGGTTTGCAAACCAAGAGATTGGCTCTGAACTGCCCTTGGGTAACAGAGCAGTCTCCTCTGAAATCACACACTTCACCTCAGTAAAACAGAGGTGGTTTTCTTTTCCCACCTACTTTTTTGCCCTATTGAAGACATAGAAGACATGATGCTTAAATAGTATTTAGTCTGCCCTTCTCTTCCTCCCTATGCTCCCTTCAAAACCTGCCCTGGGTTACAAGCTCCTCTCCCTCTTGAGCTTTTCAAAGGAACATCTCCCTCAGTCTGCATCTACCAAAGACACTGGGCACCTGATAGACACATAGTAGGAACTTTCAGTGCCTGGTTCAGTGCCTGGTTCAAAATTCACATCCCTAAAATTTGTACAGCTGCTGTTTACTCCTGGAAATACCTGATGGGATCATCACCTGCAGGTGCCTACCTGCCTACAAGTGGCCACTGCCTTTCTCTGTGGCACTGATTTTTTACTCCCATTTTAACTCTTTTCCTTGCAATAAAATGTTCAAGTATCCAATTTAAAAATTAAAATGATTATTACCATGCAAGGCACATCAAGCTAAAGAGGAGCCTGAGCAGAGAGAGAAGCACACTAGAAATGTCTAGTTTGCCTATCCACAACCACAGTCCTTGCAAAAGACTCAAGACACATTTTGGCCTTGCTCATTTTGTCATTGCTCACTTCTCATGCTTCTCAAAGACAGTCATGGGGCTTGCAAGTGCTTGGGCTTTGCTCTGGAAGTGGCACAGCAGCAGTGAGAACTCGTGTCCCAGGAGGCACTAAACACCTGCCAAGAGCCATGGAAGCAGATGGAGCCATGCACAGAGGTGACTTTGCAGCAGGAGGTGCTGCCTGCTGCTCCAGCGACGCACAGTCATCTTGCACACACATCTGTGGCACTGACAGTGTGACTAACCAACAAAGCAGCATGAGATTTTGCTTCTGAGGAGCACCATTTACTGCAGAACCTCCTTCCCATTTTCCATAGAATCATAGAATGGCTTGAGTTGAGGGACCTTGAAGGTCATTAAGTTCCAACCCTCCTACCAGAGGCAAGGATGCCACCCACTAAACAAGGTTGCTCAAAGCCCTGTTCAACCTGTCCTTGAACAGTTCCAGGGATGGGCATCCACAACTTATCTGGGCAACCTGTCCCTGTACCTCACTACTCCCATCCATGGGTTATAGTTAAGCTTTGAAAACCAGCAGAAACTCTACAGCTTTTAAGCAGTGATGTGTCTCTTCTGTCTCTGCAGTGTTGCTTCCAGACATGCACAATCTTTAGTCAAAAGCACTGCTTGACACTGAGCACCCTCAAAGGCTCACACTGCAATCCTGAGCCACCTCCCTGCCCCACTGCCTCATACTGAGAGGAACCACTTTGCAAAATCTGGAAGCCATTCCCTTGACCCATCAGATAAGGCTGCTGCAGGATCCAATTTCCCAGCAACACTCCTGGCCAGCAGCTGAAGCAATTTCTGCAGTAGCCCAGCCTGATAAAACTGCTGCTAGATTCCTCCCTTTTTGGCTGAAGATTTAATTTGAGATCTAGTATCCCACTGTGCACTCCCCCAGACTTCCAAAATGTTCTTCTCTAAACAGCCTTCCCGTCTCGCACTGCCAGGCTTTGCACATCTGGAGTCCAGACCTCATTGTCACTGACCCAGGACTCACCATAGTTCTCCTCTTCCAGCTCAAAATTAAACACATACAGTCGTCCTGATCTGAGCACAACCCTTCTGCCAGGTGGTGTCAGCATCCCACAGCTCCAGATCCAATGGCTCACGTTCACTTTTAAAACAAAGTAACCCCAGCTCAAGGCACCCACACCGAATTTCTAGGAACCCCACAAAACATCAGCTGTGTCCTTAGTAATCAATACAGGCTCTCCACTCACATCAGTCTGAGGATGAAATTAGGGAAAATCTGTTATTTGGCTTCTTATTGCTCCTAGAGATGGAAAACTCAGAAGGCATCCTGTGGAAATGATCTGTAATGGTACCCTACAGAAGCACTGGCAGTCACTGGTTAAGTCCTCAATGGTGGGGAGCCTCTGCAGGCAAACATGAGTGTAATTTCTGTCAGTGCACCACTTTGGAGTCACAGAGTAGTTGGGATCAGCTCATGGAACCCAGGCTGTCCCCAGCCCTGTAGGAAGTGCAAGAATCACCCTCTCCTCTCCTCTGCTTTATGTGTTTCAAAGAAAGGTTCCCAGCTTCATACCTGCCTTGTGTGGGGTAGATTCTGCCTGTATCTCACCCTGCCCAGAGCCATCACACAACCTTCTTGGAGCTGTAGTCCATTACAATGGCACAAGACCACAGAAAAACAAAACAAAACAAAAAAAACAAAAAAAAAAGAAAAATCTGTATTATGTAACTGTTTTGCTCTAACATAAAAACCTTCCCCTACTCCATATTCTACTTTTCAACCAGTTTTGAATTTGTCTGCAGCCTCTGGTGACCTTCAGGGCAGTAAACTTTTGACAAATAAAACTCTTTCTTTTGCCTCACCAAGATGAATCCCCTCACTTGTGGAGCTTGGCCCCCTCCAGACATACAGCTTATTCCAGCAAATAAACTCACCAGGTGCGGTCTGTCCTGCTCTTGTTTGAGAAGAACATCCTCATCTTCTCCATCTTCTGCTCTGAATCACCAGGTGTAAATCAGCAGTAATGTTTGCCACCAGGAAGAGTCTGGAGGAAACATAGACCGGACAGATGTTCTCCTTTCAGAAGACAACGAATGATATATGTGCAAGTGCAATGGATGCTGTGAGAGGAGTGAGACTGCTATTAGCAAAGGAGGAAAGGGTCAGGAACAGCCACTGTCAGCTTGATGCTATCAAGCAAAACAGAGAAACGCAGAGAGATCTGAATCACTCCTTCAAAAACTCCTTCATCCAGTATCACCTAATCTGACCTTTGCTGTATTAAAAATATTATCATTTTTGCTCAGTACTTGAATTCCAAAGACTCATCCATCGCTGAGCACTGTGATGGGTGCCAGGACCATGTCCTGCACATGTGTCTCTCCTCTTTAACAAACACCCAGACTATCTCAGTGCATCTGGTGTTGACAAGACAGGCTTTAACTTTGGAGAGCTCTTGGGTGCCAGAATGACAGCGCTGAAGAATGAGATCTTCTGCTGCTGGAATGGGCGTGTGTTCAACACTGACTCAGGACAGGAAAATGCCACTTACTAAACCTCCAATACTTGTTTCTCAACCAGCCAAAGCTCTTGGAGGTCTCTCATCTAAATGCTAACCAGGCCTGGAGCTGCATGTTTTTTGAGACCTCACAAGAGCAGGCACAGTATAAGGAGGACTCTGTACTATTTGGGGCAAACTGGGAGACAATCAATCTGTAGAAAGACCCTCTTGGATTTTTAAATAGGTTAATATTGAAATCTGTATTTTAGCTCTCTGGCTTCAAATTTCATTGATCAGTGGGTTGATGCATAAAACGGACAGGTTTTGTTTGTGTGTATTGGTGTCATGAGTGCAACACTTGGAGCCACAGAGTTTGTGACCACAAAATCAAAAGGGAGGAGGAGGTGACAAGGCAAAGAAGAAAAGATATTATTACATTTAAGCATATTTTAGGGTGGCAGTTTTCTCATGGCATCACCTCCCAAGGTCTCAGCCTGCTATCTGCTCTCAGTGTACTTGCTCAGGCAAAAATCTATAGTCAGAACTTGGTATTCTCCCCCAACCCAGGCCGAAACTATGCCAAAATAAACTATGCCAAAAAGAGAAATCCTTCCTAAGAATTATGCAAGGATTAGCATCATGCAGGAACCTTTTCAACATGCCCCCCATCCTACCAAAGACTCACACCTAGCTCAGGGTTTATGGACTGGAGCTGCAGGCACTATCGCCAGCTGGGAAAACGGGAGATGGAGCGCTGCTCCTGCCGGTTCCTGCGCAGCCTGGCCTCCTCCAGCCAAGCAGTTTAGTACGGGGCTTATGCTGCAGCTTGACAGGCCCGGGATCACAACTAAAGGGTCCCGGAGAAGAGCAGAGCAGGCTGTGCATCCATTCATTCATCCATCCGTCCGCCCGCCCGTCCGTCCGTCTGTCCGCCACTGCCCTCTGCCGGGGAGCGCGGCGGCCCCGGGACCCCGTGGGTCCGGCCTGGTTACACAGACCGGCTGCGATGCTGAGGATGCAGAGGAGCTTCCAGCTGGAAAGTCCCAGCTTTCAGGCAGGCTTTGTCTCCTGCCTGCACCACTCTGAGACGATGAAACCCGAACCGGACCAGCGAGAGATGCTGCGATGCCGACGCACCCACACACAAGAACCCACTCAGATGATGCAGGCACCTATGGCGCCAATAAATCACAAACACACTTACCAGTCTAAAATTAATAATGACTTCCCTTGAGCCACAGCATAAGCTTACTTAAATAGCATAAAGAGCAAGAGCATGTGAGTACTTTCTAGCACTGACAGCACTGCCAGACACAGTTTCACATACGTGTGTCAGTGCTGTGATCACCAAAAGGGCACACAGAGGTGGTGTGGGTGCACTTAGAAGGCATCCCGGTAACAAAAGTTGCCAGAGGAAAGCCAAGATAAATACAAGGGACTGCAAAAAGGCAGAGCAAGCCACCAGTGCACAAGGAAGATGACTGATAAAACAATGAAAATTAGGTAAGAGGTATCAGAAGCAGAGGAACACATCACCATCATCACCTCTCCCCTTTTGGAGACTGGGAATTAGCAAAAAAAATCGTGAATAAATGAGGGGAAATGGAGGAGAAAAGAAAACAAGCAGATTGGTTCTGATTTGTTCTCTCAAACCTGGTCACCTTGACCTGGGTGAGTGGGAGCCACCGAGCCTGCAACCACCAGCACTCACTGTCAGCACTCGCTGGCTGTGTGTTTTTACAGCTAATGTATATGGGATTGCTGCACTGACCCTGTGGAAGAACTGACCATCAGCAAGAAGCCTGTGGGGAATGCAGCAAAGTTTAGTTCTGTGGTTCAAAACTGACCTGATGTGCCTGTCTTTTAAATACTCCCTTTGCAGCCATTCTTAATTCTGCTGTGGATGGATGGATGGACAGACTGATTCATATCCAACACGGAGATCTCATGGAGAAGGACTGCAGGCTCAGCAGTGTTTCAATTCCATGTCAGCTTGTTTCAGTACCAAATAACACCTACTCTCTCCCGAGGCAAAGTAACCACCCCAGGACCCAGGGAGAGGATGACAGCTGGGAGATGTACCCTCATCCACTGCCTGTGTTGTCTGCAGACCCCTCCTGTCCTCTTTGGTGGCTTTATTTGTACCAGAGACTGTGAGGACCACAGTTAATGACTGGGGCCCAAAAGTACATGGTGGTCATCAGAGGCAGTTGTCAATCATGCGCCCTGCAGGTCAAGAAACCTCAACCCCTGTGCAGGTACCTTATTCTGCTCCTTGTTCATGACAGGTTTGGATCCTCACACTCCCCCTTTCTTAACCCTGTAATACAAGTTTGGGAGAAGAGAATGAAAATTGCCCCCCAAATGAAATTAAAAACACCCCATGTAATCCCAGCATCCATCCTGTGCTGGCTTCTCTTTCAGTCTGAATGCTGGGACAAGCACAACATTTTCCAGGAACATCTTGCTTGTGATTTTGCTTCAGTTAATCTGTACACACTGCAAGTGGACAGCCACAGCAAAGGAAATGTGGATCAGAGCCATGCTTTCTCCAGCACACAGCAACAGGAAGGTACAAGAGGACATCAAGGAGGCAGATGTTTGGGAATCTCTCAAACATGAGGGTCTCCTCCTAAGCTCTAAGCACAAGAGAACAGCTAAGGCCTGAAAGCACTATTCAGATCTGTTCCAAAACTTGTTAGCATAAGTCCCTTATGGGTCCAGACTAGTGTTGTGATCCATACAAATATCTGACCTCCCTTTGAATTTTGCTAAGTGCCTGGATTCAGCATTACTCTACAGTAACACATTCCAGAAAATGATTGCACTTTCCATGAGAAAACTGTGTGCAGATGCCCCTTGAATGAGGTGTGTGACATAAAAATCCCCAATACAATCACATAAAACAGTGGGAGATCCTTACTTTGGAGAGCACAGCAATAGTTAGCTTATCTCAGAAAGGAAATCCTGGATGCTGAGGCCAGGTCCTCAGCCTGGATTTTTCCTAAGCTCTGCACTTCTCTAACCACATAGCCCAAGAAGCACTGTGATTGATAAAGAAGTGAAACCCTCTGCTTTTTAGCTCTTCATCCCTCCTTTTCATCTGGAAGGAGGATATTTCAGCGCTGAGCTCTGGGATCCAAAGGCCACAGAGTTGGGCAGCGATCAATGGAAAGTCTGTCTGAGGGTGTGAAGGAAAAGAAATGCATTCACACAGGGAAATCTGGCATCAGTAGAAGCAGCAAATGAGACTGAGAAAAGGTTTCCTCTCTCTTGGGGAAGAAAGCACAAGAACTATCCCAGCAACTTTTATGTACTATGGTCTTGTAGCCAAACCTGGAATTTTCTGGCTGCTTTGAAGGACTTTATGAGATTCCCCCAATACATGCACTGAAGTAGCCCATTTCCTGCACTACACTTTCCCTTTTGATTTATGTCCATCAAGCTTTGTCTGCTGGGACAAAAACAGAGCCAATGGCAAGCAAAGTACTCCAAGGAGTGTGTGACTGTCCACAGGACTGCCTTTTTGGAAGGACTTTGGAGGAGCAGCAGCACAAGTTGAATAATCACAGCAGTGAGAGCATTACACAGCCATTCTCTTCTGCTTGTCCTTCCATTCTCTTCCAGCTCAACCTAGTGATGAAGCTACATTGTCTTTCTTGACCCTAACACTATTCCCTGCTCCTTGTTACCAAGGAAGCAATCAGATCCATGGTTCCATCCAGTGAGGATGAAACTCCTGCCTGCAAAGACTCCCTGTTGAAATGTCAAGCATCATCCTTTCTAGTAAAATGAAAAACCCCATGGTTGTGCTTCTGCAACCCTAAACTCGCTCCTAAAATTGCACCTGCAAAAGCAAGAGTCAGAAGGTCTGTGAGCAGCAGGATTAATCCTGGATTTCCACCAGTTATTGCAGCCAGAGCTGGCTGGCTAAAAAAGGGTGGGAAATTACTTACCTTTTTACTCCCTTACCCAGGCACAGATTTTTAGATTATTTATGAACTTGTAATACCTTTAACAACTCTCCCCATATGTAAAGTTGATACAAAATAGGCCATGAGCTACTTGGGGGACCAGCAGGCAGAGGTGACACTGTGTAACTTTTATTTCTTAAGTAAACATAATGAAAAAAATAAATAAATACTTGCCATTCAACATATGAACAATGACTTGTTCAAGACCAAAGTGAAAGCTAGATGCAGGCTCCAGCAAAGGCAACGTGCTGGAGTGGCAGCTGCATCCCCTCTAACCTGCCCTGCCTGCTCTGGGCATCTCTGCCTGCAGGCACATCAGCAAACTGCTCTCATATTGGAACTGGGACCCAACCCAAGGGTCTCAAGTCAACCCAGGCTCACAGAGATCACACAAAACCAAATTTCACCTGGTAAAAGATCAACCAGTTTTAAACTTCCCTGAGGGCTCTCCAAAGGTAGGTGGAGGTATTCTATGGCTTTCCTATGGGAACCCACTGCTGGAACTGCAGACCCTCCTGGAGAGAAGTCTGTATGTGTAAGGTGGATGAGGGGCCTCAACACTCAGTTACCTCCTTGTTTCTGTATAAGAACTCACTTCCATGTCCTCCCTCTTTCCAAGCCACTGATAACACAAGAGGGGACTGCAGGCTTGGTGTTTCAGCTGCTGGGGTAACCATGTGCCATGGACAGCATGTTATGCCTCTCTGTGATGTGCCTATTCCTTTCTTCCACACTGCCCTTTTATGAGATGATGAATTGAGCATCATTCAGATCTTGCCTAACAGCTAGTGCAGATGGGAAGAAAAGTCAGAGCCAGAATCAAACCTCTCCCAGGTGTGTTTGCTTCATTTTTGCAGCAGTGTTCCTAGCACCACTGGTTGAGAAATTATGTGGTTTTGGCTTACACTTTTCATGGCAGCTTTACACTGGAAAACGTCTCTGTCAAAGGATCGAAAGCTGCACATGAATGCATTTCATTTGGAGCTCTGCTCCAAATCACGTTGGTGATTGCCAGTTGCTGGGTCAAACATCAGGATCTCTTCAGATACATCAGGAAGTTGTTGTACTACCAGGTGTGATCATTTTATGGCAACTCTGTATTTTGTGAACTGCTGAGAGAAACAACAGCAAAGCTCTGATCTGGGAAGCACTGTTTGGAAGGAGAGCAGTGGTGTTCTCCCTGTCTGCCCCACATAAGCTCAGGATTCAGCTTGGGGTTACAAAGGATGAGACATCCAGTAATGTCAGCTGGAGCAAGGGCCGAAAAGATGTCATTGCATTGCCATAATCCACTGCAGCCATCACCAGCAGCCAGCAAACCAGTCCAGAATAGGGGAGGAGACTTCAGTGTCACATGTGCTGGATCAGGGACAGGATACATCCCCTAATAACAGTCAGAACAGGCTCATGAGACCCGCTAAGGGCAAGCACAGATGCCAAGAACAAGTAGTAAAGGCTCATGCTTGCAAGTGTATCCCAAAACAAGAACAGGAATGGTATGCATGCAATCCCTTTATACTTAAGAATTGGACTGAGGGTCAGAGATAAGCAGAGCTTGGGAAAAATGCTTGAGTTTTTCAGGCCAGTGATTGAACCAGTTATGTTTTAGTTCTATTTACCTCTTCACTGATACAGTGATCAGAAAACTTGAGAGTAGAGACAAACCAGAAGTCCCTCAAACACAAGGGCCATCAGACATGGCAGAAGCAACTGCAGAGGATATTGATGAGTGAGCTCACACCCTGATGGGGCATCAGTCAGTGCAGCTCCCAATTGTGCAGGTTTGTGCCTGCAAAAAACCCACTCCTCACCTCACTTGGATGGCTTCCTGTGCAATGAGGGGTATGTTGTACACAGACTGAAACACATCTCCCCTGTGTGTCCCCACCTCATCTGCACTGCAGGTTTCACAGGGTGGTTCCTCCCATTGCCAGAGCACTGCAGGTGCAAGGAGCAACTGATGCAAAATGCCAGCTGAAAGGGCAACAAGCCATGGAGCAAATCCTCCTTGGACAGGCTGCAGGCAGGATTTCACAGGGAAGTGTTTTACAGTGTCGGGGGCATTACATCCTTTGGCTCCAAGAGGCTTCTCCAGGTTTCACACATTATTTTCACAGGAAGAGAGAGAAACTAAATGGAAGTGCAGAGAGCAGGTTTCCTGAAATTTTTGAGCCTTCCCTTCATTTCTACACAATGAGGAACCTCTTTTGTTCCTAGATGTCCTCTCCTAAGATGACATTCCCAATCACTACTCAATAAATGAGGTAAGTTCCAGCCAGTGTCCAAACATGCAACCTCTGCAAGCTGATAAGGTGCTGTTTCTATTATTGTACATTTTAAATCAGTCTAGGGGATGCTCTAATTGTAGCCATGGTGGGGTCCAACTTGCAGCTCCTCCTGAAGCACGGACTTACAATTCCCTCCCCTCTGCCTTCAGCATCAGCTTTAGCTACAGGGAAGAATCTATGCCAAGTTTTATGACTTTTTCACAGCATGTCCTATAAAGAGAACTAGAAATGCTTCAGGAGCAAGGACAAGTGACCGCAACCCCAGCATCAGTGTCTAATATCATGCATCAAGTCAAAAGGGCAAAGAGAGAGAGGCTGGAAAGAACACTCCCTTCCTCCCTCTGGGGCAACTAAATCCATCCCCTCTTCACAGTGGGATGAGCCGCAGCTGAAACAGCCCTCGCTGGAGCTTATCCAATACAGTCTTCAAACTTTCCAATGCTGGAAGACCTCTCAGCACAATTACGCCAATGCTTCTCTAATCTCATGTTAGAAAAATCTCCTTATTGAACCGAAACCTCCCAGGATGTTATCTGTGTCCATTACATCTAGTCCTTTCCCCAGGATGATGCAGAGGGAAGAAGGGAATTACTCTGTTATTGATTCTCTGCATCATCTTCTCTGGACTAGATGGTCTCTGCTCAAGTATCCTTGCCAGCCATGTTTTCGGAGCTCTCAGGATTTTTGTTGCAATCCAAGACCCTCTGGTGCCATAGAGGATTAAATAAGGCTGGACAGACCTCCACGCATTAGTCCAGCTCCCCTGGAAATGGAGCAACCAACAACATATGTCACAACTCTCCCTCTGGAGCTGGAGACTGCTCCCCTCCACGAACCTGTACAAGCGGTGGGATGAGAGTCCTCATCTTGAGCTCTGCTTTTGTGTTAACCAAGGAAAGCGGCTCATTCCCATGTCGTTCACTTCAGGTTCACATTCCAGCACCCAGTCTACAAGTGTCACGTTTGGATTTCCCCTTTTTTGATCCTTCGAATGGGTGCACTGCAGCTGGAGAACCTCGGGCGCAGCCTGTGCACATCCCGGCTCGGCAGCGCGACTCACGCACAGCACTAGATGGGGCTGCGCGCCCGCTCCTCGTTCCCAGTCCCCCCGCAGATAGGAAATGCGTCCCAGAGCTTCAGCTGGAAGCAGAGCCCAAGCTGCATTTACTAACAGCTGGGAGCCCTCCTTGGCGCTACTTTCATGGACATTTCACCGAATTTGTTTTTATATTTCAGCACCTTCTATCCTTGAGCCTCCAGGTCAGCTGTCAGGCTCGGGGACAGCTCTTTTGGTACCCGGGTATTTAAAAACATTGACATTTCTAAGGCAGCCTGAGCTGTTTTAAGCAATGGCTGGGGTGTCCCTTTGCAGCAGGAGGCTCCAGCCCAAGCCATCCCCAAGTGTCTCCCCAGGCTGCAGAGCTACAAACTCACACTCAGTTTCTTTCATCTGGGTAGGCATGAACATAGAAAGCCCTGTATGTAATAATATTTCTGAATTTTCCTTCCTCTGAGAGAAAGTCTCCATCGATGCTCTCAGAGCTTGACTAAAGTGTGGGTACCTGAGAGCTGCTAAGGGACATGAGTGTCTGACTCCACACCTGTGACCCTTGCCCACCACAAATCAGCCTAAATGAGGCTTTCAAGGAAGAGCCAGGAGCACAGGGTAGGTGCTAGATGGGTCATAGAGTAGATTTAGAAAACAAGCCTGATAAAACCAGACTGCAGAAGCAATTACAGGCTTCAGACTCTCATGACCATTCAGAGGAAAACCCCTTGTGTTTTTGAGCAAAGTCATGATCTGACCCAATTACCTCCTCTATAAATAGGAAAGGACTTGCTTAAAAATAACCCCAGACCTCTGTTCCAGCCATAAAACTGAAAATGGTCATGGTGATCTTGAGACTCAACTGCTAGAACAAAACAACCCTTCTTTCTTTTTAAATACTTTGCATTTTAAAAATATATGATATGAACAACTATGATAATCTGTACACTTTCTTGGACAGAGTAGGACACAGGGGTTATAAACCTGCCCAGAACCCACATCCTGATCTTTCCCTGTATGCACAGCAACACTAAGCCCTGAAAAACCACACCAGATGCTTTTCATGACCATCTGCTCTCCTCAGCAGAAAGGAGAAGTTGGCCAAAAATTTTTGTTGAGGTATTTTGTGGTAATTTTTATTACAGCAGCATGAAAATCTCAGGCACACAGTGACATAGAGGTTTGATCCTGGCAGCTGTGGTCCTGCTGCAGGCATTCCTAAGGCTGCACTCACATGTTCAAATGAAATGTGTATATTCTTGCCTTTTCCAGCCCACCACCAAGGTTCTGATTCCATGCCTCTCCAGACCTGCTTATCCCAAACCTCCTCCTCACCATATCTCTTGTTTCCCCAAGTCCTTTTCTTGGGTTTCTCTGCTGCAGGCACTTAATTCTGCAAGCAATACCTTCACACCACTTGGGCAAAAGCCATTTCCACCTGAAATTCTCCAGCTGATCAGCTTTCAGAAGAGACCAGAGAGACACCACAGCCCTGTGTGGCATTCAAGAGTACATAAAGTGGCAAATAAAAGAGTAAAACAGCATTAAAAATGCAAAACATACGGACAGTCAAAAATAAAAGAAGCAGAACTGAAAGGAATGCAAAGAGAAAAAGACTAACAATCCAGCTCTTACAGAGTTCTTTGCAGCTTCTCTATCAGCTCCACCAGGTTCTCACATCTCCTCATCCTTAACTCTCTCTGAGGTGATGGGGAAGTAACTCCAGCTTGGGCACAATGTTTGTTGGTGGTTTTTTTTGTTTTTTGTGTTTTTTTTTAAGCTGAGATCAAGTAAAAAAAGGCTGGAGAAAATGAGAAATTTGCAAGTAACCTTGTTTCTGTTTCCCTCTGGACTGGCTTACATGCTTGAGACTCAAGCTGGAGCTCAAGACTTCTTTCAGCTACAGAATTATTATTTTATCTACACAGCAGGAAAGCAAAGATCACTGAGAAAGAAGCATGCAATGCTCAGCACTGCAGCAGCTGACTGGGTTTCTAATTTTCCTTTGTCAGAGAGATGGGGGAGGAAAGGTTATTTTTCTACGATTTGCCCACCACATCCCAGCCGAGCCTTGGCAGCCCCTTCCAAGGAGCAGCTCCAGCGCCTGATCACTGCCCAAGTCATGCCATGCAACTGGAAACACCTCCTTCCAAAGGCCAGGGCTCCTCACTGCTCACGAGGGGGGAGCAGGAGTGGCTGCCCTGAACAAGAAGGCTTTGTTCTCCTCTTTGGCATATGTAGGAGCTCGGGAAGAAGTTGCTTTTGGCCCAAGCACAGGAGAGGGAGGCTGTGAAAACAAATGACCAGGCGGATGACCCCAAAGGGAGGTAAACTACCTACATTCAGCCCTGCTTAACCCTCCAACCATGAGCAGCTCTAATTCCAGCTCACAGGCTGGAAAATCCAAGTGTTAACAGGCATCAGAATTTCAATCAACAGTCAGTCACAGGTGTGTTTTTTTGTTAAACCACAAAGAGGTGATGCACAAGTGGCTGGACAAGAAGAAAAGAGAAAATCAGCTGGAACAAGCAGGCAGCTGAACAGAATAACAAAATTTATGGGCCCAGCTTCTCCATTCCCTCACCTGCAAACTCAGTCCTGTCAATTCCTGGCTTTGCACATCTATATAAACCACAGGAGCAGTCACAGCACAGTTGATTTACCCTCCTTTGACCACCAGAGCAGACAGTGATGCTGTCACGTCCTTGAGAGAGTCAGTCACCCGTGACAGTGTGACCTCCTGCTTGTGAGGAACACATACCAGGTCCCCACCAAAAGATCCCTTGATAACCTTCAAGGCAGGCATTTTATTGTATTCTTTCTAATAGAGTCTTGTTGCTTTTAGCACACAGGTGGAGTAAGCTGTACATGAGAGGAGCAAGGAATACAGGCAGAGCTTGAGATGATTCCTTCATGGCAATGTACAGATCCATCACCAGCACAGAGCTCTGAGCCACTGCAGCTCCTTCCCAGGGAAGGGTGGGGAGGATTATATATGTAAAAATGCAGGAAGATTTGCAGCTTAGGGACATGCTGAAATCCAACACTCGATACCCACTTGTTAACTCACACCACCACATGGGTTGGTGCTTCAGGGTTTGTTTCAGGGAAGATAAAACGGCCAAAGAACAGAGAATGCAGGAGATGGCTTATGGCAAGAAAAGCACTGTTTGTGTGCCTTGGAAACACACAAAAGGCTTTAGGCATGGTGAGACTAAGCCCTTCAGGGACTCAATAAGTGGGTGGCTTGTGTTCCAACACCTCAGGAGACCTGCAACAAGGCTGATGCCAAATGGCTCAAAACTGTATATTTGTCTACAAACATAACCCCAAGAACTTCAGGAACTTTCAGGTCAGGACCTGTGCTACTGCAAGTAAGCAAACACTTCCAGAGTCAGGTGGCTGCAGAACCAAAGGGGTTGCATTTCACAGTGGAGCTCACCTGTTACCTCTTCACACACCTTTATCCCTTAATTCATATTTTAATTTGATCATGTCACTTCAGGCAATGGTTTCTTCAACACTGCCTAACTCTTCAACAGCATTTTAAAATATCATCATACTCTCCAGTTTTCCTGGAGTTGGGAATTAACTCCAACAGGCAGGATTTTGCTGGGGGGTTTTTGTTTGTTTTTAAAACACAATCAAGGTTGTTTTTTCCAGAAAACGAAGAGCCTTCATTTTAGACAACAGAAACAAAAATGTTGGTTTTTCAGCATGTATATCCCAGATTTATTAACTAATAACAGATTTATGTGGAATACCAACACCTTAAGTATGTTAGAACCTAGGAAAAGCAAGAGCCTTCCCAGGTCACAGAAATTTCAGAGAGCAAAATCCAGGTGCTGGTAAGATCAAGGATACAACTTTTCTGCTGGCATGCTGGAGGGATGATGTTACAGCATTGCATCTGAACTGTTCTTAACAGAGGTGTGTGAGCTCTCCCTGCACCTGCCCTTGGCACAGGCAAAGGGGTCACACTCACAACGCACATCTGCATCCCCTGGTGCACTCCTATTTCCTGCTGGAGCTCCAACTGCAGCAGGAGAGCTGGAGCTGTCAGTGCACAGCCACCCACTGGAGAGGCTGAACTGCTCTTCTGCTCCTCATCAGCATCTCAACAGATCCTACAAGCTCAACTCCCAGTTCCGATGCCAGCTGGTCACAAACTGCAACCACTCTGTCTGGCACATCCCTACTCCACAGTCCAGCAGCTCTACACGGCTCCTCACATAATTCCCCGCACAGAAACCATGAAAAAAATTCAGCACCAGAACAGGCCAGGCACATGCATGACTGTGATACCTCCTAAGCAGAGTTACAAAGAAGAATTCCAAGTAGAACACAATGGTTTTATTACAGGTCCCAAACTCTGCATTGACTTTTTACTGAACACCATTAAGGTACATCTACAAGGGATGATGCAGACTCTTTGCAAAGCATCAGAGCTTTGGCTCCTACCTCACCTCCAGCAAGGCTGAGGCACAGACCAGAGGCTGCAGTCTGTTTTCACCACTGAGGGAGAAACATCCCTGAATTTTAAGCCACTGCCATAACCCAGTCAGAAATACTTTCATCCACATTAACTTCAAAATCTGGGAAGCCTGTGATATGATCAGTGTTGAGATGGATTCTCTCTTATAGGCACCAGACAGATAATTCCACTGACAGGTATTAAAAAGGTATAAATTAACTTAGAAAGAGTTACCATTCCCTTGAGTGCCTGGGATTGCATCAAGACTTTCAACTGGAGCTGTAAGACATGTGAAGTTCTTAATAACAGAGAGAGAATAAAAGGGGAGAGAGAATAAATGGCAAACTGAGCGACAAATACATAAATAGAAAGTGGTTTCATCAGTTTATTGCTTTTGGCTGCCATTTCACAGAGGGCTGAGTCTCTGCAGGGATGTTCAATGCAGTACACACACCACGGAGAATAAGGTTCCATCACAACCCTTAAAACTGGTAGGAAAACAATCTAATCCTAAATCAACATGATCTGAGAATCTGACAGTAAGTACAGCATCTCCAAAAAGCCATTGGCATTTACATTCATCAACCTGATTATTTTTAATTTGCTGAATAAAGCAATGGTGAGGGACCAAACACTAAATAACACATACTTTGGGTGTATTCAGGACGTTCCCCCAGTGCACACATTCTGAAATCTTCCAAAATATCACTAATACTAAATGAAATTAGGGTATTTTGCTTCCAGTTTAAATGCCAGGAGAAAATAATTTGTGTATTTTAATATATTAACTAAAAGAATATTTGTATAAAACTCTTTGCACATGAAATATTTTAAATTAAACAATATACTATACTTATGAGAAAAACACAGACTAGAAATTTATTGCTAGTTAAAAAATTAATGTTTTTCATGGAGGAGGAGGCTAGATTAATATGATTGTTTTGAACACAGACAATGCCAAAGATAAGAATTTCTGATTTTCAAATTGGCTCACCACCCGCAGCTGGCTTTCAAGGACATATAGGTGCGTGGGATTTATGAAAGATAAGGTCCACAACTTTCTCCAGAATTATGGTTTATGACCTGAAGTCATTTTATTGCCTTTTAGATTAACAATTAGAATCCGCTTCCTGCTCCTGTGCTCTAACATTATCATTTATTGGACCTTCTTTCCATGGAAAAAAAAACCCAAAACACAACCACCCTAATCTTGCATTTCCACATTACTATTTTGAAACTTTAGAACTACAACTACATTCATATCTTTGCCTGTACCAGAAGAAAAAAGGTGGGAACGTTCACATGTGAAGAGTCCACGACTACGAACAGTTTCTAGGCTGACCTTTGATCAATTTGCTAACGAGCTTTCATTTCCAAACAAATAGTTTTTCACATACTGTAGATTGAGCAACACTCGTCAGTGCAAACCGTCATATCTACTACTCCAGTGGTAACAAAGTAAAAATGAACATCAAAACTTGCTTACAGATCTGCACAGTCCAGTGCAGTGGCTTTGCAGGGCACTGGTTTTCAGTCAAAAAAACATGTATCTATAGCTTTATTTATTATTTTTCCTTTTTAAATATGCTGTTTTCAGCTGTTATATAGTTTGTTACTAAATTATACTACTTTCTCAAAGTGATTTTCTTCTTAACTTATACACACTCATCCAACTGCTGACTTAAAAGTTCATCGGAGAAGACCAACAATCTACCTCTGTCAGCACTAGAGTTCATAAGGGTTATCAGCATTGCAATCTACTAAGGTCATGATATCTATAATTACTTAAAGATCATAAAATTAACCAATGGAAATGGTAACCTAGTCATAGATTCTATTATTGCTGAATAATTCATACAAACTGGTGTTTTATAGAACCAGCAATTCTCAAGTCATTAAAAAAAAAAAAAAAGAGTACTTTTGTATTAATGCTACTTCTTCAGTTGGGGTAGTTGAACTCTGCTGCAAATCACCTCGTTAGAAACATCTAGCTGTGTGTTCAGGAATGGAAATGACAAATGAGGCAGTTTGGGTTAAAGCCTCCTCCTGGATAAATCCTCTTCTAGAGTGCCCTAGGCCCAAATGTGCCTCATGACAAAGCAGGATTTGAACCCAACACATTAATGCATCAATGATTTTAATATCACTTATAAATGCCAAGGTACTTAGTACCCACTTGTTGCCACAACAGTTACTTTACCTTCAACTTCACTACCACATTTGTCCTTCACACCAAAAAACCATATTAGCACAAAACCAAAAACATAAATATTTGAGGGGGAAACGCAGCACTCAAATTCAAGTAATGAAGGACTTGAGAAGCACATGCCTTTCTTTTCATGGCATGCAAGAAAAGGAGTCAGACACCAAGAACTGGAACATCAAAGACAGTAGTTCAGTGGAAAATAACCCTTGTTGCTCTTAGACAATTCAGGCCAGTGATGTGCGTTCCATGTACATCTGAAAATAAAAAATCTGCTTTTATTCAGACAAAACATTAAATACTTTATATGGATCTCTTTCATCTCCAAGTCATATTTACACAGCTATTCACAAAAATGTGCAAAGTAAAATCTGACAACAAAATTCATTTACAAGTCCAACAAATTGAACGTGACATTAAAAAAGGCAGTAGGGATTCCACATCCATTTTTTATACACTTTAAAGAACTAAAGGCAGCAAAAGGGTTGATTCCAGGTGAACCTCTGGAAATGTAACAAAGCCTGTCCGTGCTGCACGTCAGTCACTAGCTGTCTTTGCTGCAGAATTCACAATGTATCCCTCCAGTGAGGTCTTTGACAACTTTTTCTTTGATCAGTTTTTGCAGGAATTTTGTTTCACTTGTCACATTGTGCATAGTTTGTCTGTTCATGGCAGCCATGCAGAGGTTGTGGTAATAGTGCAAAGGTGTGCTGGGCTGATCCAGGTCATACCCAAATCCTGCTAAGCTCACTTCATCACATAAATGTGTGGCCAGAACAACTGCTGTGACCCCAATTGTAGGTACATTCTAAAAAGAGGAAAAAATGAAGTTTGCTCAATTCAAGCATATAGTCCTTTACCAGTTGTTATAAACACTTAAATATACTCTGTGTGTGTGTATATACATATATATAGATAGATATAGACACACACAGTTTAATGGCTTTGTCTATTCCCTCTCCTCATTTAAAACTGAAATCAATTAAAACAATTAGTTAAAACTAAAACTAAAAATCAATTGAACGATCAAGTAAAACTAAATACTCCAGGGCAAAACATCAATATAACCTGAGTATTTGCCTTTAATGAGGCTTTTGGCTGTCAACACTGAATTTTTCTTCTGTGAAGGCAAAATGCCCTCTTACTGTGTAGTTAAACTGCAAGTGAACCCTCACTCCAAACATTCAAACAACTCCTGACATGCAGTTAAACTTGACAGTTCTTGACGACACTTATTGCAGTCTTAAGCAACAACAGGCTCTCTAACAATATTCTTCAAAACATGACTTCTCACTGAACAACCTGTGAAGAAGGCAAATATACTATGACACAGCAAAGGTATGTAGCTTGGCAAGTTATGTTACTCTGATAAATAAATATAAGAAGATCCTTCAAAGATTGGTGCAATAACATTAAATGTCTTCACCCAGAGTTCAAGAGAACTAGTGACATTTAATTTCTCAAGCTTGTAATTAAAATAACAAAAAATGCAGTGTATAATTAAGCCAGGTAGTTCATCACTCTGTGCTGCTGCTGGAGCAAAGGACATGGAGGGAAGATGTGCCCTGAGCACTCTGGCACACGTAGCAATTCCAACAGCTGGAAGGTTGCTTTAAACTGGCCTGGCTTCCAGACCCTCTCTGCTTTCCCTGCAGCTGGAGACACATCTGCCTACAGCTGGTGGCTGGTTTGGCTTAACAGGGCTGTTCTTAGTGCACTTAACATATATCAAACGTGTGCTTTTGAATATTTCACACCAGTCACAAACATGTGTGAGTGAACACAGTCTCCTGGAGTGAATTTGTGCCTCACAGCATCTGAATGCCATGTCATGTCAGCATCCACAGGCATAATACCTCATCTAAAAAGGTGAGCTGAAATCTTACTTTGATTTTGCGTGAGAAAATACAAGAGGCCTTTTGAGCGCACATAATTTCCCTATTACTTGAGGCCAGCTCTGAAACTGCACAGAGAAAGTAAAAAGCCAAAAAACCTTTTTCAGTTTCTTATTTTATTCACCTTATATTTTACTATCACCTTCTGGCAAAAGGAAACTTCTTACCTTATCCCAACCCCAGAATTTTGATCGAGGCTCAGGAAACTGTAAAATGTCCAAAGCTGTCTCTTTGATAATGACTGGATTTAGAATCCGAAACTGCTTTGATGTAAAGGGGATTTTCTCAGCAACCTGCCTCCAAAAGAAGAGCCGCACCCACAGAGGCTGAGAGAAATAAAAAATACAGTTCAAATGGAAACTCTGAGACAGACACAGTAACAAACACAAGATACAGAATTCACCAGTGACTCTGAAAAATTCAGGAAAAAGTTTATGGCACAGGAATACCAGTGCACAGCTCAAGTGACAGACCCAAAAGAGGAAAAACCTTCAATGTATTTGGAATTGCAGAGAGGACATCAGAGGAAAAAGTCATTTATTCTGAATATTTGACTGCACTTTGTGTCAATCAGTCAACATATCCACCAGCACCACAAGTTCTCCAGGCCTTCCCCATCACAACTGGGCAGGCAGCAGCAGTTAAAAACACAGGGAAGGAAGCCACAGTTTTCCAGAAACATTAACCAGGCATTCTGAAGAAACCACTGGATTTAAAACAATTGTGCTTAGGCTTTGAAGCGCAGAACTGCTGTTTGACAGCCTCCACCTAGTGATAATAACCTTAGGAGAGGATTTACACAGGACTCAGAAAGCCAGATTCTGATCTCATGCTACTGCAGTCAATTAGATGTTCACTAATGGAATTAAAAATACTACATCACACTCATTTTCCAAGTCCATAAAATGGGTAACATCAAGGAAATTATAAAACTGATACAGCTGTGACATAGAACTGTATTTTTTTAATCAGGCTTTATGGAACAGAAGTTTAAACTGATCAAATACAGGTAGCAGTGATTCCGGTCTTTCCACCCATAATTTGAATCAGTTTACTACAGTACCAACACCTGCAGAGAGAGCTGAGCCAAGTGAAAGGTGAATATTTAAAAGAAGTATGTTTGCTGTTCACAGAATCACAAAGACATCAAGGTTGGATATCAAGAGGTCCAACTCCCCAGGCTCAAGCAGACACCTCGAGCCACATGCTCACGACATCTAGACGACTTTTGAGAAAGATATCCATGGATATTCAATTCCACAAGCTCCCTGGACAACCTGTGCCAGTGCTCAGTCATCCTCACAGTAAAACTGTTTCCTGATGTTCAGAGGAACCTTCCTGGGTTTCAGTTTGTTCCATTGCCTCTTGTCCTATCACTGGACACCAAGAAAAGAGCCTGGCTCCATCCTATTTGTACCTTCCCCTCAGATATTTACGTGCATTAATAAGATCTCCCTGATCCTTCCCTTCTCTAGGCTAAGCAGTCCCAGCTCTATCAGTCACAGCAGAGATGCTCCAGTCCCTTAAGCATCTTTGTGGCTCTTCAGAGGACTCCCTCCAGAATGCCCATTCCCAGATCAGATGCTGTCTCTCTGCATCAGAAAAACCAGCAAAGCAAGGAAGAAGGTGGGAATGAGCTGATCTTCTCCTAAGCCACACTAAACAAGTACAGGTACTCTTTTCATAAAGCACACACTTGCATTGTGCAACTCACTAACAGAGGATGCTGCGGATGCCCAAAAACAATCACTCTTTCAATCCCCCAAAAATCAATTTTAATACAGAAAGCCAGCCTTGTACTAGTCATTCTTCAAAACCAAACCTTAAAATGTGGAATAGCTAGATAGCTTGTAAAACAAGTAAGTTAGGAATCCAACTCAAGTTACAAAGCTGCTGGTCATCAAAATTACTACACTGCTGCAGGGAAGGTCACAGACCAACACTGTCTTGTCCCCAGTAAAATAAAAAAATAAACAAACAAAAATAAATAAATAAGGTCAGGGAGCAGAAGTTCTTCAGTTTGCACAAATTCAGAGATTCAGGAAAATCTCTCTATAAAACATGCTCAGATAACTGAAAACAAGGCAATATCCCTGCACATACTCTCTGAACTAAAGTAGTAGTAGACAGTCATGGCCAACACTAAACAGACCTTCCGTATGATTCCATATTGTAAAAATCACAGAATTAAGAAGTACCTAAACTAGCACATACCAAACTGTTAAAAAACTTGATAGGTTTTCTTTTAAATCCCTCTCAATAATTTAGAGCATTTGTTTTCAATCTGTGGTCAGAGAAATGTAGTTACCAGTTTTGCAACCTGCAGAAATTATCTGCCTGCAAACTGAAAGAGGTGGAAGCCACCTGTCCAAAGTTCGTTTGCAAACAGGAAACCCGTTCTATCAGTTCCTCAGGAATCTTTGCACTTCTTCATTCAGTGAGAAGTAAGTAATCTTGTCATTTTGGAACCACAGACAAATGTTCAATTACATGTTAACTGCACGTATGCCTCTTGTAGCAGTAAAAGCTTTAGTTGTTAAAAAAAATGTATTGGCATTCAGAAATCTCATTTCTATTCTGGGCTCTACAGACTTGAACAAAGGACTTAAACCTAATGTGAAATGAATTTCACTTTAGTAAACACTCTGTCATGTAGCTTGGTGCAAACCACCAATATCTGCAGAAAAAAAGTATTACTGCCAGCATGGAGCTTCAATATGAACACTGGCCCCACTGTAATCATGAGACAAAGATAAAAAAAACTCAAAAAGTTATTGTGCTGAGGATCTTTTACAGGAAGTAACATATGAACCAGCTTCTTAAGCTCTAGAAAACAAAAAAAAAAGGAAGGTACATAAGACTGTTACATTACATACCAGTGTTTCATTTTTCACCATTGCTTGAAGCCAATTGAAATCCACACTTTTAAACAAAACAGCCACAAACAAGCTTGCAGGAGGATATTCATGTTCAGAAAGGGGAGCTCCTTCTGGGTAAGTCATCCGTATGGTCGTTTTGTTACCAACGTGATCTGTGTATCCTTGAACTGGTGCATCATTTAACCTGGGGAAAAAAACATAATGGAGATAAACTATATCTAATAAACACAGGTTATAATCTTATTAGAACATCAGACACCAAGGAAAAACCTGTTATTTGGCCCACAGATTTTTAACACAGTACAGTGCTTTCTCAGACCATCCTTGTCTCACACGCTCATCCTGCCCTTATCTCTGGGAGGAAGTCAATTCTATTTCTTGATTAAATGGCATAAGTGCAAAACTTTGAAAAGAGAAGCTTGAATAGGAAAGTAACTTAAAACAGCACTGCAGAATTTCTTGTCTATTGCCTTGTGTCAAGTCAGAGGCTTAAAAGAGGAAGGGGAAGAAAACACACAGAAAGTTGCTTATATTATCCTTTTTCAGATATATACATACACACACACACACACACACACATATACACGCACTCACATGAATATTCCACACAGAAAAGCATTCATATTATCCCTCTGATGCAATGGAATGCATCCTGTGGGTTTACAGCATTCCAGCTCACCAAAACTTTCAGGTGCTGGCACACTGCTGACAAGAACAGCATCATCCCACTCCCTCGGTTCTGCAGAACAGTGTAAGTCCTGCAAACTTTTGTGTATCAACACTCTCACACTGCCAGCCCTAATTTCAGAGAACAGTTAGTGCAAATTCTCTGCCCCTCCACATGCTAACAGGTTTGCCTACCTTTGTACTGATGCCTAAATTTTCCTGCAAAATAGGCACTCAGAATGACCTCTAATATGTGAGCAATCCAGGAAGATCCATATAACCTATATAATTCTAAAAATCTACAAAATATGCACCAAAATCCTTTGGAGTCAGTTTAAGAGCTACTGACTCAATGAAATCTTCCCTTTACAAGAGGAGCAAGTTACAGTTTACAAAACAAGTTGGGAAAACACTTGTATCAAATTTATCTGTGACTTTACATGATTAAAAACAAGGAAGAGAGTTCAAAGATCAGTGTTTAGAAGGCATAAATACAGAGCAGATAAGCCACATGGTTGCAAGTGTGGGCAATTACAGAAGGCATATGCTGACCTTGCAAAGATCAGGGAAGACAAGTGTGTGATAAGGTGCATAAGCAAATCATATATTGAAACACCTATTAATTTTTATTGTGTTTGAACTAGGTTTATAGAAAATCCTTTCAAATAAGGATCCCAACTAGCCAAGGGGAAAAAAGCAGAGGTGAGTTCTCTGAAAGCTTAAACGTATTAATTGATAAAACCAGGATTGTCTGTTTGCCTATGATTTCACTGATTTCTATCTCATTTCTGCCCATGGGTTGGTGTTTTTTTGTATCTGAAGTCCCCAGATAATGACACTGAATTCCTGTCTTGTGAACACGAAAATTAATTTTGCTCCTAAATCTTCAAATTCCCTCAAGTCACAAGTAAATGTATCAAAAGCACTTTCAGAAATAGTCTTACAAGTTGCATAAATGTTGTAGATACTCTCCTCTTAGAAAAAAAGTTGGCTCATACAGTAATGCTGAAGTAGTTGGAATCCTCAGATGGAAAATATGTACCTTATAACAACATCAAACTGATTCAGTAAGTGACCCAGCTCTGATCCATGAAGAATTCCACCACTGCCAACAACAACACAACGCTTACAGTGTTTTGACTTCACATCTTCCGGTAAATCATGCTCAGGTAGGAGTTCAAGAAGATTTTTAAGCTTATCAAAAAACTTGTGAAATCCAAATGGAGGCCCATATTTAAATAAAGCTTCATCTTCATTTATATTTTTCCTTACAAAGGGAGGTATGTCCACGCTATACTTCTCTGCAAATAACCTGCTCATTTCTCTCTTGGCGTAGGAAGGTCGGCACTGTTCCTGCAGTGCGGCGCTGGCGTATTGCTGTGCTCTCTACAACAAAACAGATGATTTCAGTCAGCAAAGCCAGCTGCAGGAATGTACAAAACCCTCTCAATGCAACCCAACAGCTGTATAACAAAAACAGGGGGGTTTTCATAAAGTTTAAACGTGGAAGTACGAGGTATACCAGTATAGCCAGGTGGGGGCTGGTCTCTTCTCCCAGGCACTCAGCAATAGGACAAGGGGGCACGGGCTTAAGCTCTGCCAGG
>JAWWEV010000134.1:67791779-67806763 GCA_035583235.1 Hafferia zeledoni
GGAAATTTAAGTTGGATATCAGAAAAAAATTCTTTACAGAGAGAGTAATCAGGCATTGGAATGGGCTGCCCAGAGAGGGGGTGGATTCGCCATCCCTGGAGATTTTTAAAAGCAGATTGGACGTGGCACTGAGTGCCATGATCTGGTAAAGGGACTGACGTTGGACCAAGGGTTGGACTTGATGATCTCGGAGATCTTTTCCAACCCAATCGATTCTATGATTTTAAAGCATCTACTGAAAGGCAGATATCTGCAAAGGAATGCCTCTCCACACAATCACTTAGATCTAGATATGAGGTTTCCTAAAGAATAAACCAAGCTGGTAGAACTGCTAAGTGCAAGCAAGCTGTTTAAGAACACTTGTCCTGTTATTTACAGCAACAAATTAAAAAAATCTAGGCATATATTTTCTACCTGTCTAATTCAGCAGCAGGTGGAATTCTACTCCGCTGCTCAACTGCATGACGTGAGCTCTGCCTGTGGTGGGATTCTACCAGAGACACATCCATTGGGTATAACTGCTGTGAAACAGCAGGCTGGACTTGCTTAGTAATCAGAATGGAGCAACACTTCTTCCATAAGTATTGCTAAAGTGATATTGCAAAGGACTAAAATAGGACTTTAAAAGGAATGCAAGGGGGTGGGGGGTTGGGGTATTCTCTCAAAGGCTAGTTACCAAAATAAAAGACTACAGCTCCATATTGCTTAAGAAGATTAAACTGTCAGATGAAACTACATATTGGTCCAATTCACAATAAAAACAAAACACTATTCAGTATGTTTTAGCATCTGTAATGGCAAGCCAGTATCTGATGTAAGGAAAAGGAGAAACAGAAAAGGTATTACTTTTATCAGTCAAAATAAAACCTTATCATGTTCTCTTCCCCATAAACTCTGCTGGTTTTCCTCCACTGTAATTAAAAAAAAATAGGAGCAAACATAGGGTCTAAAGATTTCAAATTTATTGTTCATGCAATTCTCTTGTCCTGTTAAGGAACAGGAAGTGTTTAACTGGGTGCTCAAGGGGAGAAGCTGTGCTGCTTTTTTTTCCCATGTTTTTTATTAACCAAGATTGATCTACAGAACTGCCTCTACCATCCAGAACCTTTCTGCAAGTTTGGGCATAAACACCACACTGGGCAAAGCACAACTGAGCAACTTCATGTTGGGCTTTGGCAAGAGCCAGTGTATCTTTGGAAGAGCCTCAATTTTTAAGGCTGACAGTTCCACACCCTATTAGTAACATCAATGCAACTCATGTGACAACTGCCCCAAACAGTTTGCAATTAGCTAATACATAACTAGACCAGAGCAATGCTCTTTGCTCATCCTGCACCTAACACACAAACAAAATGAACCATGAGCCAGCAATAAGCACAGCCCATGCAGTCTTCAGGTGTTTGTTCTTCAGAATCAAGAATGTGCTATTGAAAAAATAGATAAGTTAAATGAGAAGAAAAGGGCTCAAAGGGAAAAAGTATTTGCTGAAGATGACAGGAGGTGGGGAAGATACACAAGCAGTAACGTTAAGACTGCCTTAAATCAAGGCTTCTGCTCTAAGCTGTGTCTTAGCACTGAGACATTCAAAGCCAGAGGTGTAACAGCTCTAAGCCAGGTAAGTTCTGTTACGAAACACAAACAGGTTAAGTAGCAAAGGCTTTAGTAGTGTCTGCTTAACAGCCACATGCAAAACTGTACATGAAGTAAGCAGCTGCTACCTTAAATTAATAAATTAAGTAATAGCTGCACCCTCCTGCACATTTGCCTTATGATTCCAAAAACATTTGAGCAACTACAAGTCAAAGCAGACCAGGGAGCTGGCTTAGGTAAAAAAAAAACAAACAAACACAAACATTTGGTTGAATGTGTTGGGTTTGGGTTGTTGTTGTGGGGGGTTTTTTTAATATGTTACTTTTCATTTGCATAAATTTTCTGATCACCAGTGTCACCTGCAGTGACAAAATAGTAGGATGACATGTCCATTTCAAATGTCATTCTTAAAGTCAGTTATCTCATTTTACCTCTAAAAATCCAGTTTCTCCATCAACTTCTGTTGTCACTCCACAAGAACAAAAACCAGAAGTTCCATGGCATGAAATGAAGCAAAATATATTTTTCCTCAAAGGATAATTTTAGCGTTCTAGTTCTTTGCTGTACAGCCCTATAACGCTATATTATCAATTAATAAACTTTTTTTTAATCCAAGTGAAAATAAAAGGTAAAAAATACCAACCCTTATGCGATCGAGGTCCACATATGGCATTTTTGTTCTGTCACATTCTTCAGGGCCAAAATGTAATTTGAGGATATAAAGGAAGCACCCTCCAACCACAAATAGGCCAAGAATTCTAAAAACAAACAGGAGGATGAGGGGTAGGAGAGAAGAACAAAAAATAATCTTCTTTTCCAGCATTCAATCAACTATTAAAACAATGTTTTAAAGCAAATTTGTAACAGTTGAAGAACTTCAGATGAATACTTGCATTTGAATCAAACAAAAAAAAAACCCTATTGCTTTGTGCACTTCAAATCTTTCACAACTCTTCAGAGCTATCTGCAGGAAAATAAAAACATATGTAGATGCTTTGACAGGAACATGTTGCCTGATATATTTGAAATGCGTCTCTGATGAGTCAAACATCTCGCCTCACATAACGAGACCAAGAGTTACTTTTGTTTCATTCTTTAAAGGGCCAGTCTATCTTGTATTATGTACTTTCTTGCAAGCTTAAAAAAAAAGGATGGAACTTCAAATTGCAAAATTTTGGGCCAATAGCAACCACTGAAACAAAACTTTCAACTCACTGGCAGGCCAGAAAGCAGAATTGAGATGCTCAGGTTTATATTGAGAAGCCCAACTTGGTTACTTACACCTTCAAAACATGCAGAAGAAAGAAAAAAAAACCAACAAACTTTAAAATTGAATACCATAGACTATCTGCATTTTTGATCTACTGATTTCTCATTCCTAAGGAACACTACTCACTGTTGATGTCAAAATAGTCACTTGACTCATTTCATGTCTAAACCAATCTGTAAAAAAATTGCACCATTATTTGGTTAGAGCTTTGGTGGATGCTCAAGTATATAGTTTAAACTTTGTAATTGATTTTCTCTTCCCATGGTCTCCTAAGGACTGGACATTTGTTTAAACATCTTTACAAAATATACAACTTACTGAGTGTCCAGTACTTCTTGAAACTCTTTCACATTAAGTTAATACTTAATTAGTTAATACTTTTCAATTTTTTTTTTTTTAAAAAGCTTGTACCATATGAACAAGTAGATGCAATCCTGGCACTCAGTTTGCAGTACAGGCTGCAAACAAGATAAACACTGAAAAAGCAGCACTGTTCTCACATCTCATTTAAATAAATTACATTCTGCACTGCCAGGTCATCTAAAACCTTCCTTAGCATGTTAGGCTGCAAGCCATGGAAATCAGAAATCAGGGAATTCACAGCAGATGAAAGAGGCTGGTTTTCATCCAGAGAAGTTTATCAAGCATCCCCAGATTCAGCTGGGGCTGCACCATTCAGGTGCTCAAAATCACCTGTGGATACAACAGCTTGGGTTTGGGGCTTTTAAGTTTTAAGACTTAAAAATTCATGTGGCACTACAGTAGTGATTTTTTTTGGTGTCAGACATGGTTCTGGATGTACATGAGCACACACTTAATAATTGTAATTTGATGTCAAGTTATAAACAATGGAGTAAGATTTTTGATGCAGCGTTTCAGAAGAAACACCTCCCCAAAATACCCACTCAATACCCAGGAGCCTTCAAAGCTTTGAGATGGTTTTACTTTTCTGGATATAAAAAAAAAAAGAGAGACTGGAAATACCTGTGAGTAAAGTAATAGGATCTCACTTTGGCTTGGGAAAACAGGCACTACAATGAGTGAGCTCAGGCTCTTGCAAGTGTTTTCAATGCCCCAGGGAAAGCTGTGTCCCCAGGCCTCCATCCAGTGCCTGTGGCAATCTCATGTCTTGATTTCTGCATCCTCTTTGTAACTGAGGAGAACAACTGACCTCTGTGTTGCTGTGATAATGACACTTACTTGCAAGTACCTTTTAAAAACCAGCTCGGTCTTCTCATCTTCATGTGCAGCCACCTTACACCATTGCACAGGAGGTGAACGATCGCTTTTCAGCTTCGCAGAGTTTTTGTCACTCAGCATTGCTGGAAAAAAAGAAAATAAATTATAACATTTGCTGAATTGAAAAACGTTCACAGGACATCCACAGACTGACAACTTTGTTTCCCAAAGACTGTGGTTCTTAGTTATGGTGTCAGGAATACTGAATATTTCCTGATCAAGAACACACTCATTTCAGCAGCACCACCAAAACCCAATTCTAAAATGCTGCCTGAAGTCTAATAATTGCAATTACATCAGTTACTGCCAAACATTTTTGTTTGATCTGGTCAAACACACTCCAGACATGGAAAAAAAATAATCTACACTATGCTCAGGGTATTTAGGATCCCTGAATCAAAATCAAATCCCTGCACTATGCTACCCTGCAGGCTTCAAGGATGCTCCCAGTATACAGAACCTGTACAAGCCATCCTCGAAACTGGAGCCCACGTTTCAAACCAACTCCCTGGTTTTCCCAAGGTTAAGCAAATCTGTCTCATCATCATTGCTCTGAATCCACCACTGACCTCTTTAGCAGCCCAAACAACACAGCCAGCAGCTTCAGCAGCAAGCACCAAAGGGAGAGTGGAGGAAATTTTGCCTGGCATAGGGCAGGAGCAGGAAGCTGCCAGCACTAGGGCACTTTCTGTGCACAGCAGCAGCTCTCCTTCAAGAAACACTGAGGAGTGCATAGTCTTACCTCACAAAGGGGGAGGTCACTAATCATTAGCTAATAAGAAGCAATCTCACTGCTTATCTTGTGTAAGTGGCCATGAATGTCTACCAGCACGTTCCACTTACGATTTTGGAAAGAAAAATGCAGGCTGGAACATCAGCTTCTCACAGGCTGCTGCCATTAACCAAAGATGTGAGCAAACAAGGAAACACTGTGCTATCTCTGAGTCTGCTGGTTTTCCCCAGAAAGAAGAAGGGATGTGAGTAAGGGTTTTTCCTACCCACCCTTGGCATCACACCCTTTGGTCAGCCAGCCATGGAAGGGTGCAGCCTGCTCCTCCAGAGTGAAGGATTTCAGCCCTACTCCTTCCCTTTGATCTCAGTGCTTGTCCCTCTCTGCTGCAAAGGAATTTACTCCTTCAGTTCTCCTGCCAAGAGCTCTCTCACAAAAATAAAAAAAAATGCAAGGCTAAGGGAAGGCTTTTATCTAGGGATCACAGTTCACAGAATATTCCAAGCTGGAAAGGGACTCACAAGGATCATCAAGTCCAGCTCCTACAAATGTGGATCAAACCCACAACCCTGGTGTTATTAGCACCATGCTCTAACCAGCTGAGCTAATCTCAGGGATGATCTTCTACACCCTCTTTTCCACCTCTTTGTATTTCATATGGTGATATGACCTATTTGAACCATCCTCTACTGCCACTTCAAAACACTCTGTTTGGACAAACCACTGATGTTCTTAAACTCCAGGATGAGGGTCTGAGGAGGCAGAACTGTCCCCTCCAAATGTCAAATCCAAGCCACTGAAATTTCAAGGGTATCTAATTCAGAACTCAGTCTCTGCACAGTCATGCATCATTTCTCAGTAATAAATTTGATATACACGGTAAAAGGTCAAATACCACAAACAACTGTGAGACAGGGTGGGACAAGGAGTTATAAAGATCAACAACAGCATCTGAAGTCCTTCAAAGAGCAAACAACAGTCAGGTGATGCTTTTAGGGTAACATGCAAGTGATAATAACCCACAAAACAGAGGAAGGCAAAACAAAGCCTAATTGTTTTTGCCACCAGGAAACTTCATACACTGCTTATCTCAAACTCAGGTAACTTGGTTATTATGGCACTACTAAGATTCTCAAATTACTCACCTAGCTGTATTTACTAACTGCACAGACTCTGAGCTCTCACACCTATTTGCAGGCCTTTAGCACAAACCCGAATCCCTTTAAATAGCTCCTTTTAGCAGATAAGAAGTCACTGTACAAACTGAAGTCAATAGCATTATGCCTGTCTTGGAACAGATGAAACGGAAGCCTAAGGGGTAAGTGACACTCCTCAGTCCCCCAGAACTCTAGCAGTTAAGCTGGAAATCAAATACAGTCCTATGTCATACACAACCTGTCAAGGATACAAGTCAGCAGGTCACAGGGAACCTATCAAGCCTTAAAAGCTCCTCATTTTCCCAGAGCACCACCTCCTCTTTACTGGCTGCATCTATACCACTGAATAAAAAGAGCACTGAGGAGCAAAACTGGGTGTTGACACCACCATCCCAGTCACCCACATCCCAAGCCCAGTTTGCTCTCAGCTAAGATTTGCAGCAAACCAGTCAAGTCCACACAGGTAAAGCCATCAACAACATTCATTACGAGGACCATAGCATGGTGTTAGTTATGGATCACCAAGTTGAACTGCTCTGCCTTGAGACTTTCAGTGCCAATCCAGCAGGATTTGTACAATCACCTTTAATTCCAGGTATGACACACACTGCTCCTGTCACACACAGACAAGTCAACTCTGCAACCCTCATCGGGTACCTTCATACTGTGGGACCCGGTACCTTCACACTAACACACCTTGAGATGTCAGGTATCCACAGGGATCACGTCAGCATGCACAGGGAGCAGCCCCAGCTCATGGAACAATCACACTAAACAAACACTGATCAGAGGATGAGAGCTGTGCAGGAGAGCGTGAACAAGGCCTGCACACCACATGGAAACTCCAGGATCACTCCACGTCCTACAGAGAGTACACTCCATCAGATCACTTCAGAAGAGACTGTCCCAGACCAGCACAAACAAGCAGCACTCAGCACTGTTTGGGAAAGGGAAGGGGATCACCCACTGACACGGATGGCTTTACAGCAGGGACAGCACAAAACAGGGTAGCAATTACATCTGTCAGTTCCACACATCTCCATAAACACAGCTGGGGGGAAGTATAAAGTGGAACTTTTCTTTTTTAAAAATGAAAAGGCAGGAAGCAAGCTTCACCTATTTCCACTAGAGAACAATGTGGGTAATAACTCCCTCTCGGGTACATAAACATAAAGAGATAACTTGACCACAGTCTATAGGAACCTACATCTAATATCTAATATTGAGGAAAAGAAAACAACATAACACATAAGGGTTTCCTTTCCTTTCGTAAGCTAAACTTAAGCCAAACACTCTTCCTTGTCCCCTCCTTGCCTCAGCTTCCCTTAGTTTTGCCAGAGGTTACATGGAGCCTGCCACAACCCCTTTGGTGAGGTGACAAGCAGTGCCGGAGCTGGAGTCAGGTGCATAATGTTTTCTATATGCAGCCTCTCTGTGATTTTCACTGGGTTTCTTGTGCTCTTCTGTGCTTCTTACCAGCTTACCTGCTCCTCCATAGGTGACCCACAAGTCCCCCAGGGTGTTCCTCCTCCAAGACTCTCCCTCTCAAGCCTCTTTATCAAAGCATGATACTCTCAGATCCTTCCCATGCTTTCAAACTTAATCATCCTTTCAATGGAAACAATGCGTCATCAGGAAATAAATTTTGCAAATAACCTCTACCTGTTTACATAAAACACAATAAACAATTTTATTTTTTAAAACCAATAGTGGATCAAGCTTCATCCCAATAATAACTGGGTGTGTGTGAAATGGTAATAAAGGAATAAAAGACCTGAAGCTTAGGAGATTTAGTTGCGCATCCCATTATACTCAAAGGACTCTGCAGTCACAAGTGTTGTACAGTCAAGCTGTTGCCTTAGGACTGCAACTAGAGGCATTTTTAGCCATCCAAAACAGAGTATTTCTTAAACACACACCAAGAAAAAAAATTGGTAACATATTATCTTCTGGGTCAAATAGTTTGTTACTAAAATACCCAATCAATTTGGAAAATTGTAGCAAGCAGCACATCAGAAATTGCAATATAGTGAAGGACTGCCTCACTTTCAGAGGATCACAGAATGGTTTGGGTTGGAAGGAACCTTAAAGATCATCTAGCTCCAACCCCCTGCCATGGGCAGGGACACCTCCCACTAGACCAGGCTGCTCAAAGCCCCATCCAACCTCACTTTGAACACTTCCGGGGATGGGGCAAACACAGCTTATCTGGCCAACCTGTGTCAGTGCTTCACTATCCCCACAGTAAAGAATTTCTTCCTAAGATCCAACCTAAACCTGCCCTCTGTCAGTTTGAAGCCATTCCCACTTGTCCTGTCACCACATGACCTTGTAAAAAGTTCCTCTCCAGGCTCTCTTGTAGCCTGAAGGTGCTGTAAGGTCTCCCTGGAGCCTTCTCTTCTCCAGCTGAACAACTCCAGCTTTCTCAACTTGTCTCTAGAGCAGAAGGGCTCCAGCCCCCCTAAACATCTCTGTGACCTCTGGACTCACTCCAGCAAATCCACATCCTTCCTGTGCTTGGGACCCCAGAGCTGGATGCAGCACTGCAGGTGGGATGTCACCAGAGCAGAGCAGAGCAACAAGTACCCCTTCCCTCCACCTGCTGCCCATGTTGCTTTTGATACAGCCCAGAACACAGATGGTTTCTGGTCTGCCAGAGACAAAGCCAGCTCATGTCAAGCTTCTCATCCACCAGCATCCCCAAGTCCTTCTCCGAGCTGCACCCCATCCATTCTCTGCTCAGCCTGTATTTGTGCTTGGGATTATCCTGAACAAGGTCCAGGACCTTGCTGAACTTCATGAGGTTAACTGTCCAATGACTTTTGCAGAAGTTAATCCAAATTGTAAACACAGATTTAACAGATCAGGAAAACTAACATAACAAAATGCCTAGATGTTGAATTTAGAAACAAATTCTATACAAGGAAAGTAAAAAGCCTTTTATCTGACTGGCACCATTCACCCATAATAGCAAAATACTCAGGAAAGGTGGGGACAGAAGAGGAACAGACAAGTTATTCTAAAGGAACAGCTTCTGAATGACAAATCTCTTTCTATCACACAATAAACATTGAAATATCTTCTTACAGAACTTTTGTTCAATGGTACATGACAAAAATCCTTTAAAACCACAAGCATGAGGAAAAATTCCAGAGATTTTAATGATTTGAGGGAGACTTATCAGGAACATGCCAAAGCATGAGAGACTTTTGTGTTATAATCTCTAGCAGTGTATTCACTGCTGGATATTTATCTTCACATGATCTTCTGATCACCATCCTACCACTTCCTATCCAGAGAAATAAAGAGACAGAAGCCAGGGAGCTGTTGCAGATTAGGGACTGACAACGTCTCACCAAAGAAAAAAAGTGAAGCTAAAGTTAAAAATTAGACACTTCTGTCAATTATTTCTTCATCTACAACTACATTAAGTCCTACAGTTAAGTTGGTATTTTAACATATTTAGATATTTGATAAACTTTTCTTGAATATTATTTGCTTAGTCCCTGTTACTATTGAATGAAAAATGCATTTGACAAGATATCTGTTCCAATGAAGTCAGTTGGTTTGATTAGTTCAAGATGGCAGAAAAAAGTTTAGTCTTTAATATAGTTATAAGCACATACAATGGGACACTATGCACTCATGTAATCAATGTGTCTTAGAAAATGAATTTTGAATGGAAAGGCTTTTTAATTAGACAATAAAAAGTAAAAGATGGTGTCATCTGTACAATCTGCAGTTCATTGGTCAAGATCTTCTTTCTCAAAAAATACTAATGTATTACTGAACCCTGTATGTGTGGACACAAATGGCAAAAAGTGAAGTGAGGAGCAAATAAGAATTTCACAGCAGTCGGCAGACACTCTCAAAGGAATGAACAGGATAGCAGGTGAAAACTGTTTTGCCTAAAGCCATGAATAACAGCAAGCAACAGCAGTGCCCTAGAGGCATCATAATTTTTTTTTTCCTTGCTTTATGACACTCTACTTGTGTTTTGTTCTAATTCTTTCATGGCTCATTCCTACACCCTCTCCCCAACATTAACCACCAACTCATGAAATCATTAACAACCTTACATAATTGTGTCTATTTGCCCAGTCTTTTCCTTCAGTAAGGAAACACATAACTAGGCTGCAACGTGCTTTTAACCTTGGGTCATCCAGATAGAACACACAAAAAAACTGCTCCAGCTCAGATCCGGTCCAGTTATCACTTAATTACAGATACGCAGAGTGAAACACCATCACTTCCTTTCAGCAGCATTCACAACAAACTTTTTGGACATTAATAGTGCCTGCTAAAATAATGTTACAGGCAAAGAACTCTTAATGAGGTTCTAAATGACAGTTCAATGGTCAAATAAGGGACACCTTCTTAATTTTGTTTCTGCCTTGACATCCTCTTCTCTAGTCAAGCTTTCCTGACTTTTCTGTGACACCTCTTTCAGGTGCTCTAAAGTGAGGAACAGCAAAAAAATGTGATACATAAACATAAGAAATATCAACAAGATGTGCTTCAACACTTAACAGGGCTGCTGCTGCTTTGTGAGGGTCAAAAACAGTACTTGGATTCGGAATTTTTCTGTTTCCCAAATGAGTCACAGAAAGAGTGTCCCAGCCAAGCAGGAAGAAACAGATGAGTTAAAGCATTGCTGTTGTGAATGGCGTGGTATTGAAAAGATAAGTTTACTTCTAACAAAGGAGGCTTCTTAGCTCCCTTTGTCCCTTTTTCTTTTGGAGCAAATCCCAGTTTTCCCTTTCATGCTACTTGTGTAAGAAACAGTGGCCTGCCTGCTCTGGATGTTCAGAACCTGATGTCAGCCACTCCTCAGCATCTGCTGAAGCCAAACACGCACGGTGAATGAACTGCCATGCAACAGCAGGCAGCTGCTCCTCAGAAACCTATAAAAAAACAAACAAAAAAAACCAAACCAAAACAACAACAACAACAAAAAACTAACAAAAAAAACACCACCAAAAAACCCCAAAAACCAAAAGAAAGCCTTGATGCAACAGATGCAAACACTCAGAGACACATCAACACAAATTCTGCATGCACATGTATGTGTTTATATGTGAACAGAAAATCCTGGATTGTGTGGCACACTGTTCTCACAAAAACGGGGAACAAAGAAAAAATCAAATGTTCATGTTGCAGAAACCACAGCAGGTCTGACCTCCCTGCCAGCTCTGTGCCATCAGTATGCAACACCATCAGCAAGCGGCATGTTTGATCTCTTTTACAAGCTGCTGGGACAGCTGATAAAAGTTTGAAAATAGGTGGGGGTTTTTTATGTCTTGCACAGTTTATTTCTAGTGCCAAAAAAATATGAAACATGCAAATACAATCCATGAAGGAGCACAGACAGATCTGTGTCCTTTTCAGTGATTTTTTTTAAGTTCTGTAGCAGCACCTCGTGCATTCTGTTGCACCCCTGATGTGTAATGAGTCTCAGTGTTAACCACTGCATTTTTTCAGAGCTGGTTTAAACTGAATTAAAGAACCCACCATGGCATCCACACCTTCAATTTTACTGCTATATTGCAAGAGTTCCACATTCAAAATCTCTCATGTCATGTCCAGTTTTCATGTAGCCTGTGTGGCAGAAATCAGACCCAGAGGTATCACACACATCAAGGCACACATTCCGGTCCAGACTGCTCAGAAAGGTCTTATTTTAATGTCTCCATCACTGCTCCTCAGAAACTCCTCCTGTGCGCATCTCACGTGCTCCTTTCACATCCTTCTTCCCAGGCCCACAGACCCACACGTGAGGAAACACTGCACCACTCCAGCACTTTGAGGAACAGCCACACCAGCCAGGAAAGGGGGAAAGAGCACATTGTCCCAGCACATCACCCACCACCAGGTGGGCGAACTCACTGCACACAAGACATTTCTGAGCCCCTGCAAGGAAGCCAAAACAAATTGGGCCTTTCCCCTTACGTGGGAAGTTTGAGGAATAAATCTGTCCTGAAAGAAATGGTTGGAAAAGACAGGGCTTGGAATTAATCTTTGCTGGGCTAAGGAAATATGCCAGCAGACCTACACAGCCAAGATGTTTCATATTACATCTAAAATTATGCCACAAAATAGCACCGAACAACTGGTAATTATGGAACAATGTTAACAGTACAGCAGCATTTTTACCACAGTACCATCTAACAACACTCCAAGAGATCATGGTAAAGTCACACTTCAGCCCACAGAAGCAAAAGAGGAGATGCCAAAAGTCTCCCATAAAGAGAAAGCTAAAAAGGAAACTGCAGTACAGCAAAGAACATTGCTGGAATCAATTTTAATGCTTAACTTCTGAATCCAAGACTTCAAGACCTAACAGGTTGCAGAGAATGCTGATGGGGTGGGTCAATGAAGAGCTTCTCTTAAGGAGAACAGAGAGCTTGGCTTGTCCAGCTTTGTAAAACAGGTTGAAACTTTGTGCCCGGATACACTAAATACGTAAACAAAGTTAAAAGCAAACAATTCAAACAAAAGCACAGTTTTAGCACACAGGAAAAACTGGACATAAACAAATAGGGACTATGAGCAGAAGATTCCTGAGCAGCAAAGGAATAGCCTTTCCATGGGGGTAATGGAAAATAACAAACTACACAAGTTTTAAGGAAGTCCTTAATAATTTAAGAATGACCTTATGAGAGACAGTTGCCTGTAACAGGGAAGACTCCTCTGTGATCCAGAAGCCCTGTGTCTGAATTAGAGTTGTGTGGTTTAGAAGCACTGGATGCACCTACTGAAGATGCTTTAAAATCTGATGTATTTGAGCAGGTTTTGTTCAGGCTCACTTGTAGTTTGAAAGATATGCCATGACAAGTTTGAAGCACTGTCTGGGGCTTATTCAGTACATTACTCTCTATCAAAACTCAAGAGCCAATTAAGTTTTCCAGGCTCTCTCATCTAAACAAAACAACCTGCCCTCCAAATACTCCAACTCCAAAGCAGCCTTGGTGTTTCATATCCGTCACTTAAGCTGATGGACGTAAAGCAAACAAAATCGAACATTTTTAGCCTGTTCTTCTCAGTAAAAGGAAGTTTCTGTGATCACACTTTGTCCTCCTACATCCTGCCCCTAACTGGCTGTGAATCATTCAGCCAATTTAATGAAACTCTTCCGAAGATAGGATGCTAAACACTGAGAAATTCCAG
Source organism: Hafferia zeledoni (assembly GCA_035583235.1). Taxonomy (NCBI): domain Eukaryota; kingdom Metazoa; phylum Chordata; class Aves; order Passeriformes; family Thamnophilidae; genus Hafferia; species Hafferia zeledoni. The sequence continues at coordinate 67,804,933 of JAWWEV010000134.1, forward strand.
GAAACCAGAGGTGGGACGAGCTCATTTCTCATCAGCCCAGAGGAAACAGACAATGCACCAAAACGCTTTCACGCACTAACTCTCCAGCTGCATCTTGACCTTTTAAAGGAATTCCCTGAGTTTGGCTTGGCAGAGGGCTTGGGAGACAGCTCAAGGTTTCCTGCTGTCTGATCCTGAAGGGAGATAGTAACCTTGCTGCAGCACAACAGATGGAGTAACAGTCTGCAGGGAAAACACCCCTTCTAAACTGCATCTGGACAGTCCCATCATAAGCTGCGTTTAAAAGCATGAACCCACTTTAGAAACATAAAGCACATTCTCTACAAGTTTTCTTTTGAATTAAAAAACCCATTCAAATCCAATAGAATAGAACAAAATCCTTCCTTTTATTCAGCACTGGGAACATGTGGGATAACTCCGCCAAAGACACGTTCAACCAGACTTTTATGTTTCCAGGTTTATATACTTAGTTACAACTGAAAACTCCTCCCCAAAGTTAAGCTGTATATTTAGGGTGACTTTTAACAGATCTAATGGGATGCTGCTATCTCTGCAGCCCTATACTTTCTTTTAACTAAACAATGTTACAGCTTGAAGCCTCAGCCTAGGCAGGTTTTCTGATTTATTTCTTACAGCTTAGCATCTAATTTAAACAAGGTTTTGGTTTATTTCTTACAGTTCATCTTACAGTCACAGGGTTAAATTCCTCTTTGTCTAAAGCTGTGCATGGTTAAGATCACTGACAAACTTGGCTACAAGATAAAATCAAAAATTAATATAAAATACAAAGTTAGTACAGGTCTGATTAAAAATTAGTAAAGACCATATGATTTTAGGGAGAAGGGATAAAATCCTATTTCTTGAGGGGTCCCTGAATCACTTTAGAAAAAATTAAAACATGCACCTTCATCTACCCTTTTTCTCAGAACGAGGCAAAGCCAGCCATTTTCCACAGGGAGAGCTGTTTACATCCAGTAATTTCATGATTCATTTCCTATTCATTTCCCTAACTAAAGAGAGCTGCAAAATAAACATCCCTCCTCCATCAGCCTTCTATTTTGATCTCACCTACTGGAATAGAAAAAATAAATACGAAACAAAGCTCAGCACAAAAAAAAAAAAAAAAAAAAAAAAAAAAAAAAAGCCAAACAAACCCCTTTTTCGTGAGTAGCGCTGAAGAAAATAAAAAGGTTTTGGCAGCAACAGCGGAAGTCGTATCTGTTTTGCATTCACATCACTCCAAGCATGCAAAGACAAAATCACCCACACAAACAGCTTACTGCATCCCGCAGACGGGCAGAAGCCTATAAATGTAATTCCAGAGGCACAACCGAAGACAGCCGTGGCTACATCCCCTCCCTCCCTCCCTCAAGGCACGCACTGCTCCCATCGCTGCTCCCATCGTCCATCTGCCGATCATCAGCCCAACCTCCCCATCGGGCGCCGCTGCGGGCACATCCCGCAGCCTCCATCCGCACCCTCCATCCCGCACCCTCCATCCCGCACCTCCATCCTGCACCCTCCCTCCCGCACCCTCCCTCCCGCACCCTCCCTCCCGCAGCCCCCATTCTGCACCCTCCATCCCGGACTTCCATCCCGCACCTCCATCCTGCACCCTCCATCCCGCACCTCCATCCTGCACCCTCCATCCCGCACCTCCATCCCGCACCCGCAGGCCCCGCGCCGCCGCGCCGGCCCCCTCCAGGCTGGCCGCGCTGTTTTCCCGGTGTTTCCCCGCAGTTTTCCCGGTGTGTTCCCCGCCCCCGTCGCCCCCGCCCCGCGGTACCTCCGGTGCGGTGCCTGGGCATGGGCGCGGCGGCGCCCCCCCGGG
>JAWWEV010000134.1:67807085-67820013 GCA_035583235.1 Hafferia zeledoni
GTGGCACTGAGTGCCATGATCCGGTAAAGGGACTGGAGTTGGACCAAGGGTTGGACTTGATGATCTTGGAGGTCTTTTCCAACCCAATCAACTCTATGATTCTGTGTTCCTTCTGTAGGTAAACTGGGCCCCTGAATGCCTTTCAGTTTTTGTCACTGGATAGGAGCACTGCTGACCTGAGGGACCTCAGCTCTGGGTGTAATTAGGTCCATACAAGAATAACGTTTTCAGTTTTCCTGGAATAAACCTGAGAGCCTGCTGGAGTTTGACTGCTCTGTAAGGCCAATAGATGGTTTAATACATAGAAGAAACATCTGCAGAAGATTAAACCAAGGTTTATTTTTGCATTTGTGAATGGGAGGGATGAACGTGAGTAATTCCCATGCTGGGAAGCTTCTTTAAGGGGAATAATTGGGAAACAATGTCTTGGATTAAAGTATAAGTATGAAAGAAGAAGGATCACATTAACAAAGTGAGCAGCAGCCAACTGCTAAGACCTGATGATGTTCAACCAGGAGTTTTCAAACAGCTCAGAGACAAAGTGGTTCAGGTACTAACAGCTGTCCCTAATTTCTCACTTAAAGCTACCCATACATCAGGGGAGTCTGGAGAGTTGCTTTTGTGACACCAGATGTTTTTAAAGGATTTCAGAGAAGGTTGTGGAGGCTGCAGACCTCGTAGCCCATGTCCTTACTAGACAAATAAGTAGAAATTATGCTAAAGAACAGAAAATATTTAGTGGACACAAAGAGAAAATGACACATTAGAGGAAGTCATTAAAGCTTTTTTTAAGAAAGTTAGTGTCACAGAAAAGCTTTCTTTGAAGAAGTCAACAAGCTCATGGAGATTCAATTAACCAGAAGAAATTTCCAGAAGAAATCAGTGATTTCCAGAAGAAATCAGTATCAATTCCTCCTAAAAGAAAGTAAAAAACATAGGCTGCTAATGGTTGTGAAACGTGAACAAATAACTATAGGAATGGTGGTGAATGGTGATTTACAAAATGTGCTAACGATAATCAGTTATTCAGGGTAGGGCTGACCGAGAAAAACTGGGAATGATTTTATGTTACTAATAGAGTCAGTGGGAAAATGGCAGGTAGAATTAAAATCAGATAAATATGAAAGGATAACATGACAAGAAGACAATCCTGACTTTACATTTATACTGAATAACTTTGAGTTGACCTTTATCACTGAGGAAAAGGGCCTTGAGGTTATGAGAGGTGATTCTGGAAAAACGCCGACTCAGGGCTCAGCAGTGATCAAAATGGAAATTAAAAACTGTTAAGATTATTGTTAAAATTCCGTAAGCAGAAGTAGAGATCAAGAGAAAAAGTATAAATCCCTGTTGCACCTGCATCTTTAAGTGCATGTGCAGTTCTAGTATCTCTATGTCAAAAATAATACAGCAGAACTAGAAGAGATTAAAAAAAATAATAGAATTATCAGAAATTGTAGGAAGGATTCCAGATGGGTTATGACCAACTCAGTTGGGTCTCTTCAGTCTGCAGTGGAGGGGAGATAATATTACAGTCTATGTAAAATCTTCAGCGGTCCAAATAAGGACCAAGAATCAAGACTGTTCACTAACTTATCAGAAACAAGAACTGAGGTACAGCAGATGAAAGCAGAGCTTGCAAGGCTCAAAACAAGTAAGATGAGATCATGCTTCATACAGTCCATAGTTTACCTAGAAGTCTTTGCTTCAGGGTACAGGGGATACCAAAACTTTACATAGTCTTAAAAAGCAAATAAAGAATCATCAAAGACTCTTGATCTAACTCAGCAAGTTCCTGACTTGTAAGTCAGTGGAGCTGAGAAGGTATTTTGAGGTAGTACAGAACATGTTTGCCCTGGTCTTTCTGTTTTCCCACTCACATTCTATCAACCCCTGTCAGAAACTGCTGGGGTAGGTGGAGCTTTCAACCAACACACTATCGGTTTTTATATACTTTTTTTTTTTACCTCCCAGCCCAGCTGTTATAATCTCCGCAAACCATTTCAGGTGATTAATTGTGTAGGGCTTCTGCATCTCTTTTTTGGCTTTGCCTTAATGTCTTTACTGTTTTATGTACCTTAGTATATGTTTAAACCCACATGCATTTTTGGCACTACCTGCTATATTTTAAAAAAATCTCATTAAAATCTTTAATGTATTCTTCCCAAAAACATTAAAAACAAATCAGTGCTTGTAGGTGTAGTGCCTTTCTCACTGCAGGGGAATGCAAGGGATCAGTGCAATCCTACATACAACTTAGGTGGAAGGAACAATGTTACACCTGGTGTGCTGCTCTGGAGAAAAGCAATACATTGTGTGGTGGAGATGTCAGTGTTCAAAAGGGTGGATGTAAAGCAATTTGTTTTTCTTCAACCATCTAAGTTAGCTTTCTGAATTAATGGGAAACAAAATAGAAATATTCATACTTCCCATTTTAACTGGTGCAGACAGGCTTAGGACTGTTGGAGTAAAGAAGGATCAGTACAAATACATAATTTATAATGATGATGGACCAGGTATCATTTGTGTCCTTCTGAGTTTCTTTTTCCTAGAAGAAAATATTTTCATGCAGTTCATAGTGTTTTAAGTCTATTAATAATTGTACAGAGCCTTAACAGCAGAGATTGTAATATATAACTAATACATTTTCAGAGAAAAATATATTAACGTTTTTCTAAATGCTCAATTAAGCAATTACCTAATGCCACAAGGCATTAGTAACAGAGAGAAAGTATAACCTTAAATCATTGTATACTATTGTAGATGTCTCAGAGTTTTTCTAAGAAATCTAAGAGAAGAGAAGAGCACATGGAATGAAGCAGTCTGAGAGGAGAAAAGCATCCAGCCCACTGTGACAAACAGCCTTGGAAGGTCATCACAGCTCTTCCTCTGTGGCTTAGCTGGCCAGGAGATGTACCTTGGCCTCAAGACTGTTTCTGGTTTGCCACTTCCAGAAATATTAAATACTATCACATCAGCCTGAACCAAAAGGAAGACTTTGCTGGCTTCTTTCTCATCCTTCATTCTCCCTTGCCCCAGCCCTTCCTGGAAATGTCCAGATTAAAATAGACACTGAATCAATCTAAAACATCAAGCAAAAGGAACAGTCTGTAGATTTGTTTAGCAAGCTTTCTCTGGAACTTAAGTGAACTCTGCTGGTTTTATTCTAGAACATTACTAATTCCTGTAGAGTTCCTATAGCAGTTATCTTGAAAATCCAGTAAAACTCACTGATACGATTTGTCGTTTTGTTCCTGAATTTTGTTTAGGCAAATTAGTAGATTTCTTCATAGTAAGTATATAAGCACTTACCACCTGCTGGTTTAAATTTCAACACTGTGGTTTAGACCAACCTGTTTACTTAGCATATCCACTGTAACCTTTGGTATATCTGAAGTGGGGACTTATAAAAAGGATTGTTGAAAGGTGTGTACACACCACAGACCACACACTTTTTTGTGCCATTATTTATCACTTAAACAAACTTTCAATGCTCCCTGTCTACAATTTGTAGATAAACTATTCTGCAGATAAATTACATACATTAGAATCATATGGTAATTTAGGTTAGAATGGATTTCAGAAGGCCTCATCTCCAATCTCCTCCTCAAAGCAGGATCGGCTTCAAGGTCAGAAAAAGTTGCTCAAGATGTTACCCAGTCAAGGCTTGAAAATCTCCAAGGATGGAGTTTGCACAACCTCCCTGGGCAAACTGCTCCACTGCTTGAGTGTTGCCCAGAGAGAAATTTTTTCTGTATATCTAATCAGAACCTCCTGTGTTTCAGCTGATGCCTGTTGTCTCTTCATCCTTCCACCATGGATCCCAGTGAGGAGCCTCTTTCTTCTCAATAATCTGGAGCTGGAGAGCTGCAGTCCAATCTCCTAGGACTCTCTACTTCAGGCTGGACAAGTTTTCAGTCTCCTCAGTCTCTCCTTATGGTACATGTGTTGTAGCCCCCAGCCATCTTGGTGGCCCCTCCAGATGTCTCATTTAAAGCTCTAGGCAGAGGAATAGTCAATGTACTGCCTATGATCTTGTTAATACAGCCAAGGCCCAGGCTGCTTTTTGGCCTTCTTTTCTTCCAAAGCACACTGCTGGCTCATGTACAGCTCGCTGTCTACCATGATCTCACATCCTTATCAGCAGAACTGCTCACCACCCAGCCATTCCCCATCCTGAATATTTGCCAGGTCTTTTTCCCCCGTGTGCTGGTTTAAAGGTAAACCGGCAGGAGAAATGAACCCGACATGAAAGAGAGTATAAGTCAGAGTTACAATTTAATAACAATATTACAATAAATGCAATGACACAAAGAGAAATTGGTTTTAACCCACAAAACCCAGAAGTATAACCCAGCACCCTGGGGCACAAACACAATGGTGTTTGTTGGCCTCTGTGCTGAGATCCACATGGCTCCCTCGAGTCCAAAGGGAAAGGAAGTGAAAAACCTGTTGGTGCAGATGCTGGTTGCAGTCTGGTCGAGAGTGGTGGTCTCCTCCTGTCAAGGTTCTGGTCCTCCTCTGGATACAACAAGTAGTACCAGAAGTCCCAAACCGCCAAGATTATATGGCCTCTGGTTCAGGTGAGAGCACCCTGTACCTCCCCCAGGCGGGGAGTTCCACAATGGGTGATATAACTCTGTGAGTCACGGGGTATTTTTAGAATTGTTGGTGGCCCATGAGCAGATATGACCCCTCAGGCTGGGTGTGAACGTGCTAATGACTTCCTGGAGGGGAGTTATCACAGGTTTCTTTAACACCCAACTTACATCCTGAGGGGTCAGGTGTGCCCTGGGCAGCTGCTGCAAATGGTGCATTGTTAACAGCTCATGAGAGATTAAATAGAGGGTGGAGAATACATAGTTTTGGTCACGCCCACATAGTGGTCCTGGTTGCTGAACCAGGACACCTGGTGCAGGGCTTTTGATCTGTCCTTGTTGAATTTCATAAGATTTCTCTCATCCCATTCCTTCAGCCTTGCCATCAAGCATGTGGACTGGTCCTCCCAACCTGGTGTCAGCTGCAGGCTTGGTAGGAGTGCACTCTATCACCTCTTCCAGATCATGGATAAAGATGTTAAACAGGCCAGGTCCCATACAGACCCCTGCAGTACTGCACAGCCTGGAGGAGTGTTCACTGCCCCCTGAGCTTGATCATCCAGCCAGGTTTTTACCCATCTCAGTGCCCACCCCTCCAGACCATAACATCCTAACCTGGATGCAAGAACATTGTTGGAGACACTGTTGAAAGCTTGCTAAATTCAAAGTGGCTTCTGTTATTCTTGCCTCATCCCCAAATCCAGTCATTTTTATCATAGAAGAAAATCAAGTTCATCCAGCACAGTGTACCCTTATTAAATCCAAACCTCTTTCTCATCACCTTCTCTTTCAGGTGCCCAGAAACACACTCCAGGAGGACAGGGTCCACTCTTTTTCCAAAGTAAGACTGTACCACCTTTTTTCTGCAGCCTGAACATTGGGCCTTTTTTGAAAATGTGTTTGGCATTTGCCCTTTTTCAATAGTTGGGGTCTTCCACCAACTTCCATGACCATTCAGAGGTGACAGAGTGTGCCTTACAAGGACATCAGCCAGTTCTCAACACCACGGACGCAGCCCATCAGGTTCCATGCACACCCACGTCAAATTCTCTCAAGCAATCCCTTGGCTTGACCCTCATCCTGTCTTGTGTAGGTTTAAATGAGATACATTTGTATCTTGCAGCTAAGGCAAGCCAAGCCTATGTTCATTCATGCCCATGCCCAGACACACAAAATACAGCTAAACAGGGTTCTAACTTTGCAAAGCAGAACCAGTGTCTTCACTGATTCAGCCTGTTGTGAACTGATAAAAAGCACCGCCTTGGTGAGGAAACCACACTGTAATCCTCACAGCAGCTTTTCTTGAGGTAAACCAGATGTACAGGGCTTAAAACAGTAAAAAGGAAGAGTCTAGAGAGGTTGTGACTGAAGGAAACCCCCTGTCTGTTCCTCTCTGCAGCTTCCCAGAGCAGCGCTGCTACCTGGGCTCTATTCCAGATGAGCCAGAGAGCCAGGGCAAAATGTACTTCCTTAGGGTGAGCACCAGAAGGGCAACTTGCTCTGAGTGAGGCTGAGCTGCCATAGACAGTGAAAGGATAAAAGGGAGAACGGTACTAAGGCTACAGGTGCCTGGCACAAACACTGTCAGACTGATGTAGCTGTTGTGGAAGGGGAAAGTGCTTATTAGCTCTGCTCCAGGGCTGGAAGGAGTTCTTTTCAGGCAGTGGTAAGATCTGGGAAACTAAGCAGAAGTCCTAAATTAGCTTGATCTGAGCATAACATATAAAATGCATAACTGGGCACCAGTGCTACAACTGCTGAACTGCAGTCACTTCTGCAGGTCTCAGGAGCTGCCCTGAGATCAAAGTCTGTGGCTTTACTGTGGGAAGAGGGAAACTTTTGCTTGTGTGAGACCTTGAAGGGTGACCATTGACCTCCAGCCAAGCAGACACACCCAAGTATGTCTGTTCTGTTGACATGTGTTGCATTTTCTCTGCTTTCTGTAAGCCCAAAGGAGTAATGAGGAGGAAAGTGCTGATTTAGCATAGCCTGACAGATGCAAGAGCAGTTACCAGAACCCATCAATACTTTTCTCAGCTGCAGAAAGCGTGAAGAGCATATTTTGACAATGTGCCACAGGCAGATGGGTCCTGCTTTGTGTTATGTTGTGAATAAATAGTGCCTGGCCGTGTCAAGAGTTTATGCAGGGTTTTCAGGATCTGCTGAGGATCTGTCACTGAAGAGTTTCTTTTACTTCTCTGAACAGCATAACAAATTACATAAAGCATGTTCTCTGCAACACATCATTTTACTGTGCCGTAATAGGAATCAGAGCAGGACAAAACAATCAAAAAGCTTGAAAAAGAAAAGGCAAGATGAAGGCTGTGTGAGGGACAGATCAAAATAGTCCTGTTTTCATACTGTGGAGACATGAGGCTGCTCACTGGTGCCCAGAGGGGAAGGACACAAGCTCTGAGTGCTTGGCATAATTGGTGCTGCGCTGGGCAGTGTTGACATATCTCATATACCAAGCATAGAAACCCTATAACTGATCCCTCTTCTCCAGAATCAAGGGTGTTTTCTCAAAGATTTGCCCCAATAAATGTCTCTGTTTCCCCACCTGTGCCAAGGCCAGCAGGTTAGTGGTCTGGCGCATGTGATGTCTATGTGCTTCTCCCTGCCATCACATGGTCAGATGTGCAATCATGCATGATCAGAGCGTCTTCTGTGCAGGTCCAAACCATCCTCATTTCTTTCTTTTCCCCCATTCTCAGAATCAGGTTTTCTTTTGAGGAGTACTCATCAAAACAGACCATTCCAAGTCATTGTTAAATCAGATTATTTTGGTTCAACAGCTCAGGGAAAAAGAGCTTCCTTCCACTTTTTCTCTGTAAATCTGGGAAGACATTACATCAAGGACCAGAGAGCGCCCATGTCTTGCCATAATCATACAGAGGCAGGAGGCAGGGTGAGCATTTGGAGTTGAGGACTCAGCAGTGCTTCCAGCACCCCCCTTCAGAGGGTGAACTCACCTGCCAGTCTCTCTGCTGCAGTGAGACCACCAGCACTTGCTGTGTGTGGGACACGTCTTATCCTGACAGCTGAAATAAAGCTGTTCTTTCTAGAAATGTACAAATGTTAAATCACACTCACTCACTAATAGCACTGGAGTTGTGCCAGAGAACAAAAGAGATGCCTGGGCCAGGATAAATCAGCTCTGAAGACAGAGAGGAGAGTTATTTGGCAGCTAGACTGGTGAGCCAGTTCAAAACTGAGTGCCCTGAGCCAACACATGCCAGTTCTACCCTTCTCACTGCAGCCAAGTGACTTGCTTAAGATGTGGCATTTCAGACTGAGAAGCAGAATTAGTGTGGGTTTGATGCTGTAATAGGTTTATAGAGAATTCTTCCTGCAAAAGCATATAATCTGAAAATACAGTGGCAGAATTGCTTGGAGACATCTTTGGACCTTCTTCATGCTTTGGATGCTCGGTGTGTTGTGCATGTCTTTACTTTGACTTAAATTTGCATTGTCTATTCTTTCTATTTTTGTTTACCTTTTGTTTTTCTTTTTGTTGGGGAAAAGAAAGCATCTTTGGAGTGCATGTTGTTTCTGAACACTCTGTTTCTGCTACAAGGTCTGTTGCTGAGAGACAGAGGCTAAAGGCCATGAGCTCCTGGGTCTTTAGATACTGCCTCAGTGAACCAACAGTACTAGTACAGCTCTGTGGCCAGACCAAGAAGACTTAGTGCAGGTTTAGTCTTTGCTTTCTAGAGGTGTGCTGATGAGAAACCACCAAAATAACTTGTGGGAAGCATGCTGTGTTTTCAAACACAAGCAGAAACATATTTTGTTATTTTTGCATTGTTTGTTATTACAAAAAAAAAAAAAGAAAAAAAAAAAGAAAAAAAAACCTAAAAAACCCATCATTCACCTTGCTGGAATATTATATTTAAGCCTTCCATAGTAACAAGTGATCTCCATGAGGTGACAGCCATGGAACACTATAGGAACATGGTGAACACCTTAGGATGGACTGGTGTACTCTGGGAGCATCTGACTGTGGCAGCAGTTCACATTGCCTTGCTTTGCTGAGAGCTCTCTGCCTTGCAGATAGAAAAGAAGGTTACAGAGCCTCTTGTAATGTATCACAAGGCTTCCCATTTCTGCCCTGCATTGCAGCACCAAGTCTGAGAGAGGGACCAGGGCTTTTTCTGGTTTTCCTTTCCCCTCAGCACTGCTGCAGTATCATGCCCTCCACCAGCACTGCTGTTTCCCTGCCATATTCCCTTTTTGCCCATTATCCCTTCTCTCCAAACAGCAATTCCGTCTCTCAGGTGCTGCCTGCAGTGCAAAATTCATGGCAATCTGAGCTGAGCCAAGGCCTTTCCTTCTCTGGGGTGCAACCTGAGGTCAACCCAAGCCTTTTTTATTTTTGAGCTGACTTAACTGGCCAGGAGTCTGTATGCTGAGAATGACAGCAGAAAGTGAGATCTTTCCAAAACCTGTGGGAAATATTAATGTGGAAGAGAGACTAATTGTTTAAATGCCCCTTTACAGACTTTTTTCTAGAGACGGTTGAGCCCTTTCTTAGACATAAAGTCAGTTTTTATAAAGAATTACCTTTTTAGGTCTTGGGCAGTGTTTAAAACTTGGAGCAGAGCAGCCAATGCTGAAGAGCCAAGGCAAGGTGACATCTCTGGTGGGGCTGCTGTGCTCCTGAAGCATGACAGGCACTGGAGCAGCTGAATGACACTGTGGTTCTGCCCTGAAAGTGGTTCCAATTCATTTGTCAGGACGTTTTCTGGCACTGCCAAAAGCAAGGCAACAGGCAGCAAGCTTTGCCAGTAGGACTTCAGGGATGTCAGTCTGGCCTTTGGTGTTTTAACCCCTTGTCAGATTATAACTGGTTTAATTAGGGGTTTGAACTTTTCTGTTTGCACGCGGTTTTCTTTCACAGAGGCATCCTATCCAGCAAAAGCCACAAATATGTTAGAATAAACATCCTCAATCATTATGGTTTATTTCCCTCCCCAGAATGGAAATGCACTTCTATTACTATTAAATACTTACTGCTCTGAAGTTTACTAGTTTAAAAGCATTAGAGAGAAAGTAATGCATTGACAGGTGCAAGGGTGAAGTGGCTTCACTTACTACCCTAATTTTCTGTTCCATAATGAACTGCAAGCACTAGGGACACTCACCACTGCTATGGCAATAGGGGCCAGGCTCAATCTTTATATGAAAATGTGTTTTCTGTGGCTTTTATTTTGAGTGGGACAATACTCCCAGAGCACTTGCTGGAGTAACGTCTCCCAGCAGTAACTGCAGTTGCTGTAGTTATATTGACAAATGTGTCTACCACAGCCAGTAATGAAAGATACTATAAAATTAATTTCAAATGTCCCCATTGATTTTAGGAGATGTTTGGTGCAATCACTTATAATTGTGGGGCTCCTACTTATAGGCCTTCTCACCCTGCTGCAGACTCTGCAGCATTAAGGAGGGCAAATTCTACCTTTAACATGCCTAATTCTCTGCTGTCCAAGGAAGCCCAGAGTATCTGGATCAAATATCCACATGGCTGTGAGAAGCCTGGAGGCTGGGTCAGATGAACCTCAGCATCAAATGTCAGATAAACAACGCCAGGCAAGCAGATACACAGACCTTGCCTTAAGCAAGGTTGAAAAGTATTAAAAGACTAGAGTGGAAAACAAAAAAATCCCCAACCTCATTTAATTAGTTACCACAGCCTCTGATGGATAATAGCAGGGATCTGCAGAACTGGAGATGAAAAAATGGGATGTTTCAGATGGCTCTCGCACAAGTGTGGTGGTGAGTCACTTCATGGCCGCTTTTCTTCTGCAGCAAATGTCTTTGCAAATGACATGGTTTGACATTCCTCATGTGTGGGGATGAAGGTGGTATGAAGAGATTTTTTCCTTGAAATCCTAGAAATCTCAGGCCACAGCAGCTTCTGTGTTCCTGCCTGTGTTCCCAGATAGGCTGGGTAAAGATGGGGGGCTGTTTATACAGGTCTTGTTTTACCACATGAGAGCAACAACTTCCTTTTCTTTTGAACCTCAAATGACTGCAGTTTCTTTTGCAGTAAAGCTGCCACATCTTTCAATTAAACAAAGGTCATATAAAAAAAGATATTGTCAGTTTTATGATCCCTTCTCATCAGTAATGCACTAAAAATGGCGTTTGCACATGTTCTTTTAAGTGACATTTCTACAGCCATCTTGTAGCCAACTGAGATAAACCAGGGTCTTGCTCCTCCAGCTATCTGCTGGAAACATCACTGCCAAAAATACCTGTAACCACAAGACTTAGCTGAGACACCAGTGTGACATCTAATACCAGTGATCACATCATTGTTTTACACCTGCCTCCACCTGGTGCTCTGTGCACAACTGGTCAGATCCTTCTCCATTCCCCACTTTGAGGGTAAGATGTGGCATCCCTATGGCCAGTGGGTCTCCTTGGGAAATGGACTCATTTTTTTCCCCCAACAGTTATTGTGGTTTCTATGAAAATAGTACTGAAAATAATTCAGGAATAAGCCTTATATTTGTCACTAAGGAAGGAGTTCACTTTGTTCAGACCTGCCAGGTGGGGCACACGCAGGTCTCTGATGTTTAATTTTGACTTCTCTACAGCCACTTTTTGTCTGCCAGCACTGGAAGAATGTATGTGGAGATTTCAGTATACAACTGAAACAAAGAAATCTCACCTTCATGATGTGATTTACTTTCTGCTCACAGCTTGGCAGCATCCCTCTGGTTTTACTGCCGTGTCCCTGTCTCCTCAGTTAATCACACTGCTTCCCAGCCTGCACAGTGCACCCTGCTCTGCTCTGCACAGACCACCATGCGCGCCTGGCCCTCATTCCAGCAGCTTTCTGCCTTCTATTGCCGTCAGCCTGTCATGCTGTACAATGGATGCAGCACGTAGGTCAGGCAGAAAGTGTTTACTTTCCCCTTCCATGCTTTGGCTGTCAACCAGGTGTGTTGCACCGCCAGTCTCCTTGCTTCTTAAATCTGCCTTTCCCAGGCTGTGTTTCTGGGACTATCAGAGCAGCAGAGTGACTTGCTGACATCTCCTCTTCCCTCAGTTCTCTTTGTTCTTGAACAAAAATGCTTCATCAGAACCTGTCTTCTCAGTAGCAGGACCTTGTTCAAATGACTGCACAGTGACCTGACACCGCTTCAGATAGCAGCACAAACTGACACAGATCCTCACCTCCCCAGCAGTGCTGTGGTCTGTAAAAAGCTCTGCTGACTCTCATCCTCCCTTAATTCTGTCTCCCATATCACCTCTTCCCACCTGGTTTCACAAGGATGAGGTTTCCTTTCTGCACCTGTTGATGCTCTGCCTGACATACCACTGATTTATCAGCAAGGGCATGGTCTGCAGGCTTGTGCTGGCCATTTTCATCTGCCCAAGTGCTTTCCTGCCAAGACCAGCAGCAGATACTTGTCTCTTTGGTGTCTGTTTTTAGTGCCCCAGTGCCTGCTCACATCTCCCACTCATCGCCTGCTTCTAATTCTCCTGAGGCTTTATCTCCACATACATGGCCTACTAGTAAATCTTTGTTTGTTTTTCCACTTCTCTCTCTCTTTTGGGTTTATGTTTCTCTTCCTATTTTCCAAAAGTGAGAGATGATACTTGGCTGGAGAGGGGACATTAGGGAACTGGAAGTGGTGCCTTTATGAAGTAGCTGGAGGAGAATTCAGTCCATCAAAGGAACCAGGAGGCAGTGAGTGATGGAGTTGCCATTTTCAGAGGGGTAGAGCGACACAGCAAGGATTTTCCTGTCTCTGAAACTTGGTCTTCCAAAATTCAGATCCATCCCTCAGCAAATGCACTCAACTCCTAATTAAAGAAGTCTTAGAGGTTTGGAGGGCACTCACCCATCCAGCCCACTCACTGCCTCATACAGATTATTTTGTTTTACTGATTATCTTTAACAACACCAATTACTAGCCAGGGCTGGCAACATTGTTTATAATGATTAAAAAGCTGAGATACCTGAATTAGTCTAATGCAGTGCACACCTGCACTAAAAGGGTACTTAACCTGTCCCAGCCCTTTCTTAAATTGTTTTAACTTCTGCCTGCAAATTACTGAATTCTAGTGTAATTGATTTAAGGGAGGGTTAAATTGGGTTAAGTGCATTTCCATTATGTGCTCTTACTGCTTTAATTAGGTCAATTTAAAATCAATTTAGAAAAGTTGCACCAACTGGTTTACTTAATGTAAAGAGCAAATAATTCATTCAGTCATCAATTCATCATTTTTTATGGCCAGATGTCAGATGGTCTCAACCTAAGTTTATGGTTTTGTTAAGACAGAGCATACATGTGTGCTGGGGAAAATCAGCTGAA
>JAWWEV010000134.1:67824594-67853433 GCA_035583235.1 Hafferia zeledoni
TCACGCTCTGCTCTGCACTGGGGTGGCCTCACCTGAAATATTGGGGAAGTTTTGGGCACCACAATACAAGAAAGATATTAAGCTGTTAGAGAGTGTCCAAAGGAAGGTAATCAGGATGGTGAAGGGCCTTGAGGGGAAGCCATATGAGGAGAGCTGAGGTCACTTGGTCTGTTCAGCCTGGAAAAGAGGAGACTGAGGGGAGACCTCATTGCAGTTACAACTTCCTTGTGAGGGGAAGAGGAGGGGCAGCTAAAGCTGAGAAAAATAGGGAAAGTCAAAGGTTGTACTTGATGATATTGGAGGTTTTTTCCAACCTAAATAATTCTGTGATTCTATGATCTAAGCCTGCATCTTGCAAGGCAATGCTGTCAAGCTTTCAGTGATGCAGTGGTGGATTCAGATAGGGCTGCTGGGTCTGTGAGAAATATGAGCAGGTGACTGAAGAAAGCTAAAAACATTCTCTTGGTCCTCTCCCTCCAGGGCTTGGTTGCTTCCTGTGTATTTTGCCTTTTGAAAGATTTAGCATGAGGAGTAATTGACTGTAAAACACTAATGAGACCAAGTGTAATTGATGCCTGGGAATTGAGTCAAACCTCTTCAGTGCATCATTGCACCTCTATCTCCCAGAAAAGGATTATCTGACAGATGGAAACTGCCATCAGATGGACTGCTTGCTTCCCAAACACAGTTTTTCTCAGCAGAGCAGAGCAGAAGAGGGTTGCAGTCTACAGGATACTAACGTATGTAGTGCCAAAAAAATGCCATGCTCTCAAGGTTCACAGAAATAGCATCACACTATCTAAGCTGACTCAAAATTGAATAGCAAATGCAAGCAGCAAAGGCAGGAGGACCCCCAAACAGAAGGATTCATCATAGAATCATAGAATCAGCTGGGTTGGAAAAGACCTCCGAGATCATCAAGTCCAACCCTTGATCCAACCCCACTTTGATTACTAGATCATGGCACCAAGTGCCACGTCCAGTCTCACCTTAAAAACCTCCAGGGATGGTGAGTGCACCACCTCTCTGGGCAGGCCATTCCAATGTCTGACCATCTTGTGGTCTGGATGGCTTTTGATGGTTCCTTGTGGACAGAAGGTCGGAAAGTGGACTGAGAATCCCCAGCTAAAAGCACAGGCTGTGCTGACAGCTGGCTAAAGAGCTTCTGTGCTGGGAAATGTTCTCTCCTCCTTGGACCAGCATATCAGAGGACTCATGCATGATGTCACAGAAATGCTCATGCTCTCTTCTGTCTTTAATAGGACAGTATAAATATAGTACTTTTTTCTTGTCATGCTGAGCAACAACAACAAAAAAAAAAGGCTGTGGTTTACAGGGTGCTAAAACAAGGACTGACTCATAAGTGCCAGCAAGCTCTGCATGAAGCTTTCAGAGTGTCTTTGAAGCGATCAGAATTAGAGCAGAAATGGACAGCAAATGCAGTCAGAAAGTGGGTTTATAAGCCTTTATTTAGGAGCAATAGCTTCTGCTGGCAAATCTCGCAGAGTGCTGTGGAGAGCTTTCAGTAAATAAGTCTCAGCTGTGTCCATTGAAGTCTCAAGGCCTATGAGGCCTCCCCTGTGCATGGAGGAGTGATGTGATCTGTCTGAGATCATGAGACATCTGCATGTGAGCTGGGAACAGGGCCCAGATCTTGTGAGCGTTAAAAACCTTTGCTTTAACCCTGCAGCTCTTCACTTTCACTTAGTGGAAGCTTTGAGTTGCTCCAGCATCATTGCATGAAATCAGTCTGTCACAAGACCAGAGCAGAACAGATTGCACAGAGAGGTGGTAGATGCACCATTCCTGGAAACATTCAGGGCCAGGTTGGATGGGGCTCTGAACAGCTGATGTAGCTGAAGAGTTGAAGATGTCCCTGCTCATTGCGGGAGGTTGGACTAGATGGCATTTAAAGGTCCCTTCCAACCCAAACCACTCCATGGAAGTGAAGGCTGAGATGCTCTACCCTGACCAGATGCTATGGCACTGCCGAGGTGATGCCAGGTCTTCAGATAACGAGAAGCAGCCACCAAGTAATGCAGAAGGAAGAGAGGCACGTTTCTGCTACTGACCCAGGAAAAAAGACAATGCAAACCAAAGCATGAGAATGGCCACGAGCGCTTAAAGCTTCCCACTGCATTGCTCCTGTGCAGTGCAACATGGCTGGATGCTGCTGGCTGTGTTCTATTTTTGGGTTGCACCGAGGTAATTAATTACTAGTGAGCTGGCAGGTAGCTGTGTCATGGCAAAAATGCAGAGTTCAGGGGTAATTTGCACATTAAGGAGTGATTTTCTTCCCCAGTGCACATTAGGTCAACTGCTGACATAGTGGAAATAGCTTGTCAGGGACACAACAACCTTCACCCCACCTTAAAGATATTAAAACCAGCAGGCTTGGCTGAAATGGGAATGGCAGGATTTCACCGGTCCTTTCCCCTCCTCTCTTCTTGGTACTGCTTAACTCGGTGTGTTTATCCAGGATTTCTCAGCCTCTTGTCCCAAACAGCCACTGCAAATACACTCTTGGACAGACATCCATCTAAACTCAGAGCAGTTTCAATCAAACCAGGTCTGACAACTCTATTTTTAAGCTGTGGGAGGTTTTGCTAGGGAACAGGGAAGACATGCCATAGAGAGGATGCTTTGTGCTTGTCAGATCACATAGGATGTGACGACTCTCAGACAACACTTTCAGCTCTCAGAGGGAAAAGACATGCTGGGAGTATTTTCCACATCTCCGTGTTCCCCAATCCTCGCTCATTTGGGATGGTCCCTGAGTAAATACAGAGCTGATGGTTCAAATGAGGCATTAGCAGCAAGATGTGGGTGCCTTGGGTGGGTGTTTGGCTACAGCACAAGATTTCTGACTGATCATGAGAAAGATGTTCTCTATCAATTTGTCAGAAGGAACTGGCAATGTTGAGAAAGGCAAGTTTAGTTTTGAAAGCAATTTAAGCCCTAGGAGCATACACCCATCATGAGTTTTCCTTATTTATTTAATTGTAGATGGGCATTTTTCAAGTGGTTTATCAGACAGTAAATAAACCCCCTCTTACCCATAAGACCCCTCCCCATTAATTTAAGCAAGATTAGGACAGAAAATCAGAGAACTGCAGATGTTGAAACCTGGCTGGTTTATTTTATATTGGCAAACCTTTTCACATCTACCATCAGTTCAAAAATTGTGGACATCTGAAATACCTCCTTGAAACAGAAGCTCAGATAAAATCTGAGGCCAACTGAAATGTTGGGGTTTGTTATATCAGAAGAACTGTCTCTTGGTTTGATGTGCAAAGCTGAACTGAAACCAACTCTTCAGGATGTCTGTGTTCCTCATGTCAATATTTCTGCTTTTTCATCTGCAGAACCTTATTTTAAAGGATCAATTCTTCTGGCACAGAGTGCAGTACCAAGTCCTATTGCATAATCCTTTCGCTGCAAAGAAGAATGCTTTGCTTCCCTGGAAGAACTCAGCATTTCCAGGAAGAAATCTCAATCTCATTTCAAACATCTCCTGTAAGAAGATATCCATGAATCCCAGGAGGATAAAGCATTTGCCTTGCATGGTTTTGTAGGACTGCATGGAACAAAACCACAGCTGCCAACTTATATTCACAGCCAGAGAGGCTCTGGGAAATGCAGATCCCTGCAATGCAGCCCCTGGGCTGTTATGCTGGGATTAGCTGCAGTGGATGAATCCCATCCTGACCAGGTGGATGTGCCATCAGTCATACACTCTCCACAGAGGTCTCCCACCCCATTCCTGAAATGAACCAGCAAGGACTCATTTCCCTTGAACAGCTTAGTGTGGAAACAGTTTGGTATGACAGATGTTGGCAGGCAAGAGAAAAAAATCCCGAACAAACCAAATTAATTCCAGTTCTTTGAATTTGAAGCAAGGGATGTGAGGCACTGGTTTCAGATAGAGGGGGAGGCTTTTGGGCAGAGGGGGCACACCCTGCCACTGCACAAGGGCAAGGCAGCAATGCCCCGTTCCCCTCCCCTGCCTCCCTGGCAGCAGTGTGGGGTACAACACTCCCCCTCCCCAGAGCACCAGCCCCACCAGCAACTTGGGCAAGCCAACATGAACCATGGGAAGAGGAGTGGCGCTTCATTGTGGGCTTCTGGAAAGGATGAACACCACCAATCAACGGGGAGGCTCTTGGGAAACTGGAGTGCTGGGAATGGGAACACGGTTGGGGAACACAGTTAAGCTGGACACAGGTTTGGCATGGCTGGAGCTTCAGCTGCAAGAGTTGTTTTGTGCAAGTCAGAGCAACACCTACAAAACCTCTGCAAGTGAAAGGTAAAGCTGAGAGCTTGTAAAAGCACTGCCTGGGAAGGTCTTGGCTTCAAGAGACCAACACAGAGACTTGAAGCCACTCAGTAGCAAAGAGTTGCATCAATGAGAGCCCATGGGTCGAGGTAAAGGGGCAGATCCTGTCCATGCTCCCACCACATGCTTTGTGTCACCCAGTTGCTGCTGGCCTGCTCAGACAGAGCACATGTGGACATTGTCTCTGAAGGAAGAACATGACCTTGTCATGATCTGGCTGTCCCACAGCTCAGTGGGTGAGAAGTGGATACATTTGCATCTTGAAAGAGCTGTTTCAGCAACTCTTTCCTGCCCAGAGCCCTGGACCAGCCCC
This sequence comes from Hafferia zeledoni, assembly GCA_035583235.1. Lineage (NCBI taxonomy): Eukaryota > Metazoa > Chordata > Aves > Passeriformes > Thamnophilidae > Hafferia > Hafferia zeledoni. The sequence goes on from JAWWEV010000134.1 coordinate 67,829,244, forward strand.
AAAACATGAGGCAAAGGCCAAAAGCTGCTGCCTGAGTTTCAGTTACTGTAACTGTGTAAAATTACACAACTTTGTCCCCAGTGCTGATGTTTATGCAAAGAGGGGATGAAACAGGCCCTTTCTGCTGCCACCCCTCACTGGGCACCACTCTGAGTCCAGGCTCAAATTCCTGCCTGTACTTTTCAAAAGCAGTAATTCAGATTCTGCTGTCTTTCTACTCCTGTAAAAATTAATTTTTGTAGCTTTACCCAAAATTAATGAAGATCCATTAAGTTGCAGTTGATTCCTGTTGCAGGCCAGGGGCACTGCCCTGGTTTATAGCATTATTTACATTCAAGAGGCTACTGGGGCTAAAACACATCTCAAATTCTGCATCTTCCAGAAATAACCCAGGTTCCCAAGCAGAGGAAATATGGTATAACAGAGAGCAGGAGAACCCTGTATCAAAGTTTTTAAAGAGCATTGATTTTTTTTTTTTTCCAAGGGACAGCCCTGGGATTTTTCTGCAAAGCTATTGTACTCTCAGCATATGATTTGCTCTACTTGCCCTTTCAGTTTTAATGTCTCATTAATAATACATTTTGTATTTATTGCAGTTTGTGTTACTGTTCCTCTGTTACTTCTTGATCACTCATTATTCTCTCTGCAGTGCTAGGCAAGGCTCCAAAACCCAAACAACGACAGCAGTGTTACTACAGATCAAGCCACAGCCCCACCAGACTCAAGGCAGCTCCTTTGAGGGGGATCATTTATCTCCCCAGAGCTGGCAGGGCAGGCTGCACCCAGGAAAATGGGAACAGCTCTGCATCCTCTCCATCTCTCTGATCAGAGCTAAAACTTTTCCAGGGCAATTTGGACAGTCAGCACTTTTGAGGGATCTAAGCCAGAAAACTGTAAAACATCACTAATGAGCAGCTTGCTTAATTCTGGCTCTGTGGCACCCACTGAAATGGTATCAGGAACTGGTGTTGGGCTGGCCCTGGACAGCAGCTCAGCTCAGGCCTCCACGGAGGATGTGCTAAGGTTGCCTCCCTGATCTATTCTGCACTCCCTGATCAACTTTGCATTCTGGAAACCACTGCTGAGCTGCCCTTTGACCCTGCAGCCAGCAGAGCTCTGTAAGTACCTCCATTTCCCACCCCCCACAGCATACAGGGGCTTAGGAATTGGTGTCCACTTCCCACTGGGAACATCCTCAGGCCTCACCAAACCTGTACTGCACTGTAAGTCAGAATTGAGATAGAAGGGCAATGCTGAAGCTGGGTGGTTGACACACCAGGGGGGTCACAGTGCTCATACATCTTCACAACCCTCTTTTCCCTGAGGACTTACAACCCCTGTCTTTCTCACCACAGGAAAATGCCTTAAACCCTGAAAAAGAGCTAGTTGCAATACTGTTTTGAGGCAAGGTTTCTCTCTGCCCTTCTGGATGAGGCTGCACAAACACTAGGAGAAAGGTTTCTCTGGTCTCCCAAGAAAGTCCTAGTTTTCCCTCCCTTCCCCTGGAAACGGAGCTGACCTTCTCCTGCCCTTGTCCCTGTGAACAGCACGTTACTTCCAGCAGCAGCAAAGAGTGTGAGAGCAGGAAGACAAGTTTTCCTGTCCTGGGCTGGTGGTCAGTGCACTCAGGAGGTGGGTTTGAAGCCCCTCAGGGCACTGCAGAGAGCCCAAGCAGGTTTTCTGTGCCCTCAGTGCCTGCCCTCAACACTGGGCTCAGGGGCACAACTGGCCATGGGTCACTGTCTTTTTCCCTGGGTGCACAAAGAAATCACATTTGCTCTTTTTTAGTCACATTATCTGCAAAACAAACCAAAACAAAACTCGGGGGTCTTCAGGGTGAAGCATCATCTGTGCAATATAAACAGCAAGGCAAATCAGGGTCTGAAGATGCACAAAGTTCCCGCTGTTCCTTTCTGGTTGAGGTAAGTGGTTGCCATGCAGGAAGCTGTGGGAGACAGGTCTCATTCTCCCCTACCCCACACCAGTCATCTTCACACCCACAGACCCCAACCTTCCCACCCACCCCAAACATCAAGACTGCCACTCTCAGCACCAAAACTTTCAAAATACATTTGGGATCTCAGCCCTCATGGGCGATGTTCACAAGTTCTCCTGTCTGACCTAATACCAGAGAAAGGTTTTTCTTTTGGCTTGATCCGCCTGCTGCCAGCTGGATCTGTGAGCACAATCTGGTCACCACAATTTGACCTTGTGGGAAGTGTCAGGAGGTCCCACATGCCCTGCCACTTGCCAAATTCCTCAGCAGATGAGGTCGCTTCTAGTACTTACTGGCAAACTTCAAGTGGTTTGTCCAGAAAGACTGCGAATGATTAAAGATCTCTTGGCTGTGTTGTGGCCACTGCCTGGTTACTGATCTACACAAGCACAGCAACATGGGAACCAGCAATCTGGGAAAACACTTTTCTGCTGCCTGTCTTCTAATATTTAACTTTGCTTTTGATATGAAAGCAAAACGAATTCCTATTTGTATCCCTTCTCATTGCCCAATTTTGGATTTTTTTATCATTCACTGACAAAAACAGGCCTTCTCTTATGATTTATTAAGCTTGAGCATAGCTCATGTTCCAACTGCTGTGCAAATAAAAGCTGATTCACTGTTACCAACACACTGAAAAGATTTGTTATCCCTGTCTTACAGATAACAAATCTGGGTCAGAAGTGGGTGTTTTGTACTAGAGAATCATTGAATGGTTTAGGTTGGAAGAAAATGTAGAGATCATCTCATTCCAACCCCCTGCCATGGGCAGGGTTACCTTCCACCAGCCCAGGTTGCTCCAAACCCCATCCAACCTGGCCTTGGACACTTCCAGGGATGGGGCGGCCACAACTTCCTGGGGCAACTTGGTCCAGTGTCTCATCACCCTCATAGTAAAGAATTCCTTCCTAACATCCAATCTAAACATCTTATCTAATACTGTTCCCCCTTGCCCTATCACTATTTCCCTGTGTAAAAAGTCAAAGTGAACCTGCAGAAGGCAGCCCAAAATACCACAAAGTTTTCAGGGCCATCTGATGAGTTTCTTCACTTCTTACTAGTCAAGCTTGGTCTGCCACCAGAGAACCATGAGGTTTCCTGAGCAGCAAAAAAACACACTGAATTCTTTATTTAGAGCAGTAAGATACTTACTAGGAAAAAAAAGAAAAAGGAAGTCCCAGCTATCAATTCCCATTTACTTAAAACATTTGCAGAGCTCCATTCTCACTCTCTAAAGGGGCTTTCTAGCCCGTTCTGGCCTGGCCTTTCAAGCACTATCTCCTCCTCTACAAAGACACATCTACTGTCCACTCTTTCAGGTCCTTTATGCTAAAACTGACTCCCATTTGTCTGTTTTACGTAATTACAAAGCAGCAAGAGCCCCATGCATTACTGCAGACTTCTCCCAGACCATGTTTGGGGGCAGGTAGATCACACTTCCTCAAAAAGCACTGTACTGTGACAGCAATCAGTGCAAGGAGAGGAAATGCACTTTAAAATAGAAGATCCAGATGCAGAGGTTTGTGGTATGTGAAAAGAAAAAGAAGTTTTCTGGGCACAGGAAGCAGGACTTTTTCCTACTTCAATTTTCTGCACACATGTGAACTTCAAGCAAATCAAAACTCCTGCCTCAGAAAGGGCAGTTGAGATGATTCCCAAGCCAAGCTGCTCACACCAGGGATTAAGAACAACTGCTACCTCAGCTGCAGCCCTTTTACAGTATAAATCAAGCCTATTTATATGCTAAAATATGTGCCTTTCTCCAGCCTTAAAGACATGGACTCTCCTCTTAGGTCATGTCTCTCCTCTATGACTTTTGTCATGAACAGGAACTGCCACCTACTTTTTCCTAGCTAAGATCTGAATCGTGTTTGGGACATTCCCACAGTGCCAGTTCTTCCAATCAGAACAATCAGAACAGAGTCTTGGATCCTGACCTGTGCCAAAATTTTAAAGGCAACACTGAAAGGAGGGGTTGGCTCGTCCTGCCACAGCCTGAGCACATTTTCCAATCGGCTCTACTTAAAGGATCATCAGTATTAGATAATCTGGGAGCAGGACTGACTCACCACCTGCTTGGATGAATGAGATATTTAGGTCAAAGTCTTCTGAGAACTAAAGGATGCCACATCTCCAGACAGGAAATGTAACACAGATGCTCCTCACTGCAGGATAGTGAACACCTCTGGGAATCTTTCTCACCAAAAGGTCTGTACCAGCACAGACTGCAGCCTGAAAGTAGAAGTCTTTTTGCATTATGTTTGTTCTTTCCCATCAAACCAAACTGTACCCAACTAATTCTTTCACAACTGTTTGCAGAATAACATTATTTTTGAGAAATACATGGCAGGTGCTAAGACTGGAGAAAGACACAAGGAAATCTTTTACAAAGATTTGCCAAGTCAAACCGGATCCTGCTGAGCCGACGCATTTGTTCAGCCTCGCTGCAACTGGCAGGACACGTGACACAGTTTTAAGGGGCTGAGGCAGAACAGAGGCCACCAGGAAAGCCAAGAGGCTCTTTCACAATCCCAAGCCAGTGTCTGCCACTCTCTGGCCTGATCCCCTTGAGAGCAGCCCCACTGGAAGTGGTGCTCCTCAGCTGGCTAAGGGAGCTGTGGCACAGAGGCACCCGTGGGAATAATCACATGTGTAAAGCTGTTAGAGAACTTGCCTAGATAGTAGTGAACAAACTCCAAAGAATTAATCTACTTGTGTATAGTCCATGCTGATTTAAATTGAATGTATAAACAAGTCTGATTTCCAAGGAATGGCCAACAGCTCTGGGCTACAGGATTCTAACAGCCATCAGAGTGCTAGTGATGGCTGTTGGCCCCACACTGAACTCACCTGGGTAACACAGCCACATAATAGGGCATTCAGAGTATTTCTCTGCAGTCTCCTTTATTAAATATCCTCTTTGATACAGAATATGTAAGCAAAAATAGTTTACATACTGTTTTGATACTTCTTACAGGAGTCTTCTGTGTAGCCACTGCTACAGCAGCTCATGTTGGCACTTAAGGAGTAAATCTTTAGCAAAAGTCAGGTCTCTCACTGTGTGAGATCTGTTCCACACAAGTTATAAGAGTAGGCATTGGAAAATGCCTGTAGAAACCATGGGAACTCTGAATTCCAGTCTTCAGATAATAAAGAAATTTATCGCTGTGTCACAGACACATTATTCTTACTAAATGAAATAGCAGAACAGGAAAATGCATCCTCTAAAAAGTTTATACAAGTCATGGCAGTGCACCCCAGTACAGCAAAAGATAAGGAAATGCCTCGAGCACAGATGCTCCAGTACAATGTAGAAGGTTAAGCACAGCACTGCCCAGTTTGGAATGCTACTTCCAGTGCTGGAAATTCATAACATTAAGGACCATGTGACAACTGGCACCACCCACCCTGATGGGATTCTGCCCCACAAAAATTAAGACAGTATAAACAGATTCTGCTTTGACTCCTGTCTGTCACAGCTGCTACAGGGCCTGTCTGAGACCCAGACAAGACACCTGCCTTTTTTCTGTGTCAACCAATAGTCTCATTTTTCACATTGATTAACAGTAAATAAATGTTTCTTTGGATCAAAGGATAGCTCCTATTCCCCTGAAACAGATAAGGCTCATTGGCTATCCATATTAACAAGCCCACTGGCACAAGGAAGATGGCTGGGGACACAGCACGTGCCCTCACTGTGCAGCTGTAGAGCACACATAGCTCTTACACCCAACATTTCAATCAGAATCCTTAAGTTATCACCAAAACATTATTTCAGGGGTTGCTTGAGGTCAAACAAGCCAGTCCCTCCTTTGACAACTTTCCCAACCACCAGGCATGCCGAGGGGGAGCGCAGCTCATCGTGGGCACCTGCAACAGAATTCAAACAAAATCATGTTAGGAGGTGCCCAAAGGTTACTCAAAGGTCAGTGCTGGAAAGAAAGCACTTGGTGCCAGAAGCCACGTGGTCCAGAAAGGCTCTGCCACCTGCTGTTCACATTGAACTCAGATTTCTGGCAGCAAGAGTCCAAAACTCTCCCTACCCCTACTACAACTGTTATCTCATCCCAATCTTTTTTGTCCAAGCAAAGAATTAGGCCACACATTACTAAACTCTCCCTATTCAGCATGGAAAGACAACATGTTCTGAATTTCAAGAGAACACAGATTTGACTTTCCAGTGAATGCATTTTGCTGATTAAATAGATCACTAAAAATATACATGAGGCAACCCCAAAAAGATTCCCTTGTCACTGCTGCCTTTTCCCTTTGTTAATGTGGATTTCAAATCCTTCTGGCTAGATACGGAGAGAACTTTTCACTGGAGAGACATTCTATGAATTCCTTTGATTTTGTGGTTGCTCACTGTAGCAAAATAATGTCACAGAAACTTGGAAGCACTCCAGATGACATGTCTGGCTGGGATTGTTTTGATTCCATTGTTTGTATAAGCATCCAGGCTGTTTTTCATTCATCCTGACTACAGCAAGCTGGAATTTTATCATTAGAGCAGTTAAAAGATTGGAAATAAAAGTGTTAAACTTTTAATAAGTTTGGTTATCTTTATTCTACTGATCAAAATGTAGTGAACTTTCTATCATGCAGAGGAGGTGGGGAGGAGCTGCACCACTCCAGTGTGGTTGCTGCTCTGATCTCAGCTACAGCTGGATAATTAAATAGCTTCTCCTAAATGTGTGTCGCTGAAAGAAAAACAGCCCCTTTGTAAGATCGTTAAACAGGACAGTCCCAACTGCTCTGTTTGCTCATGTGATGTTAACAAAGAGTCATTCTCCAAGCAAACAGCCCAAGGGATCTCATGTGTGCTCACTGCACACCAAGCCCGGATCAGCAACCTGTGCAGGGCAGCCACAAACCTTCCTCCTTCCTTCCACTGCTCAGGACCATCAGCCCTGAGGCTCCTTTGATGGTACAGTCAAGTAGTAGTTACATTAAAGCAGATTAGATCCAGGCTGCTGCAATCCCCATTATGACTTTGATTTCCAGGATGGTGGTATCATTAACTCCCTCTGCTTTGTAACCACTGCAGTGTTCCTGCCAAGTCACCGTGCCCTTCTGTCAGTATGCACTGAATGTCTTTATCTGTAATATTACCCATAAATTACACTTCAACTGGCAAAAAACCTCATGGGATTTCATTTCCAAGTCAGTGTGTAATATGACATAAATCCAGAGAGTGCAACAGCAGAAGAACATCCTCTTCTCTTCAACTGCACCCCAGATTTATGACTTTTATTATTTGCAGCTGAATTAAGTCAATTGTAACCAATACTGTTCATTAAAACCCAAATTACCTTCCCAGAAAAGGTATAAAGCAGCATTAACAAAAAGGAATTCAGTGATAAAACTATCTCTGACACCTGTGCAGGGCAGTTTAGGACAGTAGCTGAAGAGATGGGGCTTTCCCCATTTGGAATTGGGAGCAAAGGACACAGCACAGCAGCATCCAAGGAGAGCATCCAGCTGGCAAGGGCAGAAACCAAGTCTATTTGCAAAAGGGAGATGTAATTAGCATCCAAAGCATGAGATCACATAACCTGTCTAATGACAGACTTAAAGCACAAGGGTTTCTTTGATAGAACACCTTGAATGTAGAGGGCTAGTGGTGTTCCAAATGTCCTGAATGATCCACACAGCCATGTGATGTCTACCCCTTCCAGATAAGGCAACTAGAGGGCAGAAAGGATAGTCTTGGGAATCTCAAACGGCACCAGAAACATTAGACAAATGAGTCTGACCCTTTGACTGTGTTTGAGGAAAAATGTAAAGATAGTAAAATGCTAAATCAAAGTTACAACCAGGAGGTCTGTTCTGCTGAATAACAAGTTTTGGGAAGATATGGAAGTTGTAACAGAGGCACAAAAACCAAGCAGAGAAGACAATTTTAAGAGCAGAGACAGAAAAAGGCAGATTTAGTAGTCTGTTGCAAAGCTTTGCTGTAACAAATCTTAGCAACCTTAAGGTTTGTTATAAAAATGCCTATCTAATTCTTAAAGAAAGGAGCCACAGACCCCACAAATTATATGTGGGAGCTGACTTCATTTAAGCTGACAGAATTTTATTAAAAACACCTGGAACGTTTTCCTGGGCCAGGGCTTAATTAAAATTTTAGCCTCTGGCATTTTTTTTTCTAATGTAGTAATGCTTTACTCAAAACAGTGGAAAGTTAGAACAAAAACCAAACTTATGTGAAATGCTGCAGCAAGAGACCTCAAACTAAACCACTTACCCATCATTGTTGCTTCCTTCAAAAACTTGTAGCTGGTTTCAAATGTCATCTGTTGCAGAGGGGAGGAGTTGGACTGAATTCCAAAACGATTCAGTGGTTTATAAATTCCTTCAAAACACATGTAATCTGCCACAAGTGAAAGGTGCCGGGGGTCTACCACAATCCCTTAGAACACAAGGAAGAGCAATCATCAGAGCATTCAAGGGCTGAGTGTGGGGGGTTTTTTAAATAAATCAGACTTGAATTAAACTCCTTGAGTCCAATCAACATGCAGAACACCTCCATTAACAATCTTCTGGCAGTGTGTATCTGCCTTAACTGCTCCCCTCAAATATCCAAGAGAGGCAGACCTATAATACAGAACAGTATCTCTACAGGGAAAATGAAATGTCAAGAATGTTGTAAGGCAGCAGAATTTCTCTGCATAGTATCAGTATGGTCTGCACCATCTCTGTTTATGCAGAAGGGGATCACAGAGCCATCCATTTGCGATGGACAGAGCTCCATCCCCTCACCTCATGGCCTGGGCCCTGGAGCCAGAAAGGTTCTGATGTTCTCTATCAGGCATCCACAGAAAACCCTGTTTAGGCTAAAAAGAAATATCACTGATTTCTAAGTAACAGTGTAATGGGGGATCATTAACAGCTCTGTCAACATTTACCAAGCAGCTCTTGAACAACTAGAAGGTCAGACCATTCTGGGCTGCCAGCTGGCAAATCTGCTTGATATAACTGCCTGCTAAAATTCCCACTGTACTAATCTTCCTTCTCTTCAATAGTTTAATTCACAGCTCACTGAAAGGCAATTCAATGTGCCCAAATTGAGCAGCCTTACTCCGGCAGCCTGCCCAGGCTGGAGTCTCTGAATAACCTGTGCAGATAGAATATTCAGACAATGCAGTGCAACTGCTGTAGGAAAGATACAAAAGCTCAGGTGCCTCGATTCTCATCATTAAAAATCCAGAATGAGGCAAGATTACTCCTGTTCTCAGGGCCACTACACAACTCTTAACAACTGGCTTCCTCACACATCAATAATTAATTTGTCTGGACCTTCCAGCTTGCGAAAAATATACCAGAATAGAAAAGCTCTGGGAAGGGGGGATAAATTCCACCTCATCTGGTGTATTTTTCTATTGATTAAAAGAAATCTAATAATTAACTATCAAGGTCTTTACAGAAGACATTACAATGACCAAAATTATGAAACTCTGCAATTCAAAAATAGGCACATAAAAAGTCATGCAAAACCATAGCTGTAAGCACTGTGACTGCATTTTCCCATATTAATGGTATTAAAGACTACCTTTAAAAATATGAAAAAATCTTACCATATACAGCAAATACATCTTTTATTTCCTTTATAATCACCCTCAGGGCTGATTCAATTCCATAATGCTTAGCCATGGCATGGATATCATTGGAATAAAGTCTGTTCAGGTCCAAAACCTAAAAGCAGAAAAAAACACAGATGCAAATTATGATTCAAAAATGATTCCAGGGATTTATGTTTAATCATTATACACATGAATAGGAGTACTGGAATCAAAACTCACCACAGGAGAAAATTAACTGAAATTACAAAAAGCAAACTAACAAACCATCCCAAGCAGCAGAGGAACATGGTAAAGTCTTCCAAACACCACAGTGCAATGCCCAGTGTGTATCAGCCAGTCAGGACTTTTGGCAAATGAGATGTATCTTAAAACAATCCTGTATTTGTAGAGTTATAGGCCAGATGGGGTAACAGAACTATTCATCTCCAAGCACTGCAATTCATTTAGATGGAAGAACTCCCACAAGTAACATTTAGAGAGACAGTAAGAAGCATGGTGTGAAATCATCTGTCATTAAGCACTGGCTGCTGCACAAACACTCATTTGCAAGCTGCCCTTGAAAAGAGGCTCTGCTGAGCTCTGAACATGTCTGGGGCAAAAAGGAGGAGGAAGAGAGTTTAAGAGCTGAAAAGGCTACCCTTTTCATCCCTGATAAATTGAAATGGCATCCAGCATCTCCCCAAGAACACAAAAGATCATTCAAGTCCGGGGTTATAAATAGATTACACACATCAGAGTATCTGAACAGCTCTGTCATGTTTATCCCTTCGGTGTGCAGAACGAATTCCTTCTCTCCTTCCTTATTGGTGCTTTCATTCAGCAAGCACCTCGTGATGCCCTTCACCTCGTGGATCACCGTGCTGCGTGCCAGGGAGGTGAGCAAGGAGGACACATCGAAGTACACCTTGGTCAGAGGCAGTGCCAGGGACACCTGGCAGGGAAGAAACAACACAGCGTAAGGGAGTTTGAACACCAGGCTCAAAAACTCACCTCCTTTTGAGGCAAAAAGCAGACAACAGGAATTACCCCAGTTGTGTGTTTAGGGACATAAATGTCTGACTGGGACTAGAGCCGAATGATGCCAGCACAAATTCCCCACCACAGGATCATTCATTCACATTGCTGTCAAGATCTCTGAACTTACACTGACTGTTTTTTTGAGGTGGCTTTTCTGGGGGAAAATGATGGGTATCTGTTTGTTGGGGGGGTTATTTGTTTTTTAAAATGTAGATTTTTTTCAACAGTCCAGCCATCACTTTTGTTCACCAAGACCTACACAGCAGTTCATCATATATTTAAACATTAAAACACAATAAAACTTGCTGTTAAAAAGAAGTTTCATCAAGTGTTCTGAAAACTAGAGATTACAAAAAATTGTGTCAAGAAGGACATTTGTAGTGCCACTTTCTGTATTTATACAGGATTGCTGAGACAAAACAGCAGCACTGCATGGGAAAGATCCATTTGTTATGGGAGCTACTTGCAACCACCCAGAGATGACCCAGGCACCACCAACTTACCTCACACCAGAGTTCATGTTCGGTGTCAAATGTGTAATCCCGTATGGATGGGTGGCTGTCCAGCACAGCACTCACTCGCACCTCTGCTGCCTGAAGTAATCGATCTTTCCCTTTTTTAGTCTGAGACATGAAGGAAAGAGATTGAGACTCTTCACCCTCTGCTCTATTCTGATCTTCTTCAGCAGCAGGAGTCTTTTCTTCTTTTTCTGATTCAGCCTCCTCATCTTCTACATTCTCGTCAGCGTTTTCTTCCCCATTCTCTTCTTCACTCTCATAATCAACCTGCAAAGAAACAATGCTGTGTTTATCTAAGCCAGAACCTGCACAGAAATAAAGCACAGTTTAATTCAGGAATATTCTTCACTGATGAGTTGCAAGTATTTCACCTATGGCAAAGTGAAAATGCAATTCTGTTGTAAAGAAAATAATACAACAGATTCACTTCAGTCTCTGTTTCTTTATAATCTTGCTGTTATTCCACAGCCCAGTCTGGGATGCTACAGGTTGTTGGGACTGTAGCACAATTTAGTTTTCTCCCCCCAAAAAGTCTCATCACTTCCCATAATCCGACTCTGAGGATGGGATTCCCTCAGGATTTTCAATTACTCCACTCTCTTGATAAAATTAAGGCAACCCAGAAATTAAGCAGTAATTATGAAGTACTAAACCCAGAGAAACATGCAGAGCCAGGGAGAATATTTACTAAGAACCACAGTAGAGTTTTGAAAACAATTAATGACATGAAATTAGCAAGTCAAGTTAAGGTGAACTTTGATTGCCAGACACATCTACCCAATGCTGGAGACCAAGGCTTCCAAAGAGATCCAAATGAAAACTGCCCAGCACAAAGCAGAGACCTTCCTATCTCCTCTCAAGAGGGGTTCAGGTTTTTTCCAGCATTTTGCTTCTGTGGAGGTTTTCCTTCCCAGCTCAAGCCCAGGCAGAAGAAAAAGGCAATTGAACTGCAGTGCTGAGCACCTATAAAGTCATTACCTCTTCTTCCTGGTTCTTCCTCCGTTTTCTTTCTGTAGCATCACCATCCCCTTCATCAGCTTCTGCATCAACAATGTTCTCTTCTTCCTCTGCTACAGCCTCCTCATTATTCTGTGTCTAGAAACCCAGGACAGATAGTCAGGCTGACTGATAGGAAGCACCAACAGCAGCAAAAGGCTTCACTCAAACATCTGGAATTTAACAATCCCTTGTTCGATGTTCTACCTTTAAGAACAGGTTTCTATAAGCCCACTACTATAAAGAAATGAAATTACACTCAAGGTAACTTCAACATTAAACAAGGTGAGTGTCTGCCATCAGTCTGCTTATGGCAGTCCTTGATGGGAGAGGAGTGGCAGAAGGAACATGCAAAAGCCTTTCAAGGAAAAAAGGACCTTCCCAAAGTTTTGACAACCACTGCTAGAAGAGGACACTGATCTGGGAGCAAAGAGGGCAATAAGCTTTTGTCTCAGTGAAGCTAAAATAAGCAGGCATTTTCAGTGTAGAGTAAATTAGGATTTAATACACAAAACCTTTAATTTCCTTGTTAATTTTATGAAAATGCAGATGGTTTATGCATGAAGAGAATATTTTAAGTAGCAATTCTGTATTCACACAATTCATGTACACTGAAACATGCACTTTTTTCTAAATTTTGCTTCTCAAACACAGATAATGAGATATTTTTCCAGAAAAGTTTTTCTGTACCTTGTCTTGATCATCATCTAAATCCTTCCGAGTTGTCTTCCGAGTGCTGACTTCACTAAAAGATGCCATCTTTGCAGTCTTCCTTTTAATTGCTTCCAGAAAAATTCTAAAGAACCTGACAAAAGAAGCAACCCAGAATGTCAAAAGTCAGCAGTGCCACAGTCAACCTGAAGTTGTCAGAAAATGGATTTATTTTTGCTAAAAATCCAGTCAACTAATATTCCCTGCTGGATGCAAAAGTACTTCCAGGGTAAGGCAAGTAATTTTTCTTTTCATCTCTTTCCCATTCCTTTAGGAATCAAAAGCTTGCTGTCAGCTCTCTTACTATCACAGAATTAGCCATGCATCCAAACCTTAAAATTATATGCTCATTTGGATTTAAAATCTGCACATCAAATTGACCTTCAGAAGAGATGGTTCACCACTGGACTTTTTTTTCCTTTTTTAGATCAACAAGCACATGCAAAATAAAGTAACCCAGCTTGAACTCATGTGGCCTGAAGGAGAAGGAAATCAATGAAGGCTTTATACAAAACAAAAATAGCTTTCAATAGACCCTTATTATTAAGTGTTCTAGTTTTAACTACACATATTTGGTCAGAGCTGGGGATAGAGGCCAGGGATAAAAAACAAAGGGGGAAAAATAGCCAGCCTTTTCTCATTAATTTTTTTTAATAGTAAAAATTAAAGTTTAATTCTGTTCAATGAGAGCATTAAGGGAAACCTAAAGCATTGAAACATTTTTGCTGGTAATAAGTACTTAAGCATTCAAAAATAAGGAATGAGATGTTGCTTATTTCGCTCTTCGAGTACATTAGAGACATATGAAAGGTCTGCCCTGATAAAATTCTGCACTGTCAGTATGCCACAGAGCCACAGTTTTGTTCAAGACATAAAAACAACTGTGCAAATGCCTCTGGTAGCACATCCACAGGAAGCTGGTGCTCTGAAAGCCGTGCCAGCTGTAGTAAACAACAGGCAGAACCCATGACATGGCAAAAAAAGAGTAAATATTAAAGTACCTGAAAGCAAACTCACCTTGTTTCCATGAAGTGCAAGATCTGCCTGGGCTTCACACACTTCTCCTCTCGGTAACACTCATGGGGCAAGAAACTGAATTTGATTTTGTAGAGGCGATGCTTGTTGTGTTTGCACTTCACATGCAGGGATTCCTCTATGTCCACTTTCTGCAACACCTACAAAAGCCCCAAGTAAAAATGCTACTTCTTTGATGAAGACACTTCATTTACTCCCTGCAAATCCACTGCTTTCCACTGGAGACAGAATTGCACAAGGCTAACTGGCAAACTTTACTGGAGGTTTTGTAGCAGCTCGCAAGGAACAGGACTCTGTCTGAACTATTACCCTTCCTTGACCTTCCAGAGTTTGCAGCCTGTGACAATGTTCTACCAGTTACATTGAATTTAAGTCTTATACAGTCACAATCAGTGCAATTCCTTCCAACACTTCATTTCTGGCAGGTGAAGAGACAGGACCCTCTCATCTTGTGCCCACAGTTAAACCTTCAAAAATGGAAACTCCTACTAAGCCAGCCCTACTGATGAGCTCAAACAGGAGATTTTGTTTTGCTGACTCTCAAGGGAGGCACTGAATAGGAGGCTCACCTCAGCTAAGCACACTCTTGTGAGCTGTTTCTTGAGCTGTTTGACCTTCTTGACAGCTTTCTTGGTATTGAACACAGGAACACTCATCATTGGTGTCTTAATATTTGCACTGGCCACCATCAGTATCTCCCGCAACCTTTAAGCAAAGAATGACCTTTCAAATAAGGCAATAAAAACACTTTGCAATCAGATAAATACGTAATTTGTTCCATTAGGCACATGAAGGAGCTGCCATCCATCAGGAGCTGTGGTTACCACTGCACTGCTCCTCTTCACTGTTCTGGTTCCCCATCAGGCACAGCACAACAACAGCAGCTCCGCTGCCTCAATTAGATTATTCTCCCCCATTATGGGAAGAGAATAAATATTATAAATTGCTCCAAGAAGAACCAATGAAGCCTGTTTCCTACAGATGCATAATGGATGGTTCCTCATACGTTCTCCCCCTCTCCTGGTTCTCTGAAGTAACACAACCACCTCCCTAAGTCATCACACCCACACACAAGGCCAGGTCAGCACCCACGTCATTCAGAACAAACTGATGATTTGCCTTATGTCAGATAAGAGTAAGGGGCACTTACAAGTATTTTCTACCTGGAAAATGAACCAAAATAACTGTAAAATTGTAAAACATCAAATAGTTCTGAACAGGCACAATTTTCTATTAAACTAAAGGATCATTCACCCTCAGGGTTACACTTACACCTACTAGTGAGAATAAGCACAATTATATATCTAAGTGCTTAAAATAAAGAACTCATTGCATACTGTTTTCTCACCTTGGGATACCCAATGTGACATTCATTTCACCTCTGCCAGCAAAGTGAAAGGTATTCAGAGTCATCTGTGTGGAAGGTTCCCCAATACTCTGAGCTGCAAGAAGACCCACAGCCTCTCCAGGGTCACAAAGGGATCGCTGCCACTTCAAATACAACAAATCCTTTAATCTGAAGACAGAAATAAGAGGTTTAGCTCAATGTACAAAGTAAAGAACTCAGACAAGGCAGAAACATTGCTCAGTTCAATAAAGTTATGTCTTTCAGCCAATTTCTCCTGGTAACTTATGGGGAAATACACTGCAGAAACTGTAAAATTGTCTATTCCAATCAGATCTGACAAACACAGACCATTAACCCAGAACTGGGGCCTTGGCCAAACCATATTTTATTTCTGCTGCCAATTCCCAGAATGTCACAAGAGATTTCATTTGCTCCCATTTGGTCTTCTTAACTGCCCTGATAACTCCAAGGTGTGTCAAGAGCATATTTTGGCTTTTAAGGTTACTCCAAAGTATTACTTTATATGTAGGGGGACAGCAAAAAGGCTTTGCCAAAGCCCACAGCAGAATGGAAAATTCAGGTTTGGAAGAAACAGATAACCAGGACCTCCCCACTGCACACTAAGCACTCTTGGCTTTCAGGAACCATTCTGAGACCCACTGCTTTGTTTGACAAAGGCCACAACAAAACAAGATGTGGTAAAGACTTTTCACTTTTAGCAAATTCAGCAGAAAAAGGTATTTTGGGTTTTGGCTCAGTGCAGAGAAGCAGAAACAGAAGTTTTTACCTATCAGAAGAAAGTGTTGGGTGCATATAACTCTGGCTGTTCTCAGATTCCCATTTACTGATATAACCTTCGACTCCCTTCTCAAATGTTTCTGAAACAGATGCAAAGTAACTATCTGGGCGCCAAACACCGAGGCTTGGGTCAGGACACTTATTTGTCTTCTTCAGATACTTTCTTCGTTTCTTCTCATCCAGCTCATACCACATCTTCAATAACTGAAAATGAGAGGAGATTTTTAAGCAGACTGATTTATCCATAGTGAGACCACACACACCCAACACTGCTTTCATGAGCAGCAGGGAAGGAGGAAAAGATAACCTGTGTTAAATATAAGGGTGTATGTACAAAGCAAACAGCTCAGCTACAAATGTGGCGCTCTGCTTTTTCTGATACCTAACACTTTTGAACCCAAATGATTTCAGGATCCTTTACAAGCCTGGAATAGTCCAGTTTATAGAACCACAGTAACTACTCCAGAAATTGGTGAAATACAGCCTCTAAGAATGATTTTAACTTGGTTTTAACTCCCTCAACATACTGATGCCAAAGGGGTTTTTGATTTCTGATTTTTCATTTTTGTAGATTTTAGGAACACAGTAGCTGTAGCAAATGTAGATTTAATGTGCTAATATTCTGGCAGCCTAAGTTCATTGTTTATGTATCCTAAAGGACCTTAAAGGACCTTTACTTTTTATCTTACCCTACACTAACTTGGCTCAGAGTCCTGCTTTGTGGGGGGGCTCTCACAGCATCAATACTTGAGTCTTTACTTCTAGCTACTATCATCTTGCCTGTCCAAAGGTGGCATGAAAAAGGAGCTTCCCTGATTTTCAGTTCTAAACATTCAAGTCCAATAGGCCAGCAAGCTGATAGGTTTTATTTATCTTCTTCAGTTTGCTGGCTTTTCAAGTAACATTTTAAATGCTGTGTTTCATAAATGAAATAGCTCATACCAACCTTAAAAAAATCAATACAGGAAGTGAGCTAAACAGATCTTTTACAAGCCTTGCTGTTTTATGAAGGAAGAATTGGCTTGTGACATGGAGATCTACCCACTGAGCTTTATAATATACTGAGACAGAAATAAAAATACCAGCATCTACCTATTTACTGAAAGAAAAAGCAGGACCTGTTTGCATTTTGTGTCCATACATACAATCTTCATTAGATAGAGATCAGTGCCATGAGGTACAAGAGGCTGAAATAACTTTTGGAAACACCAGGCAGGGCTGGCTCAGCCCTCTGATCTTTGGTATTTAAAGAGGCTCTCAGCAGACAGCTGTCCATGCAAGGGAGATTTACTCTGTGTATATGAAAGAAAGCCCCATGCAACCCACCACCAAACAAACCAACAAAAGCAATCCCCCCAAACCATCCATGAACATGAGCTGTTTTCTAAAACCAGATTACCTCAGT
Organism: Hafferia zeledoni; assembly: GCA_035583235.1. Taxonomy (NCBI): domain Eukaryota; kingdom Metazoa; phylum Chordata; class Aves; order Passeriformes; family Thamnophilidae; genus Hafferia; species Hafferia zeledoni. Next base: position 67,846,651 of record JAWWEV010000134.1, read on the forward strand.
TTTCAGCCCTGCCCAAGCACCAGGGCCCACAGACTTTAATAAACAAATCTCAGCTTCATCATGCACAGCTGACATATTATTCCTTCAAAAAGTAACTTGTTTAAGTAGACTGTGAAACACTTCTGGACTTACAAAGCAACTAAAAAAAATACTGAATTCTGCAACTTTTTTTGCAGAGTTTGGTCAATTCAGCTTCTTCTGTGGTACCTGTAAAGTAGCAGGATCTCTTCCATTTTTTATTTCACGTCCTGGAATCTGTGCCTTCACACTTGCCATTTTCTTTTGGGAAAACAACAGAAAACCTCCTTCTCTTTGCACACACTTTTGGTGCCTGGCTCGCCACTTTTTGATGGCTTTGAACTGCTGGTTGGCTTGGTGAGACTCCATCCTTGCTAAAGCTTCATCCAGATGGTTTGTCTTCTGGATTACCTACAAGCAAGTCATGTGTGTGATTATTCTTCTCTTGATGCTTACTGTAGCAGAAAAGGCAAACCAAACTGAAAAGGTCATCTGCTGCCCCTCAAAAGGTTTTCAACCCAAGTGAGACAAAACTCCTTATAACTTAATCATTGCCATTCTATAATAAGTGATGACACTGGTAAAAGGAAGTTAATCAAACCTGACACTGTAAAGTAAGGTCATTTTTGTTGAATTCAAGTGCAGAGTTAAAACAGACAGTGCTTGGTGCTCTGCTGAAATGGAGACAGCTTAAATCTTGCTGCAGACTTAACGTCTGCTTCCATATTTTGAACACAATGATACAATGGCACATAAAAATGTAGGTTAGTCTGAGAATAACTGAGAGAAACAACTGTTGCCACTGGATCCCTGACAGATGTGCCAGATGTTAACCATGCATTTGAGTCCCACTTTTATGCCATATAAATACTGAAAATTTAGGTGTTCTACCTCATAGTTTTCTGCAATGAAAGGAAACTGCTCAGGTTGTAAGAACTGAGTTTTAGGGATATCAAGCCCATCTTCTCCATACAGAAACTGCACCACACTGCCATCACTGTCTCGTACAGTCAGGTCATACTGAACTACCAATCCTTCCAGATGTTTTATGATACACCTATTCCAGGGGAAAAAACAAATGGAAAAAAAATGCTGTTAAGAGGCTACAAAGCAACAGTGATGATGTAACTCTAACACAAAACATACTGTTTTCATTAACCTCTTAAGGGTACTTAAGGGCTGAACAGGAGTTTTGGAAGCCAAAAATAATACAGACACAATACTCAGGTGAAATGCATAATGATATTGGCAAAGGTTTCAGCTTGTTGCTCCCTCCAGTCTCCTTGGACTGATCTGATTTAAAATAGAATAGTAAATTACAACTTCTACTGTCACCCTAAGAGTTGTCTGCAAGAAGGGGACATCCCTCCTTTAGAACCCCTCACTACCCTCAAACAAAAGTTCCATCTTCTTCCATATACTGGAGGTGTTGCTGTAACCAAGATGAGGGTCACTCACCATGGCCAAGAAAATCTAAAGTTGCCTGGAGTTTTTACATCTGTACTTGTACCAGGAAAAAGATTTCTCCAAAAGGAGAAGTTGCTGCTGCTAATGTGCCAGAGGCAAGTTAGAGATAATAAAGTTCCACGTGTTCTAGCCCTCTAAAATACTTGACTTAGAACAAACATTCATCATTCAGACACTATTTGTAAAAATGAAGTACAGTGACATTAATCTAAGCAACACAAGCAGTTCTGGTCTACAGCACTCTTCCAAAAAGAAAACAAAAAGAGAAAAATCAACCAAACAAAAGGCTCCAATTCTAAACCAAGCCCCTTACCTTTGCAGGTACCCAGAACGGCTGGTTTTGACAGCTGTATCCACAAGACCTTCCCTGCCAGCCATGCAGTGAAAGAAGAATTCCTAAACACAAGCACAACACCATCAGCATTCTGCTGAGAAGTGCACCAAGACTGGCAATTTATGCTCCTCCTCAAAAGCTACATATGAAAGTATGGTGAACAAAGTCCCTTTATCTATAATTGTGGATATTTGGTATTAAAATAACAAGATTTTAATAAACTTCAGTATCAACACAAGCACTATTAAACTTACAGAAGGTTTGATCCCAGTGAGAAATCTGCCAGTCACAAATCCTCCTGAGCTGGGGGAAAAATCATAAGGCTGGAAACATGGCAGTGATTTCCCAGATGCCATCAGTGGGGGTCTTCGACCTTCCAACTCAATCTGGCCCAGCAAACAAGAAATCTAAATGTGGACAGGAAAAAAGGAAACATCACTTTTCCATCCAACTTTTTGTTCACATAAGCTTAATAAATTTACTTGAAAAATACAGTAAAAAAACCGCAAAAAGTTCCCTAAATTCTCTGTAGCTAAATGTGTCTTGTTCATGAAACGTTTTTGCTACTGAGGGGAAGGAAAACATGAAGACTTTATCTGGTCTTTTCAGTTATTCCATCACCAAGTTATCCTCAGCATTTTCATTCTCATTCTGTATGTTTAATACAAAGAGATGTGAAACTAAAAATATTGTAAATATTTTTATTTATGTCCCTACAGAAATAAAATATAATAAATATATATAGAAAAATTTTTGTATAATTGTATATAATTTATATATATATTATATAGAATATTTAATATTTATTTTATATTGTTTTCTATATTATTTTATATTATATATTATCACATTATATATTATAATATTTATATTTAATATATAATACATACATAAATTTTTAATATATAAAATATATAAATAAATATGGTCCCCTCACCACCTCTCAGCAGTGTATCAAAAAGAGAACAAAAATCTAAAACCAAAATGGTTTCTTCCTTGAGTTTTAGTCATTATTCCTCATCAAAGACAGAATTTTAGATGGCATTTTTATAGTGTTTCTTGTTGGTGTCTGTGTTGCAGAAGGCAAAATGAAAAAGCATTGTTGCCATTTCTACAAAAATCAAAGATATAGTTGTTCCTATTCAGTAGTGGAAGAAGGAAAGAGGGGTCAGTCTCCAACAGAGGCCAGGAAACGTTCTTTCTCCTACAGCACGTTTGTTTGTATAATCTGCAGAATTCCTTCAAAAAAACAGGTCTGCTTTTTCAATAAATCCTCAAGTACTGAGAAGCGATTCAAAACCAGGTTATAATAAACAATGACTCTCCTCCATCACCCACTGAGGTCTTTATTACATTCTTCTAAAATTTTTCCATGCCAAAGTCCAGAATAAGAATCTTGCTTTGGTATTAGATATCCCCACAAGAGCTTCCCAAGAGCTCACATTCTAGGAGAAATCACATCAACACATGGAGCTGCTGAGTATTCTGGCTGTCATTACCTGCATGGTGTTTACAGTGGATCCTTTGGCTCCTGACTGTACCATCAACTGCAGATTGTTCTCTGGAAAGCTCCTGTGCAGACCAAGGGGCATACAAACCTAAAAGAGTTGTGGAGGAGTGAAGGGAACAAAACCAGACATTATTAATAAAATAATAAACCAAAGCAGTTCCTGTTAAAGGCTTTAATGAAATGAAAAAAACAATCACAAATATTTCTATTTATGATTTTAAAGGCATCTTGAATATCAGGCCATCTTCTCACTGAGGGAGAACAAGGCTGAGGTGGAGAGACAGTATGTGAAGCCTCATGCAGGGGACAGATGGAAAGCTTCACCCTTCAGGAGAGTCAGGAACCCCTCATTGACTAAATAAGAAAGTCTCCAAACAAGATTAGCATGCACAGATGGCTCGATGCCAACCTTGTTAACTTCATTGTTGTAATTGTTTACTTCCTCCTTGAATTTCATATCGACCATGTTAAAATCCCTCTGGTCTTTGCAGAGATGGGCATCCTGCCATTTCCCTTGGACCTCCTCACTTGATGCTGTCTCCGGCAAATTAAGAGCAGCTCTAACAGCCTGAAAGTAAAATATGGGAGGGATTTAGGTGTTAAGCAGGCACAATTAAACAGGACAGGATTTACAAAATTTCTAATCATGGGAGGGAAAAAACCCCCTGCAAAACAGACTTACTTCAATACCACTCTGCCTTGACTTTTCAATGATTTTTTTTCTTTTGTGGTCTGCTTCAGGTTTAACCAAAATATCTTCAATACCTGATAAAGAAGAGACACAGAACAGAATGATCTAAACTGAAAAAGAATTGAAGAAGGAACAACATTTGGTGTCAGGGATTCTGAGAGCAAAGAGCTGGAAAAAGAAGTCACAATTAAAGTTATAACTCTGCATTTTAACAAGAAAGAAAAACTGAGTGGCTTTTTGATGGAGGTGTAGGCTGTCAAAAAACCCATGCAACAAGTAAGGTTGCCAAATCAACTTCCTAACTTAAGAAGTCTTAATTCAACAATTTCTAAAAAAAAAAAATTAGTTGATGCACTTGCACAAATAAATGTTTTCTTGGCTAGCCACATCAAACTGCTGTTATTCTTCCATCCACATCAAAATTCCTGTTAGCTGAACACTGCTCAATCTGGCATTTCCTAGCTTTCTTAAAAAAAGGTAAACTCAAAATACAGACTCTTGTGATGACAGGACCAGGAGAACAGCAGAACAAATTAAAGACTGGAACCTCAACTCCTGTAAGCTGTTTGTAAGGAGCCCAAGGACACTTAAATGGTCCCTAAAATGGCTGTGTCAAAACATCACATTCCAGACTCCTGCTCCAGTCCCACTTCTCTTTTTCTGATGTTTTAACTACCTGGTGATCCCAGGCTTGTTATCCTTCCACAACAAATTTTTACACCCTGGCTCTCTAGACACATGTTCTGTCTTGTAGTCAACTAACCCCCTTCCTCACTCCAAAGGTATCTTTCCCTTTTCCTTGGCTCAGAGCAGTGCATTGTTTCCTCACTATTGCTGTCTAACAGTTGACTGCGTTTCCACATCTCTTATCTGCAAAGCTGTACTGGAAGTCAAACACTTACCAAAAGTTTTACATCAGAATGATTCAAGACTTGATTAACAACCCCACAAAATTCTTCCATCTTGCTTTATCAGTCATTCTGCTTTCTACACAACATTGCTTTTTTTCACATAAGTAAAGGTAACAGAGACTCACAGGAGGTTTTGATCTAAACAAAATTTGAACTAGGACGGACAGAAGAGAGAACTTGTTGGACATCTCAAGATTACACTTCATGCTTATGCACCAACCAGAAAAAAAAGCAAAAGATCAAAAAAAGGCTGGCAAGCAGCTATCCCACTCAAGGGCAGTCTTGCAGTCTTACAGAATTAGCATGTATTATGCCCAACAATGTCTGTTCTGTACCCCAGGAGGTGCTGCAGGTACTCACCCATTGTGAACCCCCTGTACAGCTGCAGGTAAGCAGTGAAGAGGCGTCCTAGGCACGTCAGCACCTTCCCACTGGTCTCACCCCCATAGATCTCATAGCAGCAGTGCACCAGGCCATAGGCAGAGCTGCCAAAGTGAGCTTTGTCCAAGACTCCACACAGTAATTCCCCATTTCTGATAATAACCTGGAAAATAAAACACAGCCATTCAGGAAAACAGAACTTTTGATCTTATTACGACCTCTACAGGTTTTTCTGTGTAATCTATGTGAAAATAAGTTTAAGTTTAAAAAGCACACATATTGGTGAAAAGTTAAATATGGTCAGATTATCTGTACTTCCAGAATTTATAGCAGAAATAAAACTTCTAACACTATATATATTTTTCCACCTTTGAAGTCCAAAAATGAAGATACATGGCCTAACAAAAACAGATGGAATCTGCATGAGTCAGGTCCAGAAGAGAGTTTTTCCTGACCCCCAGGCTATCCTTTAATCACCTACTTCTGGCAGTAACTGTTGCTAAATACCTGCTTTAGCTTTGTCATCTGTCTGCTACCCTTCCCATTCCTCTACTGTATACACGATTTTAATACAACACAGCCCATCCCAACCTCTGTTGCCCCAGAGTTGCTGCATACCTGGGATTCACACATTGAATCAAGATTTAGACATCTGTTGGCAGGTCCCTTCACCCAGGCTCTCCCACCAATCTTTGCCTTCCCAGTCAAATTCAGTGGAACGTGGTTGTCAGGAATGACGTTTATTAACAACGTAGAAACAACCTATAAAGAAGCAGGAAGAGTGGTAGGAACTATTTATTTCCTATATTCCCTCCTCAACACAAAGAATTTGGCATGGAGGAGACAAGCAACATCCTGTATGTATTTTCTCCACTGACAGTGAAGTTTTAAAAGCTTGGAAATCTGACAAGACAGGGATATCCTCTTGCTACTCTAGTCTTTGAAAGATCAATAAGCTGAGACACATTATTATTTAGAAACATATGCAAGCAAAGATTTTTCCAATAACTAGATAGATAAAATGAAAACAACACAAAACAGAGCTGTTCATATATATATATATATATGTTTCTCTACTATAAGAGATGATTATTGGACTGAATGCTAAACTCCCTTAAATAACAAAGAATGGGAGCACTCACTTGGGTTTCCCAGATATTACATCAATCTAATGATGATCTCAACCAAAAAGTTAAGTACCAGAACATTTACATACAACCTTTAAATTTAGAGATTTAAAAGCACTGACTGGCATAACCTAATTTAGTATGATCAATGAATTTCTTCCCTGCTCCCATCCCATGCCTGTCACCTGCACCACTACACTTTTATCTGCAACCCTGTGCAGAGCAGCACCTAGAAGTAATATTCTAATTCTGTCATTTTAAATGAAAGGTGACTCTCACAGCTCAAGAACATACACCAAGATAAGATCTATGTGGTGTTGATCAGGTGTTGGGATCTGGCTTTC
>JAWWEV010000134.1:67853533-67864737 GCA_035583235.1 Hafferia zeledoni
GGTGACTCTCACAGCTCAAGAACATACACCAAGATAAGATCTATGTGGTGTTGATCAGGTGTTGGGATCTGGCTTTCCAGACACCCTCAGCAGCCCTGGTTTCAGCATCACCATTCTGCTTACTATGGAACCAGCAGCTTTCTTTAACCCAGTAAATTATAAACTACCTGCTTTCCTGTCCATAATGGCTGTGGCTTCAGAATGGCAGGAGGAAAGATTTTAATTCTTCCTTTCTTGTCTGTCAGTCCCCGGTAAACAAGCTCCATACATTGTTCTCTGGTGAAAAAGCAGCCCCGGATTGTCATGCTGACTCCAGAAACCATGTGATCCTGGATCAAGCCAGGTAGTGGCTTCCCATCCTAAAGAGGTGACAAGAAAAAGGTTTGGGTAGATAATAATTCATGTGCTACCAGCTCCCAAAATTATTCCCCCTGGATTAAAGCATTAAAGTAATTTGTAAAGAACTCATCATTACAGCACAACTCAACCAAAGCTCCTCAGGACACTGACATTGAAAGGAACAAGATTGGATGTGTTGATCATTCTTCAGATGAACAGAATCACAAGTGGAAAAAGAACAGAAACAAATCTCAAAAATAAATATTTTTTTTTTTTTAAAAATTCTCTCATTTTTCATTAGACAAAACAAACCAACCAAAGAGATTTCACATAGGAATACATTTATCTGGCAGTTTCACTTGCCTTTGGCACAAGATACTGTTTGTCAGTAAAGGCTAAGGTGTAGGCTTCTGCCCTGCCCAGCTCGCTCTGTGGGAAATGGGCATTCATTTCATCTCCATCAAAGTCAGCGTTGTAAGCCTTGCAGTTGGCATAGTGAAGCCTCAGCACTTTCTCTCCAGGCAGGATTCGGGCCCGGTGAGCTTGGATGGAAGGTCTGTGCAGGGTGGGCTGGCGGTTCAGCAACAGCACATCTCCATTCTTAATATGCCGACAAACCTGCAAGGGAAGTTTGGGTGCTGCCCACCAGGCATTTCCATCCATGCCTGAGAAAGGACTGCACAACTAAACATACAGACACACAAAACATCTACTTTGTAGTATTAATGTTCTGGGTAAAACTCAGAGAGAATCACAACTGCTTGGCCCCGAACACCCTCTGCTCGCCACCAAACACACATTAACACCCACCAACCACTGTGATCAAACCAATAAGCTATTTATCCAAAGCCCACTGGGCTGAACTGGTACCTGCCACAATACACCCAGCCCTGGACATCCTAGAATACAAGCCAGTAGCTGGAGCAGAGGATCTCTGAGTTATAATTTAAGATTTGAGTACAACACAATATATTCTTATCTAGAACAGTCTCTTGAAACAGTGTCATTTTAATTTTTCTGTCAGTAACACCCATATATCCACTTAAGTGATTATCAACAGGAGAACGGGAAGTGGTTTGTACCATCTAAATACTGCCATATTTACCTCTGTGACAGGTTCTGAGAGAACTGACATCACAAAAATACTCAGGTCTTAAATATCAATCTTAAATATAAGCCTCTATTAGAGACAGGACAATACATACCAGACAATGTGAAAAGATTACTCCACATCAATACCTCTGCCCTAGCAGCTAAATACTAAGTTACTAACTCCGGAAAGGGAGTGAGATAGAGTTAACAAGTTTCCAAGATTGATTAAGTTGTAGCAAAGAGAAGAAACAACTGACAGTAGAATCAATTTGGTTAGAAAGGACTTCCAAGATCATCAAGTCCAACTGTTAACGCAGCAGTGCCAAGGCCACCACTAACCCATGTCCCCAAGTGCCACATCTACATGTCTTTTACATTCCTTCAGGGATAGTGACTCCACCACTTCCCTGGGCAGCCTGCTCCAATGCCTGACTACCCTTTCAGTGAAGAAATTGTTACAAATACCTAATTTCAACCTCCTCAACAAGTTGAGGCCGTTTTCTCTTGACCAGCACCCCCAGGTCCTTTCCCACGGGGCACCTTTCCAGCCATTCTGCCCCAAGCCTGTGGCACCACAGGGGGTTGTTGTGACCCAAGGGCAGGATCCAGCATTTGGCCTTGTTGAAACTCATTCGACTGCCCCAGGCTCATCTCTCCAGCCTGTCCAGATCCCTTGGCAGAGCCTTCCTGCCTTCCAGCAGGCCAACACTCTTACTCAACTTGGTGTCATCTGCAAAAAACTACTGAGGGTGCACTTTGAATTCCTGAGATATTGCTGAGAACTACAGTGAGGAAGGAAAACGTAAAAGCATAAAATGAAAGCAATATTTTATCTTCCATACTGCTAAATCTTCCCAAGAACAGTTAGCTGCAAAAGACTACTCCACATCTTAGCAAGGTGAATACCACACACTGCATGTTAAAAAAAAGTAAAATTCAGGATGGAAAAATGAGGTTTAGACTTTGAAAAAGTATCATGTTTTTCTTCCCACCCCTCAACACCTTCTCAGCTACACAAGATAACCCTGTGTAGGTAGTCTTGGCGAGTGGGACAGTATTATTATTTTTAAAAAGTGTCACCACAGATGCAGGAGGGCTCTGACAATCCCTCTGTCATACTCACAATCTTCAGTCCTGACTGGGGAGCTCCAGAGGAAGGAGTGAGGAGCTGCTTGGCGATGGCCTCCCTCTGGGTCAGGCTGGTGGCGCTCAGCACCGTGCGAGACCCGTCCTCGTTGATGACCATGGAGGCCCCAGGGTGAACCTTGGGGCCATTTATCACAGCCTGCCTCAGCTCTTTGACATTCCAGGGAGTGACTGGCTGAGGGTAAGTCAGTTTGGTGGCAAATACCTAGGGAGGAGGGAGAGTAGGTGAGAAATAACATGTTGCTCCACTTTGTCTTAAAACAGTAAAAGCCACTGATAAAAGTGTCAAATGTTAACTCATACAATGCAAAGATAAGTTACTTTAACCTCGTGGATGTATCTCCTCCTCAGTCTTCTCTAATGCCAAATAAATACATTTCTGTTTTAAAATCCTCTACCATTAGAATAGAAAGGATGTAGTTTTTATAATATTCTATTGCAGCAAAGGAAAGCTTAATTTAAAAAAATAAAGCAGGATATACAATTCTGGAAATAAACCCACAAATACAGTGAAAAAGCACAATATCACCAGTTCCACTGTTTGCTAATAGGCAATCAGAAGAGATGATACAACGAAAAGCTCAAATTCAGGCTCTGTGTGGTTAAAAATCACTAAGGATGGATGAAGATAGGGCTGTTATTAAAGCCTTTTCTTAAAGGCTGCCACAGCTGTACAAAAGGCACTGCACAAGGACCACAGGAGCAACAGATTCTACTTATAGATTTGCAGCATTCTTAATCCCATGAAGCAAATACAGCTTATTCCTTTTCTTTTTCTTTTAAATCCTCTTTCTTGGATGTGATGCTCAGTGTAACAGTAAGAACTTCCTGCTCTGCAATGCTCCTTATTAACACACAGTAGTTCAGCCCTCAGCTGCACCACAAAGAAACACTCCTTAATTCATTCTCACCATAGGAATGCCAATCTCATTGGTACCAATGTACATATCGGGGCAAATGACTGATCGAGCGGCAAAATCCACACGCTTTCCCATCATGTGCTTCCGGAACAGCCCCTCCTTCTTCTCCAACAGCTTTGGAAACAGAAGGCAATGATTAAAACCTGGAAGTATGCAACATCAGACAGATTCTCCAGATACTACAGTGATGATCATCATGAAAATGCCCACCATACTAACCACAAATAATTCACTTTTTTCTGACTCCATCATCTCCTCTTGTTTTAACTGTCTGGGACACACAAAGTCCAGAGTTTTTAAGATTCTGGCTGACACCCACCTGACGAATACCAGGGTATTTTTCTGTTATCAGTTTGTCCATGTCACTGTCAAAAACAATGTTGACATGGCTCTGCAGACGTATCCAGGTGTTGTAGAGCTTATCTGCAATGCTCTGTCCTGGAATTGCTGCCAGCACGGAACGGTCCAGAGGTTCGTTATCCTCCCCAGTCTCCTACAGAAACAGAAATTAGAAACTTGGGCTTAAAAAAATATCTTCTATTTACCAGACTGGAATTACAGTATCAATTAGAGTATTAAGTATAGCAAATGAAACATTTGCCATTATTTTGCACCTCCTTAAAGAAACTAAGTTTAAAAACAACACAAAACAAAACAAAGAATTAACAGTGTAAACTTAGATTTCAAGTTATTGCAACCAAGAGCCTCAGACAGGTCTGCTGTCAAGCTTTAAAAACTGACTTGGATGGGAGATCTCCGAAAACCACAGCTACGTATACCACTGGGATTTTAAAAGATGGTTGCTAATTGATATCTCCTGTTAGGTGACAGTCCTCTTTGCAAATTAGATGTTACTGGTTAGTCAGTGTGTGCTACGAATCACTGTAACTAGAAAATTCTATTCTTAGATAAAAACAATGTGAACACAAGTGCTTTTTCACCTACATCACTTTGTTTTCAGTGTCAATGTCTGTATACCAGTCACACCCGAAACGCATTAACCTCCTGTCAGTGTCACGTTTCAGAACAGACTCCATCTAGTGGCTGCATTCTGAGTAAATGTGTCAGTCCAGTATCAAAGACCGCCCCCCTCAATGACACAACTGATGGAAACAAATATGGAAAGAGGCAAACTGACACACATTATGATTTCCCATTATACAACCATGTGAACTGGCCAGTAGCAGACAAGCATTGTTACTAATTGATGTTATTTGTGAAGTTTTTGGTTCTGTTTAGACATCAACAGTCAAAAACAACCACAATCACAACTGGCCCTACTAGCCTTAGAAGAAAAGTGGCTTTTTGCCCCCCATCATTTTTCACTTGGTGAGATACTGGCAAAGTTTCATCATGAACAGTTTGTGCTGTACATATTTCATTCTGCAGAAATAGGAGCCCATTATGTCTCACATACAATAATCTATCAACAAAACCCATGACTAAAAGAATATAAGCAATTTTTTTTCCCCTTTGCACCAGGTAGATGAGAAGAAAAGGAGGGAGGAAAAAATAAAACAGCTATGGAGAACATCTCCACGTGCTCCAACACCTCAGGCAAAAACTGTCAGTGGGACAGTTTAATGAGGAGCCTCCCTGAACTTGACCCACATATCCAAAAAGCAAAGATAATCAGCAACTCTTACTGTTTGAATTTCTTCGGCAATTTTTATGGGCTGACATTGCTCTTTTGCCATGAAAACCAAGAGTTTCCTTATTGTTTGGGCATCTTTCATCACAGCCTGCAGGTTCACAGTCTGGCCATTCGTGAACAGTCGATCTCCAACACGATTTATGGGACGGTACCTACGGATCAAAATTACTTTAGAAGATGAAAGCCACTGAAAAGCAGCAGGATAAATCTCATACCTTCCAAGCTGTCTTCAATGCATGAAAAATAACCCCTGTAAACTAACAGTGAGCATTTAAAAATACATATATTCTACTGGGACAGTTATAAAAGAGGAATGATCCTTAGCAAGAAATTCTATCAGTACTACAGTTAAAATATTCTATAATAATTTAAAGTACTAATTTTTTTCCATAACCAGTATTTCAATCCTCTAACAGACTCATCTGAAGTTACAATAAAAGTTATCATCATTTACTGCTATAATTTTTTTTAACTTTCTACTGACACTTCAGCAGACCAGTGTCTGCACTGTAACTGTTTGCATCTCCAACTCATCAAAAAGCATATGTGCTAAACCCCATGATTTCTACAAAAGCATTTTGGGAGGAATTTTACCTTGAAGGTGGAACCACAAGTAGATCTAAAAAAAACATTTCTGGACTGAATCCTGTACCCTCCTCATGGGGATCCATCCCAGGGAAGAGATAACGCAAAAAGAAACCTAAAAGGACAAAATAGAAATATAAACTCATTTTCACTGCTGTTGTTTGGGAATTTAAATCCCCAGATGCACTGGGTCAGTCAAGTCAAAAGAACCAGCTAAGTTAAACACAAGTGAGTTTGTTGAGCATAAAAACATTGAGGCATATTTTAGAAAGACTTGCCACTTTCTTTTTGGTCACTATGATATTTTAGAAACAACTCTGGACAGAAATACAGATTACAGCAACAGGAAAAAGGGAAACAGCAGCAAGAAGGTTTCCAGCTACTAACTGTGAGTGATGCATGAAACTGCTTTGTTTTTTCCTGGCGACTGCAGACAGAGTCAGAGTACGGGCAACTCCAATGAAGTGATTGATAAATATTATCAGTCTTTAGCCAGGGTAACTGTGGGGAATGCAGCACCGTATGAAAATCACACTCTCTGTAAACAACAGGCATAATCACAATTTGAGAACATATGACCAAACCATTCCTTGAATCCAGCTCTCTGCATTCACCACCAGTCCTCCTGTCACAAAACCTGCCTTGCAGCCAGGAGCCCTTAAGGCAAAAGGCAAATATTTGACAAGGAATTAATACTGGAACATTTGCAGATTTTGTCCACCAAATGGTACAGAAAACAAAGTAATTGCTATTAACAACCATTACCTTCATTCTTCCACAGAGACAGGATGTATTCCTTGGCAGTCATTGGTGTCAGGTATCCTCTCTTCCCCAACTGGCTTTCATCAATAGCTGAAAAATAGAAAATAAAAATAAAATACTTATTAAAAAAATCCCAAGAGGTTCCTCTGAAAGGAGTTTTTTGCTTACAATGGTAAGTGCTTCCAGCTAAGACACGGAATGGAAATACATACAAAACATACCAGCTGACATCTACATTAAAATTATCCTTCAAATGTTTGCTTTGGGAATATGAAATTAACTAAAGAAAGAGCCTTCTCAGAATGGAAAAAAAAAAAGGAGCCATTTCTATGATGAATGGATATCTATGTAAATAACTGAAACAAGACTCAACTTTGACATATAAGTGTATGCTTTATTTGACTAATGGTGAGCTGGACCTTCTCAGGATGATCTCATCCACTGACCAGAACACAAATCAAAGCTCAGCCTGCAGCTGGGGAACATTTAAATGGGATTCAGGTACTACCAGTGAGGTCAAGAATCCCATAAAATACTCAGCTGCAGGAGACAATAGCACCAGTCAGCAATCCATCCATACTGTAAGTTGGAGTCTGGATAGCTGTGCTTTGGAAAGGAGGGGAAGCACATGGTTCTGCTACTGAAAAGCAAAAAGATCATTTTTTAAAAACAAAGCCAAGGATTTTAGCTCTCAATTTCCACTTCTCTTGCAGGCCAGCCTCCTGTGTCCCAGGGAAGCCAGAGTATACAACTTGATGAAAAGCAATTCTCTCATGACCTCAGATAAAGGTTTACTATTCTTCTTTTGGCTACAGTCCAGAAGTCCAGATTTTTCCACATTGGAACTCCAATTCCCCATTCACCTAGAAAAACTTTCCATCTTTTAGACAGAAATGCATCAATGCCAAGATTAAAAGCACTCCCTCTGAGATTCAACCGTGAAACAGGCTGTGCAGAATGTACATAACTGTGTGATCCATCCCATTTCAGGGTACTTCATACTGTGCCTCTTCAGGCACAACTCCAGAGATTTAATCTAGTATTTAAACCACAGAGTAGCAAACCAAATAAACTCTCTATGTAAACCTTTTCCAAGGGCTAAATTAATACACACACACAAATCCACGTCAATCCTATCTCCTTGTGTAAAGGGTCCAGGATACAAGAGGAAAAAAGTAAGGTAAAATTGATTCAAACGCTAATTATTAAAGCCTGGAAAATGTCACCTACTTTCTCTTCTGTCTTTTCTCTTTAAGATGAAATATTTTCCTAAGAGTTAGGATTACATAATTTTCTTTCTGAAGTAGTCATCTTCCTCCTAGTTAATTTTTTCTCTTGTTCCTTTCTTTAAAAAATCTAGCAGAAAATCGTCTATCTACCTACCAAAAATGAAATGCCCCAAACCCACCCTAAAGCTGACATAGATTATGCTTTTGTACTTCTTTTCCTGACATCCACACACTTGAAGATGCAAAACACAGAAGACTTGCAAAGAGAAATTTAATGGAATCAGGTCCTCCCCCACTTCTGGAGCTCACTCTTTTATTCACATTTTTAATAAATGTCACAAGTGCATAGCCAGTGCTAGGAATCTGTGGCCCTTAAATGCAGGGGAAAAAAAGCAAACATTTAAGCAGGAGGCAAATATTTTACCTGCTGTTTCCTCCACAATGCCTCCCTCTCCTGACTTATGGTACACTGTAGAAGGATAGGTTACTGTCAGCTTGCTGTTATGCTCCTTTCTCACCAGTGATCTCCTGGATCTTAAAGGAAAAAAACCAAACAGGAAAGGCAGATAAAAGTTAACAGAAATACAATATTTAACTTCACATTAGCTATTTATGTCCTCATGTAGTTAAACTTACTTGCAGTTTGGGCATTTCTTTGAACTCATATGTGCTTTCCAGAACTGTGCTATCAGATTATTTCGACACTCACATACATTTTTGACCTGATAAAGAAAAAGAAAACTAACTTAAAAATAATGAAAATAGTGAAAATAATGAACAAAAATTAAAACATCTTACAGGAAGAATTCTTTAAACATTATAAAAATTAACATTTATCAATAGGAACATTATTAGTATCAATGCACACACATTCTTGTACTGATTTAATTCATGCCTTGATCTCTAGTGTTCATCATCTTCCCATATTTGCTGGAAACTTACAGCCCTCAGTGCTCACCACCCTCCTGTTTAAATTTATTTCATAGTTTATATTTTTCATGTCAGTATTGAAATTCAGAGCTTTTCTGTAATGATGACTTCAGAGGGTAGAAGAATGATAAAAATCACTTCTTTCGATACTCATGAAAGTGTGATTTACAAAGTGCTTACTCTTAATTTTGGAACAAGTGATTAGGAATTAAACTCGACTTACAAACAAATCTGCCCAAAGATCTTAGACATTTAAATACCTTCTTCACTCATATTTGCCTTTACTAATAATGTAGACTAAACTACATTTAAATGGAAATCAGAATTCAATTACATAAGTCTTTCCAAAAATTTCACTGTTAGTAATTCTGCAAGTTTGCTGGATACATGAGTTCTCAAAGTATGTTCTGCAGCTGAAAACAGCTGGAGCATCACAAAGAGAACTACCAACATCTCTAAGTAATGTACTGACAGCAGTATCAGATTTTTATAGTGTATTTACACCATCCAAACATTTCCCTACATAAACACTGTTTTCCAGAAACCAAACATTTATATTAACAGGAAATAAGACTTTTTTAGTTTAATTTTGGACATTTCACTCAAAAAGCCCTCTAAACATAACACAGTTCAGAACTCCACAACAAAATCCAGTACCTACACAGTCAAAGACAGGCTTTCTTCTGCACAATACTATTTTAAGAGCACAAAACCCAAGATCTCAGAAGCACTGATGGTACTCACATTTGAACACTGATCTGTTATTTGAGAGCTCTGTAGCATTTCCTGAACATGGTTATTTAACTCTTCCTCAATTTCTGAACCTGTTGCATCTGCACATTGCTCCAAGAACTGAAAGGAAGAGAATAAAAGGAATTGGCACAGCTTTATGGCTATGGGACCACAAACCCCGAAAGGGATGGAGCAATCCACAGTACTTGCCCTGTTCAGAATGATTTCAAGATCATAGACAGCATGAAGCAGCCCCTTCTCCAGGACCTTCAGCTGGCTCAGCAGTAAGTGAACCACGGCGCGAGTACAAGTCAGCATGTGACAGTTCAAACAAGAACCTCGGATCAGAAGGTATAATTTCTGGAAAGAAAAGGGGAAGAAAAGGTTATCTTGGTAGATTTACTAGTAAGCAAGTAGATAGATTTGTCTGAACTTAAAGATAGTGCTACTGTACTTGAGAAATTAGACTAAATGTTGATTATAAAGAATTGGGCTGGAAAAAAATCTTTAACCACACACAGTCATGTGCAAAGCATGATATGTAGACAAACTATTTTCAGGTCATCTACATAACAGATACATGAAACATCTGTAATTTCTACAGCAGCTCTGAAACCAAGCCTGCTCTTACACAGCACAGAAACTACAGTTCCCAACAGCTCATCCCAAAAACGACAACGTGGCAGCCAAAACCCCACACTGGCAAAATGAAACATTCTGGTCACAAGTACCATCAGGGTCCTTCATGATTCTTCATACAATCACATTCTCCTCAAGGTTTGGGAAATTACCAGTAGGTTTTATTATTTAACATAGCTCTGCACACAACTAACTCCAGCTGCACACAGCCCCAGAGCCCTGAAGGTCTGGAATTACTGCTGCAGGGTTCTAATCCTTTGCCAAATATAGGTTTTACTTCCAAGCTGGAACAAGACTAGAAGTGGGATATACCTCATCTAACTTTAATGTGTGGTTTTTACTCTCAATTAACAGCCTGTGCAGAAGGCAGATACTGTAAATGGTGAGATCTACACCCCAGGAGGGAAATTCATCCCAGCTCAGGTTTGCTATAGACTGGATGAATCTCCCTCTGCAAATTGCCCCAGTACTCAGACTCCAGGAAGAGCTAAAAAGCACAGATTATGCATCTATGTTTCAGAAGACTAAAATAAGGCAAATCCTACCCTTACAGCCAAGAATCCTTTTATATTTCAGAGATGACCCTTTGCAAAATCACCCACACAAAGCACTCATGAGAAAGTGCAGTCTCAGCATCCCCTGTAGCTTTCAAAACAAGCTTCTAACACACCTGTCCCCAGAGATGCACAGCAAGTCAAACCTCTGCTCTATGACAGGCATCCCACATAAAAGCAACACTGGCAAAGCCATGAGAGGCATGTGTGTCTGACTTCCAGATGCAAGAAATCTTCTTGACAGCCTTTATTTTAAATTAGAAAATAGTGATGGATTTCTATGCAGCTCACTATTTTTGAACTCTCTGCTGCCACCAAACTCACAACAGTGTGCTCTTTCATTGACTTGGCACACTGTTATGTCACTCACCATATTACTGGATAGATTTCTGGGTTCTACACTTGTTGGTCCAGTTTTCTACAATAAATTATCTGGGATAAGAGAACCTGCTGGATAGGATGGACAGCACAGCTATTCAGAGCAGAAACAAGCCCTGAATGCCCAGGAAGCACTTGGAGAACCTCAGCTAAAAGTAGGTACCTATTCATAGAATCATAGAATCGATTGGGTTGGAAAAGACCTCCGAGATCATCAAGTCCAACCCTTGGTCCATCTCTAGTC
>JAWWEV010000134.1:67865448-67908630 GCA_035583235.1 Hafferia zeledoni
GCCCCCTTGTCCTATTGCTGAGTGCCTGGGAGAAGAGACCAACCCCCACCTGGCCAGAACTTCCCTTCAGGGAGTTGAACTTCCCTTCATGTGTAGTAGCTATTTAAAGGCAATGATAATTTTTGCTGTGCCATCCATTTAATTAAGACATGAGACCCTACAGACAGTTTAATGATGAACATTCCTCCTCTCCTCTTTGTCAATACTGAGTAAAATAACAGTTACACCAAAGTGTGTGTTTTCCAAAAGGTCTATTTGTTTTTACCTACTATGACACAACAAACCTTTTCTACTACATTTGCTCTTATTGCTCTTGAGAGAGAAACCAGATCTTGGCACCTTTACTATTTTCAAAGACTACAACTCTGTGAGAGCTCAGGCACCAGCACGACAACACTCAGTGCACATACATCGAAGAACAGGGGGTTGTAGACAGTCAGGGGCAGCTCTATGTGGCCAAAGTGCCCGGGGCAGTTGCTGAAGTTCTGCATGCAGGTGGCACACACTTCCTTGGAGTCTGGCGGCCCCAGGGCCAGGTCGTACAGCCCGTTGGCTGCAGGATTGCCCAGGTTGTCCAGGTACTGGGGATTTGTGATGGGCTTCACACTCAGCTTCCTGAGGGGGAAGAGAAGAGCCAAAATCAACACACAGCCACTTTAATGGTAGAGCCAGCATGGGCATTTATCATCTCTGTGACCTTTTTAATTGTTGAAGACATCTTCTTGAGAGGGCTTTGCTCACTGGTGTGAGAAGTGAGTGTGATTTGTGTCAGTAAAAACGAATGGGTTATTGGGGCTCCTATAGTGACATGAGGAAAAACACATGGCCAGCCAATTAAACAAAAATTCCAATTAACACCCAGATGGAGAGATAAACAGGATAGTGTTAAATCACTTTATCTTCTATTGACTTTGTCAAGGACCACATAAATTGTAACAGAAAGGTTGAAGAGTTAAAACTTTCCCACATCTAAGGGGAACAGAATTTATGGTGGGGTTATCACTAGGGTTGTAAAAGTGACTTAGCTATAGTGGTATATGTTAAAGTGCTTAACAAGTTACTTACAATGTTTATGCATGAGTCGAATGAATATGCATGTAGAGACTAAATAAATGTTAGAATTACACTGTGTTCAGCATGCAATGGTGAGCAATAGTAGCGGCCGTCACACCCAGCATGCTGAAATTGCTTTTATCGTATAATAAACTTTAATTGAAAACCTACGAGACTGAGACTGTTTCTCACACTGGGAACTTCTGTATCGCTGATTTGATCCTCCAAGCACATTTATATCACAGCAAATATCTCTTGTACATCTTTAGCCTTATTAAAAAGTCATGTAATATTAACAAGTCACACATTTAGTGCCCGAATGATTTTTTTAACAGATGAAAACATATCTTTGAGGTGCCCACGCAACGGGAATTTCTGTATCACTGGTCCCACTGTCTGAGCGCATAATTCGCACCGCAACAAATATTTCTTTGACATATTCATCCGTTCTATTAAAAAGCTATGCAATTTTGCCTGTGTGCCCCCTCGAGCAGCGGGACAGTTTGTACAAAACTCAGCTGCTTCCACCGCGGTGACCGGTGCGGGCCACGGCTCAGCCGAACCACATGTCCCAGCATTCCGCGCGCCACAGCCCGCCGCGGCCAGCCGGCGCCCTGCCGCGGGGCACGCCGGGACTTGTAGTCCTCAGGGGCACCGCCGGGGCGCGGGCTGCGCGCACATGGCGTCTCACCTGATCTCCTCGGCCGTGTACATCCCGAAGGACACCCCGACCAGGCGCCGCCACGGCACCACTTTGGGCGGCCTCATGGCGAGCGGGTGGGCGGCTCTTCCCCGACCGACTCCTGGTTGTCCTGCTCTCCTGTCGGCGGTGCCGCGCCACGGGCAGCACCACGCGCTGCGGGCCGCGGGGGGGGCGGGGCCGGGGCCGGGCGGCACCACTGCGGCACTGGGGCGGTACCGCCCATTTCCCCCCCTCTGTACGGCAGTGGTGCCGCCCCGCTCCCAGCGGGCAGCGCGCGGGGGCAGCATGGCGGCGCGGCGCGCCGGGGCCGGGCACTGGCTGCGAGCGCTGTGGCTCGGCCGGCGCTGCCGCCTCCAGGCCGGGCCCGAGAGCTACCGGTGAGGGTCCGCCGGCAGGGCAGGGAGCGGCCGGGCAGCGGCGCCGGGGAGGAAACAACGGGCGGGCGGTGGAGGGAGAGAGGCGGGAAGGGCTGCCCGGGCACGGTGTGGGCGCTTGCAGTGCGCATGCGCCGTGGCGCCCGCGGGCGGCATGGCCGGGTCGGCGTGCGGGGAGTCCTTTCCCTGGGGCTCTTCCCTGTCTTTGGGTGCCTTTCCTGGGGCTCTTCCCTGTCTTTGGGTGCCTTTCCTGGGGCTCTTCCCTGTCTTTGAGTGCCTTTCCTGGGGCTCTTCCTTGTCTTTGGGTGCCTTTCCTGGGGCTCTTCCCTGCTTTTGGACGACTGGGAGACTCCCGGGAGAGAGTTTGAGCTGTTAAACGATTCCTAGCTTACAACTTTTGATCTGACAGAGACAGCTGAGAAAGTTGGAGCTGCTCAGGGCTCAGCAACCTTCCAGTACCTGGAGGAGCTGCAGAGGGACTTTGTTAGAAACTGTAGTTACAGGACAAGGAGTAATGGGTGCAAATTGAAAGAGGAGAAACTTAGATTAGAGATTAGGAAGCAATAATTTACTGTGTGGGTGGGCAGGCCATGGCACAAGTTGCCCAAAGAAACTGTGGCTGCCCCATCCCTGGAAGTGTCCAAGGCCAGGCTGGATGGGGCTCTGAGCAACCTGGGATAGTGGGAGGTGTCCCTGTCCATGGCAGGGAGGTTGGAACTGGATGATCTTGAAGATCTATTCCAACCCTTAACATCCTGTGATTCTGTGAAATCAGGTTTCATTCAGGGTGTGCCTTAAATGAAAAGGCTCCACTTCACTGGGTGCTCTGTAGGGAAAATATAACTCACATCTGGGATGGCAAAATCACCCCTAATCAGTTTATGGGACTTACAGGAACAGCTGGAATTCTGCCCCTGTACACAGAACTGTGAATGCACCTTCACAGCATCTGCCTTGGGGTCAGGGTCAGAGTGGAGTTAGTAACAGTTCAACATTTCTAATTGCTCTTTCTAAGATTTTAATTAATTCTGACCTGTAGTACAGGATTTCATTAATCTGCTTTTGCTGCATTAATGTGACTACCATAAATTCGAAACTCTGCTTGCTTTGTAGATGCTCCTCGAGTAGCACAGCTCTTGGGAAGGCTGTGGACAGCTCAGAAGGTAAGATAAGATGTCTCCATTACTGGTTTCATGCATATATTTTTTAATCTCAAAAACAACATAGTGTGTCAGGACATGACGAGGAGATGAACACCCTCTTTCCTCTGCTTGGATTTCCCTTCACCCTGCCTTCCTTGTGTGGAAATTCCCTGGCTTAATTTGATTCCTTACCTCATCACCACCCAGCCCTGCAGCCCAAGAGCTTGAACACAAGACATTTAAGTTCCCTGCCAGCCTTTGCTACCACCATTGCAATAAATTGTGGCCTACAGTAGGCTGAGTTTTTCAGCTGGATCTGCTTAAATCATCAATTTTCATAGAATCATTTAGTTTGGAAAAGACCTGTAAGATCATAGAGTCCAACATTTAACCCATCACTGCCAAGGCCACCACTAAACTGACCACAAGTACCACATCTACACATCTTTTAAGTCCCTCTGGGAGTGGTGACTCCACCACTCTCCTGGGCAGCCTGTTACATGCATGGCAACACTTTCTGTGCAGAAATTTTTTCTTACATTCAACCTAAATTTTCCCTGGTGCAACTTGAGGCCATTTCCTCTTGTCCTGTCTCTTACGTGTGAGAAGAGATCGACCCCCACCTCGCTACAACAGTGAGGTCAAGATTTTCTTTGGGTGTCATTCTGTTTCTAACCACCACTGTGATATTGTTTCTCACAGTAACTGAGGAGGAAATTGTGCTCCCCCGAAGGAAAACATGGTAAGTGTTTATTTCTGAAGTATCTCTTGACTTGGAGGCAAATCAGTGTTAGACAGGTAAGTGTAGTCTGTCCACCAAATCTGAAGAAGAAAACTCAGGTTTCTATGTTGCAAAGTCCCAGTAGTGATTTTCCTACTGGCTGGGAGCTCCAGGAATATTCTTGACTTTGACTCTCTGCAAATCATGTGCACTCCATTCTGACCTTTCTTTTAAAAACACCAGAACTGAACTTTCAAGCGTGGTTCTATCTCTTTGTACAGGGTCACATTCACTAGAAATGTGTAAAATCAGGTTCATTTGGCTCTCTGCACATGGGTGTGTTTGTTCCAGCAAAATAAAACTTGGTAGCTGGCTCAGTAAATCCTGCTTAGAAACTATTTGGCACAACAAAAGCTGTTTTGTTGGGAGCACTTAAGGTGGAATTGCATGACTGTACTTCCAAAACCAAGTTTAGGGCCAAATAGTGTCTGTATTTAAAACCTAAAATAGGACTGTCTTCACCTAAACACTTCCACTGACCTTTCCTTTTTTGCTTAAGACAATTGGAGTCTCAAAGATCCACAGGCACGGGGTCCTGAGAAATCTGGTTTTATGTTGCTTTATTTTTCTTGCAAAGACTTGTCTTGGAGAGGGCTCTGAGAGGAGCATTCTTGGGAATTCTTTGTGTCTCTTCCCTTTGTTCTTGCTTTGATGGTATATTACAAAGGCAGGAATCATAGCTGGAAACACAGATGCTCTTTTGGTTTTCCTCAAAATCTTTTCTATTTTCATGGGATTGTTCCAGAACTGAGACCTTTTTTTTGCAGTTGAATTTTCCCTCCCTTTGCAAAAAGTGTTATTTTTTAAGTGCAGGAAACCCCTTATTTCCTAGAACTGAAAGTCCTCATGGCTTTTCCCAGGATATTCCTGTGCTAGTTCTCCATACAATGTGAGGCATAACATTCAAAATCTGCAGCTGAGTATTAATCAAAGCTCCTTTATCTTCAGGAACAAGCTGGCAGTGCTGCAGACCTTGGCTTCTACTGTGAACAGGGTGAGTGGTTCTGCTGCTTGTGGAATTAGGTCAGGTTGTTCATCTCAAGCAATAGCTTTGTGCTCAGGAGGCTCTTAATTTCTGCTTTGACTATAAATGGAAGATCTGGTTTCTATGGGATTTTCACTTTTGCTCCACATGTTTTGCTGTGTCCTTAAAGTGTCATTCTCATGCTGAGAGAGAGCTGCAGTTACCAGTGAAAGCTGCAGTACTTTGATCAGATTTTGGCTAACATCAGGAGCCAGTTCCTTTACCAGCTCAGCTTCCCAGTCCAGAATGCCCCTTCCCAGTCAGTGCAGAAAGCAAGCCTTGCTAAGTGCAGTGATTGTTTGCTCTTGCTGGCAGCAGCTGAAAATGCTGTGATGCCATTCTTTAATCCTGTCTATCTGGAATTCTGGGAATTTAATCAAAACCTGCAAGTCCCTGGCAGGACACTTAATGCTTGACATATCATAGTTTGTTGTTACCATGTCAGCCTGCATGTGTGTAAAATGGAAATACTTCTAAAACTGTTTCTGGACAGGCTAAGCCCTTTGGAATAAGAGGAGGAACTTCTGTAAAATGTGCATCAGGTGGTGGTTATCATGGAAGTTTTCATTGTGCCTTCAATTCCATGACTCCTGTGCACTTATCTATAAGTTTTCAACCCTAGGTTCTTCTTTCTACAGGATCCTACTGCTGCTCATTATATGTTCCAGGATGACCCTTTCCTTATGCCCAGAAATGCAGCCAATTCTGTAAGTATTTCCTTTCAAATCCCTGATAACTTCCCCCAACCTTTGTTTAGGTGATGAAGACTCTTATCTAATTGGAGCCTCATTTTGATTACAAAAGAAAATGAAGTATGGGATCTTTTTCAGAATTTTTTCTTGTCTCTAAAATGAGAGATGGTTTTAATCTTGAGGAAGTAATACAGGATTTGAGATGTCTGATAGAGAACTGTGTCTCTTGGCTGAACAACAAGGACATAAAGTACAGTGGCATTTAAAGACCAGACATACTGGCACAAATACCAGAATGTTTATCTGAAATGTTGTCTCGTGCCTGTGATTTTACTAAGTTAAAAACAAAGCATGAGTAGAATTTAATCCCATCAGAATGTTCAGAGTTACAGAAAATGTTTCACCTCACTCTTGGCCTTCAAATTTGTGTTTCTTCATCTTGTTCTCTCCTATTTCTATGCAGCGTCTGTATTCATTGTCAAAGGAGTCTGGGAGAAATGCTGCAAAATACATTGTGAAGAACTTCCCTCAGTATTTTGACAAGACTTTTGCAGAGCCCAACGTACCAGTAAGCTTTTTGCTTTTCATTTTCATTGTGTTTGTGCTTTGTCAGTGAAATCAGCCCTCAGACTGGTCCAAAACTGACACAAAAGGATAACTTTGTTAACTGTTTTGCAGACTGCTATGGAAGCAGTACTGTGTTTCCACTATGAAGTGAATGTTTTTCCTCGAGAGTTCAATATCATATCAGGTTCTTAAGACAAAAGCAAGAAGAGCAATGTTGTTTAGATGCTGACTTACTAGCACAGAAGTGAGGGATGAGGATGTGTGAGGTCCTTCATCACCAAAACGACTGCTGTTGTTAGGCTGTAAGTGTATTTAGTGAAGAGTAAGGATATTTGGTTAGTGTTTTACTGATAGTTTAGGCAAGGTTTGAGCTCATGACTAACTTGCAGTCTTTTCTTTTAGTGCTTGATGCCCGAGACTCTCACACCTCGGACTGAAGGAGTGAGTGAGGAAGCTCTAAAGGAGCGTATCAAGCTCAGAAGGGTGAAAGAGTCTGTGGACATATTTGATCAGCTTGTACAAGCAGGTATGTGGTCACCTGCCAGATTCTGCAGTAGAGCTCTGCTTAAATTGTGCCAAAAGTATTTAGGCAG
The DNA here is from genome assembly GCA_035583235.1 of Hafferia zeledoni. Lineage (NCBI taxonomy): Eukaryota > Metazoa > Chordata > Aves > Passeriformes > Thamnophilidae > Hafferia > Hafferia zeledoni. The sequence continues at coordinate 67,872,378 of JAWWEV010000134.1, forward strand.
CTGACACAGGCTTTGGGGACAGTTTTGTCACAGTGTCGCTGCCTTTCACAGCTGACTGGTCCGGTGAAGTGGTTCTCTGGAGAATAACCCAATCTTAGCCACTGCTTCTCTGAGGTGTCACTGTGGTGATAAGGAGAACAAATAATTTCATGAACAGGAAGCAGATGAAATCCTTTTCTTTTGTTGCTTTTAAATCTGTTTGATAGAAAGTGAAACACAGAAAGTAGTCACAGCAGGGTGTATCCCAGGAGTAGTTATGAAAAACACTAGAAATTTCAGGTTTGTTTGGGCTTGTGCTGCTTCATAGTTCTGGCTGCCAGCTGCCACTTCCTTAATCAGGAGAGCTCTACCCTTTCAGTGGCTTCAGCAGGAAATCAAATACTCTATTTCAGTGTTAAAGCTGTCTCCTGTAGTGAGTGGGTTCGGGACATACTGAGGTTTACAGACTTGCTAGAGAATGTCTTTGTGTTGAAACAGGGTAAAGTGATGTAACTGGGTGCTCAGAAGTTTTCTGATATTGCCATAAAATGGGCTCTTTACTTTCTCAGTGACTGTCATTAATCCTCGTTTTCTAAAGGTACCCCTCTATCTCTGGAGACCACAAACAGCCTTTTAGATTTGTTATGCTTCTATGGAGATGAAGAATCTACTTCTGAAAATGAGGAAGAAACAAAAGAGGATTTGGAAGAACCAGAGGTATGAAGAAACTTGTTAATCTCTGTATATTTCATATGTAGTGGGAGTGTATCAAGGTGGTACCAGGTTATGTGTACTGTTGGCAGCCTGCCTGGGAGATGGTGTGAGGTGGGTAAGATGCAGTCAGCATTCCAAGGAGATAAGTGTTATAAAAATCTGGTGTCTGACCTAGTAGCAATAGCAGTTGGTGTAAAGCTGAACTTTGTAGCTGAAACCCTGTCTTGGCTGAGCTGTGCTTAAATAACTGTTTCTACCTGACAGCCTTGTTTCTATAGTTGCCTGCAAAGACCTCTAGTAACTCTCTTGTAGATCACCTGGTCAGTTTTCTTCCAGTCTGAACTACATTGACGGGATTTTAATGAAGTTGAGGGTGCCTTGTGTGACATCAGAGTATCAGGTTGCAGGGGACAGTAGTAGTTATGCTGTTCCTGGGAAGAATGTTGAGGGACAAAGGGTTTTACAGAGTATTTGCTGTGGTCTAAAGATTCCCACCAACTCCACAAATAGTGGAATTTATCTTGTTAGTATGTTTAATAACGTAAGTATTTTTCTTAATATAGTTACTGCTACCTGAGTATTGTAGTAGAAAATACAATAGTGATTATTTTTATGTGGCCTCTCCACTCCCACATTTGGTAGCATGTAAATTGCCAGTGAACTTCTGTGTTGTTACCAAATTGCATCAGTGACATTTAACCACAATTTTGAACTCTGGGAAACTTATTTCTACAAAATCTCTGCAGGTGAATGCTTCAGAGCAGAAGGCTCCAAAGAGACAATTCCAAAGAGGTTTGCAGTCATCTGGCCCTAGATGGAGGTATAGAAGCTGTTGCCAATATTCCCATATTCAGTGGGTTGTGCACACACATCACTGTTTTTAAAAAAGACTTTAAGACATTTTAGCAGCCCATATTCGTGGTGTTGCTTGTTAAATACATCTGTGTTTGCTGATCTTAAGTGTTGTTGGAAGCCTGGAGATTGTAGAACAGCTCAAAGTATCACAAGTGATGTAGTTGACTGTCAGCCATTGGGGGTGCAGCCCCTCATTTTGCTCTGCATGTTGAATCCTTTTCCTAAAGTTATCTTTTATTTGCTTCTTTAATGTCCCGTTTGTTCATTGATTCTAGGGATAACAACCATGCTGAAAGGATATTTAAGATAATGCCAGAGAGGAATGCACACTCCTATTGCACAATGATCCGTGGGATGGTGAAGGTAAAGTTATTCTTCAGTGCTGGGGGATTTTTTTCAGGTCGGGAAATCTCACACAGTCATAGAGGTGGTTTATTTTTATTGCTTTTTTATTTTTCAGCATGGCGCTTTTGCTAAAGCTTATGACATGTACATAGACTTGCTGAATGAAAGGCACAAGGGTGAGTGTCTCCTGGTTTTCCTTTGTGATGTTCTAAGAACCCCGAACTGAGTCCGTGGGTGTTTGTTCCATGGCGGTGATGATTGGCGCAGGGGTACGGACCTCAGCTGGATCATGGGAGCTGAGTGCAGACTGGTGGTTTCAGTGCAGCTGGCGTGTGGCTGGCTCGCTGCAAACAGGTTTGCATGAGACACTGCCAAAAGCTGAGCCATGGCAGAACAATCTCTTTTCTTGCACACTTATAAATTATCAGTTAAAATTATTATTGTACATTTTTACAGCTGATGTGCACACCTTCAATGCACTGATCAGAGCAGCCCCAGTTCTGAAGGAGAAGTTCATAGAAAGATGGGAATTAACCAAGGTAAGGAGAGTAGATCAGAGGAGGGGGAAAGGAGCAGGAGTGTATGGTCTGGATCTGGTTTACCATTAAAATTCTGCAGTTGTTAGAAAAGCAAGAGCTTTGTCCCAAAATACTGATTTCTGCTGCAAAAGAAGTTTGCTGTAATATAAAAGCCAACTACAGAGGAGTGGCAAATGTACAAAATCCAGCCTTGCCCTTGCAGAGTGGTGTGCCTTGTGAGAACATACCTGGTCCAAGAATTGCTTGGATAGAAAGTAATTGGGGAAATTATGCTGGGAGATAAAATAAACCAACAATTTTAGAAAAAAAAATTTGAATTCATGGTGTTGAGATGGAAACAGAATTTTGAGGGATGACATTACAGGCTTCACTTTTATGACATAACATCAATAAGGAAAAGTAGTATGAAACTATAAAAATTTCCTTGCTGTTCTAGATACAATTCTCCAAGATCTAATCTGATGTAATGTTGTAGCCTTGTATTCTGGTCAAAGTAATTAAAAATGATCAGTACTCCTTAATAAATGATCAGTTAAAGCAGACTTGTTTCCTTGAAGGGAGTGAGAAGGATTAGGTTGAGGAAATGTGTGTATAACCTGCCTGAAAGCTGAGCTGTGACCCATAACATGTGAAGCACTAAGGATTTGGGTGTTTTGTTTTCAGGAGTTCCTGACTCACATGGCTCAACAGGAAGTGCAGCCAAATCTGCTAACTTTTAATGCTGTACTGAAGGCTCTGAGAAGATGTGGTGGTGTGGGCAGAAGTATGGCTTTATTGGTAGTGAAGGAAATGGAAGCACTTGATATAGGTAAGAGAACCAGAATTATATTCAGTGGTCATTATATTCCAGTGCCACCTCCAGAACAGAATAGTTAAGTAGCACACAACAGAGGGATTCCCTGTGGCAGGGAAGATGTTTTTCACAAGCCACCCAAACCATTTCAGGTCTATATATCTACATCTCTACAGAAAAAAACCCTTTTGATCTCAATAATGTTTTTTGAATCCAAATACATGATGCAAAAACAAGGAGTATCTACAAAAATGGATTTGATGTCCTGTGGAGTGTGCTTTGCTCCAGCAAAATGCTTATTGATAGGCCAGAGATACATTCATGAGCAGAGGGGAAACTAACTGAGAAGTGTTTGTGATTCTAGTTCAGAGCAGTGGAGCTTGGCTGCTCCCCCCATAGAACTGGGATGTTCCAGCTGCTGCTGCACTCAGATGTCACCTCTCCCAACTGTGTGTATGTGACACACACATCATTACAGCATTAGGGTGGGTGGGGAAAGACACTGGATTTAATTGATGCTTGACTGGAAGGGCAGAGACTGGGTTAGGGCTCTGGCAGAAAGCTCAGCCAGGGAGGTTGAAGTAACTTGAATGTTCTTGCTTTGCAGAGCCCAGCCTGGCGACGTACGATCACCTTCTCTCCATATTTTACAGAGGCGGTATGTGCGCTGTCAGCTTGTCCCTGAACGTGTCTCCTTTAGCCTCTGCTTTAAATGCTTCCCACATGGGATGGGTGGAGGCAGTTGACTTGTGCATTAAAAGACAAGCTCTTATGTTTCTGATCTCAGTGTTACATGTGCAGCCTGATCCTGCTTGGGTGGAAAACAGCTGCAGAGGATGATAACCTTGTACAGGGAGTGCATGCTGCTCAGCCTCTGTGGAGCCTGGATCTGACCACAGTGTTATGTGATTTCATAGACTGTGCCACTCACAGGGATGAAATTGCTCAGGGATTCTTTTTCTGCAACAGTTCTGTGCATTGGAGGCATCGTGAAAATAGCTGTGCTAGAAAGCAGGAGCCCAACTGCTCAAGCTCCCATGCCCGCAGAATTTTGGGTGTAGGAAGAGAATAGGTACTGCAGGGTAACTGCAGTTCCTGTGTTTTAAGAATTGTGCAGAATCTGCTCTGGAGTCTCTCTGGGTTTGGCTGTGGGGTTTTTAGTGCCGTCTTTGGGGTTTCCCCTCACAGATTTTTTGTTTGCTTATTAAATGCATTGCTTTTCCCAGTGCAGCCCCCCTAACCGACAAACTTCCAGGCCCATTTGATTCCTTGCTAGAAAGCACTTCTATCTTTCTGAATCTGCCCTGTTGTGCTGTGTAAATCTGGTAATAGTAGAGCAAATCTTGGAGCAAATAAAGCTGCAACTGGTGTGGAGCATCATGGAAATCATGAGACTTGTTTGAAATCATGTTGGTTGTTCCCATTTCCATGTTATATTTGCAGGCTGATGCCCTTCACTGAGGAAGTGCTTGGCACAACTAAGATATGTTATTGCTTGTCTTTTTATCCCACAGTTGATCTTCCCCCTTCAGGCATCATCTCTGAGGTGTTAGATGAGGTTGAAAAGAGGAGTTTTACCCCCCAGGACCCTGATGATGGTAAGGACTTCCATATATCTGATTAAGCTTGGGTGAAAAGATACCTGTGAATTTCAGGTAGCTTTGCTCAGGTAGGAAAAATGCATGCACTTAGCTTGTCAGTCCCTTCTGATACTCTCTGGTGACAAAGGACAAATGTCAGGGACAGAAATTGTGCTGTGTGTTGGTGCACTGGCTTCTGTGTGAAGGGATTGTAACCTGCATGAGCATTTGAGCTCCACAGAATTAAAAATACCCAAGTCTATTTACAGGATTAGTTTAAGGAGGAACATCTGGTAGCGGCTTCATTAAATGGTACATGACTGGTGAATGGCAGGGTTGTGGTGTGGTGTGGTGTGAGTTTTCCTATTCTAGTTCTTCCTAATCCTTTCCAGATAATTCCATGAAATAAAACCTTGTGGAAAACTGAAGTGTGGATCTCTAGAAGGGGTATATTCTGAACTTCCCACATGTCTGGCTCTTTCTGCAATCTCTGTATACACAGCTTTCCCCTGGGATGTTCACAAGCCTTTCTATATTTTGGGAGCAGATGCAGCTTCCATGTAAAGATGAGTTTGGAAAAGAGATGTCTGTACACAACCTGGTATTAACCAAGTGTTGGAAGACACTCTTACCAGCCGAGATTCCTGTGATAGGATGAAGAAGCCATTACACCTCATGCCTCAGGAACCCAGTGAGGCTTTGATAGGGTTTTTGGCCATTTGAAGGCCAAAGATTAGGAGAGTATCATATTAGGCAATCCTAGCTTGCTTTTTTTGTCTTTGGAAGGACTCCTGAAAATAGTCACAATGTTGTTCACCTCCTTTGCTGGCTTCTGTCCTACTGTGTATGTTACAGTGTTTCTTTCTCTGCCCTAAGCTGTTGCCAGAAGGATATAAAAACCACCCAACTCATGCCAAACCAAAGTTTCTACCTTAAAAGTGACATCCCTGCTACGTTGTCAAACTTAGCTACAAATTGAGCTTTTTAATTGACCCTGTCTGTCCTCTGGGAGTGTGGGTTAGTGAGCTGCTTGTCTCAAGGTCTCCATGGAACTTTGGATCTAACACTGTTTTCTCCTTTTCAGCCAACTTTTTCTCCACTGCCATGCAAGTGGTAAGTGCCTCTTCTCTGCCATCAGAATTCCTTTAAGCTCTTCAGCTGTTTAAGAATTTCCTGTGAGTTTTCCACCCTGTCCTACAAGGTTTAGCTCTCAATATCTCCCATTTTCATCAGTTTTCATCACCTCTTGCAACTTTCCCTCATAATTCTGCAGTTCTTGGTTTGATCCCTTCCAAATTGCTAACTTGCATGCCTGTGGTGAATGTGTGTGCCTTTGTGTGAAAGTGACTCTCAGAGGGATTTTTTTATATTTGATACCTCTAAAATCTAACTGATGTGTTGCAGTGCTGTGATCTTAAGGATATCAAGCTTGCCTATCGGTTAAATAAGGGAATGGAGAAGGGAGACAACTGGAAATTCTTGGATGTGGATCGGTTAAATGGCTACTGGTGAGTGAAGTGCAGCTTATCTTCAGCATCTTGTGTGTTGTCAGCTTGAATACAAACTAGGATTTGGACATTGAACACCAGCTGGTTATTGTATGTGCAGTTTGGGAATGGGGTCCCTCAATGACAATGATTGCTTAGGACTTGGGTTTCAGTTTGGAAACTGAAAATATTGTCTTGGAGCATCAGTTTATCTCAATACCCATCCAACAACTAGACCAACCAGCTGTATTTTCTACAATCCTTTTGTGCAGTTAGCATGGCAGCTTAGGAGGAAACACCAAAATAGTATAATTTCTTAGTGTTGGGGCATTTTCCTAGTCAATACACTGGATCAAGGACACAGCCTTGCACAAGTAATGAAGTTCATTCAGTTCTTAAAGTGCTTCTTAACTAGAGGTTGCATTTGAGAGATTCAGGTAGCTCAAACCTGGCATCAGGCAGGGACATTGCCTTTTGCATTTTTTGAGATCCTAAAATGTAATGGTCTAATTTCTCATTATTTCTGCCCGTTATGTAGTGTCAGCATTAAGTTCTGTCATAAAAAACGCTGCTGCTTGTCTGATTGGAATATTGCAATCACACAGTGAGACTTCCCTGATCTGCAGTACAAGTCTGATCAGCACACCCATCGTTTGTTGGTGTGTCTCTGTGGTTTGGTTGCTCTAATCATTACTGAGTTAGGACATTTTTCCTCTCTTCTAGGTCAAAATTCTTTTCGTTGTTGTGCATGATGGAACAAACTGAGGTTGTGTTGAAGTGGTACAAAGAAATGTCCCTTTCGGTAAGTGGGCACCGCGGTAAATGAGCTTCAGTCTGGAGAAACGGAGCAGTTACAGGTGACTGAAATGATTCTCTTCCTTCATCAGCTCTTCTATCCAACTCCTAAAAACATTTTGGACCTCCTTCAAGCACTGGATGCAGCCAACCAGCTGGAAGTGATCCCTGCAGTCTGGGAAGGTTAGTGGTGGCCACATGGCAAGTCTGTTTGATAAATGTCAGGAGCAATGTGAAGTTTGGAACCTTCCCATTGCTCAGAATAGCCAGGATAAGGTGCACTGGAATGAGGCACGTTACTCCCTAGTGCAATAGTGAGGTTGTGTGAAAGGCAGCACAGACTATCCTAGAGATGATGGCTGTGTAATAGTGCAGTGTCTGTGTCCTGGAAAACTGAGTGCTTACAGAGAGTAGTACTTCAACCAGCAGCCTGGGTTTAACATGTCTAAATGATTTTCCTGTTCTTTGCATCTTACAAAGAGGAAACAATAATGCAGATACAGGCTTTAGCACACAGAAAATATCCAGCTATTGCCAACACACTGAGGGGACAGGTGGTTCTTTTAGGGATCCTTGTCAGAATGATGACAGCACTCATTTGTAATTACAATTTAAGCTTAATTTTCTTAACAGGATTTTATTATTAACATAGCATAGAATCTGTAGTCAAAATAGCACAGATTTCTGTAAGTAGAGTCAGTGCAGTGCAATTTTATAGGTAGCATAGGACAGAATTGTAAAGCACCATTTTTCCTATGATGCCTAATCACCTGGAGACCAGTTCCAATCTTAATCCTTGGCTAAGAGTTAATCTATCTTTGAAAAACATATGAAAGAATACAAGTCACTCCTCAGTCCTCAGAGGATGGCAGATGGTGGAGGTCTCCCTGTCTGCAGAGGCTTGTGGGTCTCACTGTCCAGCAGCAGTTCAGATCCACATTCCCTCTTAGGATTGGTAACTGCTTGATGTTACAGACAGTGTTCTGTGCTGTTACCTTCCCTCTTCTCTGGTGGGGTCATCACCAGGTTGGCCAGTGCTGGGGACCTTGAAGGTCATTATTGAAGGGAGTAGCTGCTCTGGCACCCTGGAATCTTGAGGGAGGGGAGGGAAGAAGAAACCTCTTTGGTTTATGTTCTTGGTGCACAGGACCTCTGGGACTTGACAGTGAGGGGAAAGAGAACTCGTATGTGACCAGCTCAGCAACAGACAATGGTTGTTTACCTTATTAAGTGGTGTGAATTGTGCTGGCCACATTACCAGGAGTTGGGAGCAAGGGTATCTACCAACTACTGCCTTTCTCTGAACAGATGTGAAACAGTTGGGGTTTACCAGGAGACAAGAGCTGTTGGAAGAATTCCTGTCTTTGATGAGCAGGGACCAGCACCCAGATGAGGTAAGGAAGTTGGTGTGGTTTGAGGTAAGGAAGTTGGTGTGGTCTAACCCTTGAGAACAGCTGAGCACCACACAGCCACTCACCCACACCTCCCCAGTGGGAGGGTGGATGGTGGAGGGATTTGAGATGGTACAAAAACTCAGGGAGCTCATTCACCACTTCCCATTGCAGGCAGGTGTTCAGCCATCCCTGAGAAAGCCATGCTCCTGGAAAGCTCAGGTGTAATGGTTACTTGGGAAGACAAATGCCATCACCCAAATGTACCCCACTTCTTCCTTTCCCCAGCTGTTCGAGCTGAGTGTGACCTGCTGTGGTCTGGAATATCCCTTGGGTCAGTTGGGGTCACCTTTGTTCCCTATGAGCTCCTTGTGCACCCCCAGGCCACTCACTGGATGGGTAAGCAGCAGAGAAGGTCTTGACACTGTAAGCACTGCTCAGTAGTGACAAAAATACCCGTGTTACCAACATAATTTTCATGCCAAATCCAAAGCACAGCCCCGTAGAAAGAAAGAAGAAACTATTAAGAAATTCAACTCCAAAACCAGCACAGAAGCTCAGTGAAAAGACTGGAGATGTCTCCCTGTTTCTGAGTGCAGCACACAGACCATAAATGCTGTATTACTGTCCCAGGTCAATCCTAGAGTTCCAGTTCATCTGCCATTGCAGATTTCCAGATTCACATGAGCTTATCCACACCTCTTAAACCCTTTGGATTGTCCTCAACCTGCGGAGAAACCCCACATTAACACAGAGGAGGGTCACTTCCTTAACAGGGTTTGGAGGAGTGGTCCAGCCCAGCCAGCCACATCTCTGAGGAAGCACATGGCAGAATTTTTGCCAAGGGTTTCATTGCAGTAACTGCCTTCTCAAGCTGCACAGTGTTAAAGGCAGATATGTCCTGCAGAATCCTCTGACACCAGCTGTCCCTGCAAAGCCACCTTAGATCTTGCCTAGTGGGGATAGTCGTCCTGGCAGAAGTGAGAGATTGTTCTGCCAGGAGTAACTGCTGTCAATTCACAAATCACATATGGAGCAAACCTGCCAGAGAAATTGCACTGAAATTGTTACATTAATTCTAGAGGTTTGGGGATTAATAGCACAGTATTTTCACAGATTCAGCTGGTGTTTGCCAAGTGTGCCGAAGACATCAAGGCTGCCCATGAGCCAGCTGGGAGGGAGCAGGTCCCATTGGAGTGGACAGGCAGTACTCTGGGCAATGTTGTGGTGCTGTTTTCCAGGGCTGGGAGGACCCAGGATGCTTGGTAAGTGTGGGCTGTCCTGAGCCCTGGGCTTGCTGACACTGACTCAAGGCTTAATCAATCACAAAAATCAAAAGCTAATGACCAGTTGCCTTTGAATGCTTATGCAAAGGGAGGGGATAAATCCTGCTGAGGATGTGATGAGTTGTTTCTCTTAATGATACTGTTCATTCTTGGCACCAAGTTACAGTTTTCTGTCTTAGAAATGTTTAGCTCTTAATGCAGTGACTGGTGTAGAGCTTTGTACAGCTGCTTAGGGCAAGGTGGGGTTTGATTGTCACTTCCCTGAGTGCTGCTGATTGCCCACAGCTTCCCATTTTCTGATTTTTAGAACATGGATTTCAAACTGCTGAAGACTTTAACTAGCTTGATTAAGCTTCTAATTAGAATTAACCCTAATTAAAACTCTAAGAGACTTGTTTTTTATAACTCTCCAGTGGCTGGAATTTACTGTCCTACATGCTCTGAACTTAAAATACAGGTAAAAATATCCAGCCTCCAGTTTAAGGTTCTGAGCTGTTTTCTGTTAAATACAGATGTTCCTTTTGCACTGATTCATTTAAAACAAAGAAGTAGCAAGTACCATTCTAAAAATATTTTGTATTTTAAAGGAAACTTGTCACCAGCTACACTTTTTATGTATTCTGCACTGGTTTAACACATTGTGTTAAACTAATCAATGAAGTTACATGGTATAGATTGCAAGAATATGGCATGTGATCCTTTCATCTGTGGGGAATAATTCATGAATTTGAGCCTACCTGTGTTTGAATGGAGGCTCCTCCAAGAGATTTAATACCTATCTGTTCCTGTGTTGTGTGGGGTTTTTTTAATTATTGTTTTCTTTTGAACAGGAACATGATGGAACTTTTCCAGCAAACCAATAGGATTCCTGGGTAAGTACTTTTCTGTTCTTCAGGTACTGAGTCTCCCCTTTGGCTGAGACCCTGCATTTCTGTCAGAGAATCATGGAATATTTTGGGTTGGAAGGGACCTTTAAAGATCAGGTAGTCCAAGCCCCAGTTACAATTGACAATAGTGGTCCATTTGCTTCCAAAACATGAGTGTTTATCTGTCCCCATGACCATGGCTGTTTATTTATCCAGCAGATACATTACAAGACCTTTCTGTCTTAAAACACATTGAAAATGTAAAGTGGGAGGAGATTAAGATGTCGGAGAATGAAGCTCTGGGCCGTGGAGAGTGATGGGCTCAGCAGTACAGATCACTCTGAGCAGGACTCTTGGGAACATCTGATTTTCCATGTGTTCAAAAGAAATCCAGTGTGCTCTTAACAAAGCAGAGGTGCTGCAGAGGTGCCTGGATTCTGAAAACAAGTTTATATCAACTCAAATCCTAAATCTTAGGTGGTACCCTGGAAGGCTACAATAGTCTGCTTGTGTCAGGATTTTGCCAGGGGAGGGAAATCTGTTTGAAGTAGAACACAGCTCTAAGGAATGTGGGATTTTGGGGTGGGTTTTTCAAAATAAAATTACAAAATTGGAGCTGCCCAAGTGAACACCATGAGCTTGTGTGGTACCAAGGGCCACATACCTTGTGGCACTCTGTGCTTGCCCCTGTCTGCTAGGACAGGAGTTCCCAAACTCACCATGCTGGTACAGGGTGAAGGCTGAGGTGAAATTCCTGGCAGAAGCAGAACTGGGCTGGTTGAGTGATCTGAAAATGCCACCTTCTCTCCCTGTCCAAAGCACAGGCTGTAAATTAATGGCCACCTCACCTGTGACCCCTGAACAGTCACACTGTGCCTTTCCTTTTGCAGTGACAAGGTGATGAATGAGTTCCTGAACTGTGCCAAACAAACCAACTGCCCCGAGGAGGCGATTAAGCTGGTGAAGTTTGCGGCATCCCTCGGCCTGCCTTCGTCTCAAAGGCTTAAAAGCAGAACAGAGGAGGAGTTTGAGCTCTCTGAAACACAGAAGTAAGTTGGAGCACTTCACGCTACTGCTGAAGGGGTACAGTAGAGACAGGGTGTTGGAGGGGTAATTCCTGTGGAAAGGCTTCTCTGACAAGGGAGCAGAGAACTGTCTTCAGAATGATGTGCTGGTGTTGTTGACTCTGGAACTGAAACAGCCCCTCAGTTTTTGATTCCATGCAGTATCCACCCACCCAGGAGGGAAGGGAACTTTCCATGACCCACTGCTCAGACTTGCTACTACCTTTCTTTCCCAGAATCTTTTCCTAGCTGTGTCTGGCTGCCTCAGAGAAAGTGCTGTAGCCCAGTGAAAGCAGGGGGGGTGGTACAGGAGACTCCCAGGATTGAGGCCCGTGGTCACCTCTCGCCAGGCACAACTGCTCACTGCTGAGCTGCTGCAGCAAAGCTCAGGTGATGGGCTGAGCCTTGAGAGACCACAGCTTGGAGCCAGTTCTGGTCCAAGGGAATGAGTAAAGTGAAGCCCAGCACCCCTGATAGCTGCTCACCACGGGGGGAGGGTAACTGAAGTTGTTGCTTTTCCAAGAGGATGTGGATGTGCATCCACCAAAAGCTGGATGGACCCGTCCTGTGAGGACAATAGGCAGCAGAAAGCCCATCCTGTTCTCTTTGGAGGATGTTTGCCCTGTGGTTTGGATTTCTCTTTATTACAACAACTGAATTCTGAACTGTTTTACATCCCAGGAAGACGTTGGAGAGTATCAGGTGGGATGGCGACAGCAGCGACAGTGACAGCAGTGACAGTGACAGTGATCGTGAGTAGCTGTCCCTCTTTGCCTTCCTTGGGAAAATCAGGAGCAACCACTGCTGTGATGCCAAGAGGCCTCTGTGAGGAGTGGAATTCCTGAAGGAATGGCTTCTGGGAGGTGCTGCAGCGCTGCTGAGCACTGGGAGTGTTCTGATATGGGACCTGCTTGGCAAGACACGTTGTCCTCTCTGGAGCAAGCAAGGAATTGTCCTGTTAAATCTTTTTGGTCACTTGGAACACAGCATGGACTACACCAACAGCCTCCTCCACAGCCACACCTGCATGGGCTGGCTCTGCCTGTGTGAACAGCATCACTGAGGGACCCAGGGGCTGCAGGGACCAGCGTGCTGTGCAGCCTGGAGGCTGCTCAGCAGGGGCAAGACTTTGGACAGCTTGAGCAACCTCTTGGGCCTCCTGTGACTTGACCTTGCACCAGATTTAATTCATTTCCATCTTGCTTTTAATGAACAACTTGATACTTACGTTTACTCTGTATGTAATGACTGTGAGTAATGCAGCTTATCACCTGTGACATTACTGTTCATCATTTTGGTGTTTTGGGACAGGCCTTGGACTGTAGATGTACAGAGCTACACTTTGTACAGCTGGAGACTAATAAATTGCTGACACTGAAGCTGGCTGTGTTCTGATAATCCCTGAGGGAAAACTGGCAACTCCACCGTGTTGCTGCTGCTCTGTGAGAAGTGAAAAGGAAGTGATGGGAAGAAAGATGGCAGAGCTGTGCCATTAACTGGCCCTCAGCCTTGTGCTGTTCAGCCTGAAGGGTTTTTTTGAGGTAATTACCATGAATAAGCACAGGGATTGCTCCTGAGAGAATTGCACCGTATTCTAGTGAAAAGTAATTAACACAGTTCATTGTCTTTGTGAAAAATAAAACCTTGAAGTGGACGATGCTGCAGGTGTAGATCCAAGAGAAAGGTCTCTCAAGGGTGGTGTGACAGGCTTTGTGCTTTACCCTATCAACAATTTAAAGCTGGAGCAGCACATAGACAAAGCTCCAGTTACTGAATTCAGCAAGTTCTAAGTAAGTTGATCAGTCTCTCTTCACTGATGGGAAGAATTAGGGGAAAGGTAAGAGAAGGAAGGAAGGAGCTTGGTCTTTACCTGAGCTCTCACGGTTGAATTAATGTGTCTTCCTGATAGAAGTATCTGGTGTTCTAAACCCAGAGCAGGTCTGACAAGAACCATACCAGGGCAGAAATTCACCACAGTATGTGCTCTGCTATCAGTTTATATATCCTGTACTCAAACATGGATTTTTTTTTTTTACATTTTTTTTTTAAAGCTGTACAAATTAATGAATGTCAGTGAATTCCAAACCAAAGGTTTAGCTCTTCAGGTCATGGAAAAAGGCTGAGCTTGTACTACCCCAGCTGTAGTCTAAACAGGAGACTAAACAGCAGAAGCAAGTGGTTGAAGTCTTGTTTTATTCAGCTGACAAAGTGGCAAATGATTTAATGGCAGGTTACAAACATTATTTTGGTTGGATCACAAGCCCACTTGGTAAGATGGGGAAACATTAATTCTTACATGAATTGTAGGGAAGCTTCCTGAAGTTGGTTGTCATGACAACTCAAACCCAATAAAAATACAACAGATGGTGAAGTTAAATACAGTGCAAGGAACAAGACAGTACCCGTGCTTTGATTTAACGCTTCCAGCCCTGCCAACAGCTCGGTTTGAACCCTCAGGAGATCGTGGCATTTCCCCACTGCACAGAATTGCTGAGCTGCCTCCAAAGCTACAATCCCAGCTCACTGCACTTGAGTTGTTCCCAACCCCACAGCACTGGCGTAAGCTGTCAAGATATCCACAATCTGTTTGGTTTCCAGGGTCATCCGCGCTTCCTTGAGCCAGTCGTGCGCCACCCTCCTCGACTCCCCTCGCAGCTGGTTGACAAATTTGGCTGCCAGCTCCAGGTCTCCGTGCTCGATGCAGTAGGAGGCGTAAGACAGTAACTTAAACGTGTCGAGGTCGTCGGGGCTGAGCTCGGCCGGCGGCTTCACCTGCTGGGGGTGGAACAGCAGCAGCGACTGCAGGTACGACAGGAAGTACTGGTACAGGCTGTTTCTGGTCTCATCGATCATGGCCACTCGTTTTGCCAGTTTTTGGACCGTGTGGAACCGCGCCCTGAGGGCCTCCTCGCTGTACACGCCCCGCGTCAGGGACTCCTGCGGCAGAGCGGCTGTTAAGGCTTCTGTGAAGGCGTTGTCAGAGCAGCTGGCTTGGATGGCCTTCACCGCACTGCCCAGGGGCTCCGTGGGACTGTCCCCCGTGGCTGTTCTCATGCAGTACTTGAGTGCTTCCACGGACAGCCACAGCTGGTGTGCCTTCCTGGCCTCCTCCTCGGCCACTGCGTGACCTGCAGGTAAGCCGAGAACAGACTCTCAGTTGTGGTTTTGAGCACAAGCAGCAAAAGCCATTCCCGTCCACACTCTGCTTTCCAAAGCATCCCCCTCCCTGGAATGTGCTCTAAAAGCAAGACTGTCCCACAGTTTGGAGCCAGAACAAAACAGCTTGTGGGAGAACCCCTTTGGACTGGCTCATCTGGGATTTGCTGTGTGCTCAGCAGTGCAGCAAACCCAGGCCTGTGTGCTTCATCCCTAAGCCTGGGTTTAGACACCCAGGTTTGGGTAATGGGCCTTTGGGGGTCAATACTTAGTCCTTAAAGAAATGGGATTTCAGTGCTCACTCTCGACTGCTTGCTCAATCCCCTTCAGCCTGGCATAGGCAGTGTTTATGTCCAAGGTGAAATTGTCGAGCTGTTCCTGAGTAAGGCGTCTGAACTGCATTTCCTGCTCACTGAGCTTCTCCGTTAAGTTCTGAAACAGGGAGATCATGTATCAGACCAGAGACAGATGGCTAATTACACCTACCTTATTTTTAAGACATGTTTCTTTAAATCTGTTGTCCTTGCTAGGAACAATGTATACAGAAAATACAGTATATGAGAAAATACAATATACCAGTAAGAAACCTTATTGAGGTGAATTTAAGTTAATGCACTTGTGACTGGAAAAATTTGTCACGTACAGCAGAAGCTTTTAATTAAGACCAGTCTAAATAAAACCTATGTATTGAGGCATTCAGTATTTATCTCTTCTAGGTAAGCTGGCCTCCCTCCCCAGCCCCCATTTCAGTCTCTTGGTATGTGGTTCAGGACTCAGGGCACCAACAGTAGGACAAGAAGGCATGGGCATAAGCTCTGCCAGGGGAGGTAGGTTGGGTATCAGGAAGAAATTCTTTACAGGGAGAGTGGTCAGGCACTGGAATGGCCTGCCCAGGGAGGGGGTGGATTCTCCGACCCTGGAGGTTTTTAAGGTGAGACTGGACGTGGTGCTGAGTGCCATGATCTGGTAATCAAAGTGGGGTTGGATTAAGGGTTGGACTTGATGATCTCGGAGGTCTCTTCCAACCCAACTGATTCTATGATTCTGTGACTCTGATCCTGCCAAGTGTGTGCTTTGCAAGGGTTTAAATATCCCTTTAATTCCTCTGGGGCCCTTACCTGCTCAAATTCCACCTTTAGGTCCTGCTCCTGGATCTTGAGCACGTCCCGGAGGTGGTCGGTGTGGGCGGCCGCCTGGCGCCGCAGCTGCGTCCGCATCTCGCTCTCCATCACCTCCCGCACCTCCTCGATCTGCACACACACGAGCTGCTGTTAGCACAGCCCTGCCTGTCCCACACTGACCACACACACTAGGGACTGCTGGGGGCACATGGTACAGCACTGGCAGTGACAGAGCCAAGGTTTCATCTTAAAAACCTGCTGAGGTCCAGTTTTACAGCTGAGCCTTTCCCTAAGGATGTTAAGGAATAGCTTCATGGTAGGCCCTTGGTGCAGCTATCACAACAGTACATAAAAAAGACAGTAACATGTCAAATGAAACACCCAGGTGTTTATACACCAGCTTCCAACAACACACACCTCACCTTTTCCCTACATGCTGTAATGCTGAGTTAGACACAGTTTTATAGAACAGTAATACTCCTTTAACTTGATTTTACCTGTTTTGTATAAAACAGCCACTTGAGACAGTGCACAAGGGGGTGGTACAGATTTATTTAGGAGCAGTTGAGTTGTTTTTTTCCTTTCTGTTGGTTTTGGGCTTTTTTTAAAGGATTGTTTAATTACCAACTTTCCATTAAACAGAGATGACAGTTCAAGCAACTTTTAAAAGAGCTCTAAATCAGTACCTGTTCCTGCAGTGCTTTACACGGACAGGCTACAGGTGAAATCCTTCGTTTCCCTCCTGTGTCAAGGCAAATTTTTCAACTAATGGCCAGTGTTCAACCCCATTTTCAAAACTTGGAGTATTTGGCACAAGTGTCAACCTGCACTGTGGGATCTCAAAAGATAAAACCTCCAATGCCCAAATTCCTACACATTTTTAAGTTGCAGCTGCCTCACGTCCAAAGCAGTATTAAAATTCTGGGGGTTCCATAGTCCTTTAGAAAGAAATCAAATCCCAAACCATTGTCAAAGAGTGGAAGAACATGGATGTACCTCCTGGAGACAAAATGGAGGGACTGCACAGCCCTATAATGGCCATACTGGATCAGATCCAACACAGAAATGCTTTCCTGTAAGGGTGGGCAGGCCCTGGCACAGCTTGCCCAGAGAGGCTGTGGCTGTCCCATCCCTGGAAGTGTCCAAGGCCAGGCTGGACAGGGCTTGGAGCAACGTGGGATAGTGGAAGGTGTCCCTGCCCATGGCAGGAGTTTGGCATGAGATGGTCTTTAGGGTCCATTCCAAACCAAACTACTCTGATTTATTATGGCCCACTGCTCCTATCTCCAACAGCAGACAAGTAACATGACAAAGTCCCTCCCTGTTTCACTATATGATTGTACCATTCCAAATTTGCAGAAGTTTCCTTGCTCAACACCTCCTTTCCATGCTTAGCCTGGGGGTCACCCATCTGAAGTCTCCCACCACTCAGAACACCCCAGTTACTTCTCTGTGCGTTTCCTACAGCTCTTCTACCTCCTTTTTGAGCCAGAGATCCAACCAGGTGTGTTAGGCCACTTTACCTTCTTCTCCTGCTCCAGTTCAATCTCACTTTTGTGACGCTCCAGCGCTTTGGCCACAGCTGCCTCAAATGCTTTTTTATCTTCAAGTTTCTGCTTCTCCAGGGCTGTCTCGATGTGCTGCTGCTCCCTCACGCGCTGCTCCGCCAGCTCCCTGCTCAGCTGGTCGATGCGCCGGTGCGCGTGCGCGATCAGGGAGTTCAGGTCGTCCGTGGATAACTGCCCAGCTGAGGGAACACAGGGAGTCAGGGAAATGCTGCCACAGTGCCACCCACCTCCCACTCCAGTGCTCTGGGGCTCCTCGGGGATGTGACCAGTGAAATGTTCTACGAAAACCCTGTGAGCACTTCAAGCCCTTGACCTGAGCCAGTGCCCACCTGGCACCACTCTCTGAAGCCACACCTACAGGCAAGTGCTCTCCTTCTAGGACAGAGAAAGTATCTTAGTTTCTTCCAAATTATTCCCAGCTGTTATTTCTTCGTCTTTACACCACAGTGTATTTTCCCCTGTGCCAGCACGGAGCACAGCAGGGGATGTAAAACCCCGAGCAGTGATACCTCCAGCAGTACAAGCTCTCAGAGTGTGAGCCTGGAAACACTGCAGTCAGTGTGAGACAGCCACAATTATGTTCTCTCCTCAACAGTCCTCCAGACCAACCAGATTTCTTACCCCAGTTTGTACCTTTCAGGTTTGGCTGCTCAAAGAGCAGCAGGATTCACAGCCACATTGTATCTGCTAAGTGGTTTACTCTTTCTCTGCTGGGAGAGGGAAGTCATGCACCATACAAACATGAACAGGACAAAGAGAAGAGATGGCATTCACAGGACCAGAACAAGTGACAGTAACTCACCTAAGTCAGTTATCTCTGCAACAGAAGGGAGAGAGGTTGGGAAAGTTAATGCACGTTCACTACAGCAAGGCAGTCATGCAAAAGTAAAACAGAAAACTAAGAGCTTATCTACAGTGACTTAAACATGAGTCCAAGTCTTTCAGAATTCAGAAAGAACAGCATGTTGAGTATAAAAGTCTCTGCATTACAGGCAAGATGTAGCCCAAGACACCCCAACCACTAAAACCACCCTTGGAAACCCACAGATGGATGTTTAAGTTCAGCCAAAGCAAGGACACAGGTCTGAAATAGAAAACTGCAAAAGGACACTGGAAATTTTAGTCTGACATTTCTAGGTTCTTACAAACAGAAGCAGTTGGTAAAGAAACAATTCCCAAGTGGCAGTGAGAGTGAGGGACCCCAACTAGGCAGTCCCATGAGTGTCAGGAGATCACACCAGTACAACATGGAGCACATGGAAGGTACCAGGAGCTTCCCTTTCCTCCCACAGAAGGGCAGCGATCACAAAACCCAAGATGTTCTCCTTTTATCCTCTGCCAGGAAAGGCAGCTCCAACTTCAGGGTATCTAAGTAAGTTATTTTCTTCAAAACTAACATTCCAAAAGCAAACCACAAACTATTTGTTAATCTAAAATGTTTTCCCCACATATACTGGGTGTGTGGTTGGCTATTTTTTAAATGAAAACTGGCCATTCCAGAGAGCTGGTGTATTCAGTTGGCCAGGAAACTGATTTTGTGAACTAAGGTCCACATTTCTAAGGCATAAAATACCATTAAAAAGGAGTGTTTAATTCTTCATTGTACACTTCAAGAAAAAAGTTTTAGGCAATATTAACACCACAGGTTTGGTTTTTTTCTCAAATGGCAGTTATCACCTCTATAAAAAATTCTGTAACTCAGAAATAAAGCCATGACAGCTGCCTCTCAACACTGAGGCTAGAAAAAGGCTGAGATTGCCCAGTACATTTATGTTGAAAGTATCTGGGAAGGGGGTTTTTTTAGGGAATTTTTTTTAGAATACCACAGGCAGTAGTTGCTCCACAGACACACCACACACAGGTTCTTGCAGTAGCTCATCCCCAGTAATGGTGAACACACACACTGCACCTTTTGCAACTCTGCCTGTCTTTCAAATGAAAGCAGTTAAGGTGAGGAAGGGAAGCTGTGGGCATGGCGTGGGCAGAGGGATTGCTGTGTGTGAGCTGACTGAAGATGCCTGTTCCCTGCTTTGTACTGCACTGGCTGTTGTTCCAGGTAAGTTATTGTGTCAGTTTAATTCAGAAATAACATGTATGGGGCAGGCAGGGTATGAACAGTGAAATCTCTCAGTTTCAGTGATAATGTAGAGAAATTCAGGGAGTTCATCACTCCAATAATGGTGGTTTACAACCACAAGGTCAACCAGACAAATGTATAATCAGACTTGACTCAAATCTGGAGTGACCTGGCTCCTCTCTTGGAGTACTATGGGAGGGAAGAGATGTTCATAAAACCGTATGATATTTATCACACAAGAGCTACAGTTTGTGACACTTCCAGCACAGGGAGTTCCCAGAACTAATCCTCTTCATAACACCTTATTTTAATTCCGAACTAATTTTCACTTCAAACCAACCAAACCATGTGGAAATTGGACATTGGTGGCCGCAGTTCCAGAAGCACCACAAACCAAAGAGCAACAAGCAAGACATAACCCCGCAATGGGAGACTTACTCATGCCCTTCCAGCCGGGCTGCACGTCGGGGGTGATGCTGTCGAGCTCCCGCTGGAACTCCTCTCTGGCTTTAGCCACCAGCTCGTGGTACTGAGCTACGATCTTGGCCTCAGACTGCGCTGCCTGAACCTGCAACAAAAATGACACCAGTTTATTTTTCAAGGCAAGTATTGACATCGAAGCCACACATGATTTAAAGTTAGTGACAGATACTGTTACCCTCCAGCCCAAGCAAAGCAAACTCACTTTGGGGAGCACAAAAACCCACCCTGTGCTGTCCTGCAAAGGGAGATGAATTTCACCTTTACGTTTCTTCCCCAGACTTCTTGACTGCAAAGCAATTTACCCACCAAGTCATCAGCACACATTGTTCCAACTCCTCCCTAACCTCATCCTAAATACCTCTTGGAATCAAAAGGAAAGAATTACAAGTTGCCAACAGAAGGGACTGACACCAGTCAAGCTGCCTGGACACTCAGGACAGAGTTCAAGCTCTCACAAAGACCTTGTCATGCCTGATCACTGCCAATATAACCAGCTCAAACACTGAGTACAGATACAAAAGCACCGAATTGCACTTTACAAGTATGTCACCTCCTGCAGAGGATCTGGCCATGGGGGCTCTCTGCAAGGAGTCCCTACTCTAATGGCAATTACAAACAGTCTGAGGGAACTTTACCTTTTTCACCACATTGTCCAAGTCAACGATCATATGATGGAGATTTTCTTCTGCAGCAGTAATGTGAGGTTTGGCTCCTGCGAGCTGAGACTTCTTGGCCTTCTCGATTACACCTTTCATCGTCTCTAACTGCTCTCTGGAAAGAGAAGTAGCTGCTAAATGTAACACATACAGGGCTTATCACCCCAAACAAAATTTACTTTATGCTGTTGGTATTTACAGGAAGAACTACTGGGTAACTCTATTGCTGCTTCCCATCTACCAGCTCTAAGATGCTGTGATTAAAGATTATTCTTTTTCCACAGCCTGAAACCTAAAGATGTCATTGTGGCTATTCCATGTAAAATGAGAATTATTTATACTGCAGTTAGTATTTAAGATTTATCTGGAGGGAAGATGAAAGCCCACTGAAAGGAGTTAGTAATAGTAAAACTAAGTTAGAATTAGATTGCAGACATTTCCAGCAAAGAAACATTTTTAATATAGATGGCTTACGCTTGCAGAAGTGTTTTGGACATGGTGACTGGTGGAGATTAATGAGGATGGGAGAAAATTTATAGAGGGCTCTGTAAAGACAGATTATGGGTTTCTGTAATTAAGAAGGAACTGCTTTCCTCTAGCACAATTGGAAATCAAGGAAAAAGTGAAAAAGTGCTCCTTTTCCAAATCCATGCAACCAATGGAGGTTTCACTGGAATAAGGAACAAGCTTTAAAATAAATAAATTAAGAAAATAAATAAAAGCAGAGATCTCTAGTAGAGCAACAGAGAACAAAGGGCGGTGCATGTGGGGCTTGTGTTAGCTCTGTTTTATCCATGAAACCTGTTACACCTCCCACTAATTTCAGTCAGCACAGCAACTTCAAAGATAGACGTTTATACCATAATAGCAACAAAGCAGCTTCAGGGATGGGATGATGTTGCCCCCTCAGCCTCAGAAGCATCAAAGGGTTTCCAAATTCATCTCTAACCTCATTACAAGAGCATTTTGGAGATGCTGTCTGTCATCTCGCTCCTGCTGCTCTGACTGCTGTGCAAGGACCCTGCACGCAGCGCTCAGTGCACAGTGACGTGGTTCAAACAGAGCCTGGGTAAGAGCAGTGCTCCTTTCACAATTCAGCCTTTTCTTTGACACAGGCTTAGTAGAAATCTAACCTTAAAAGCAACTCTGTGGACAAATGGAACTGCCAAAGGATGCTGACAGGTTCAATTTTTCACTACAATTAAAAGAAGCTGGTGATGTTACTGACTCAGTACACAGAAAGTGCAGTCATGGAGTCAGCACAGAATGGTCTGGGCTGGAAGAGACCTTAAAGATCATCCAGTTCCAAACCCCTGCCATGGATAGGAATGCCACCCACCAGCCCAGGTTGCTCCAAGCCCCATCCAACCTGGCCTTGAACACTCCAGGGATGGGGCAGCCACAGCTTCTCTGGGCAACCTGTGCCAGGGCCTGCCCACCCTCACAGGGAAGAATTTCTTCCCAATATCCCAACTGACCCTGCCCTCTGTCAGTTTGAAGCCATTCCCCCTTGTCCTGCCACTCTGTGCCCTTGTCCAAAGTCCCTCTTCAGCTCTCTTGTAGCCCCTTGAGGTGCTGGAAGGTGCTCAAAGGTCTCCCCAGAGCCTTCTCTTCTCCCAGCTGAAGTCCTTACAATAGAGTTAATATGGACAAAATTATTCAATATAATACTAAAAGGACTGTGGGGTATTTTTAATCTAACTTGAACTTACCAACACTATGTATAAGTACTAAGGAGATAAACAAGTTCTTAAAAAAGAACAGGACTGTTTCAGACTCTGGTACAGTGAGGACCATGTACACAGGCATCCATGACTTACACACATCCAATTAAAATACTCATCAGTTTATGAAAATATTTTTTGATTTGGCACAAACACAAACACATTGAACTTATGTGAACACAGGGGAGTCCCTACTTTCTAGAAACTTCTCCAGTGTTTGCCAGCCCTCACATAAGCCACGCTAAATTACTACAAGATTTAAACCAAGCAACTCACTTGGCTTTCAGAAGAGCATCGGCAGCTTCATCCACCGCTCTCCTCCGGTCCTTCAGCGCGTCCTCCAGCGTGCGCCACTGCGACGATTTCTTCTCCCCAGCCTCCTGAGGAGGAAGGACAGATCCTCATCAGGGTTGTTACAACCACTAAATCACAGTTACCAAAGAAATGAAAGCCTGCAGAGAGTCACATATCACTGAACATTGCACTCCCACTGAGCAACATTCTCGTGTTTTTCAACAGCACAGCTGGAAGCTTCACAAGTGATGTTTCTCTTCCAGCATTTTGGTTTGGTTTGGTTTGATTCTTTATGGTTTTCTTCCTGAGCAGACCTTTGTTCATGCAGAAGAGCTTACAGGAGGATCACTGTATGCTGCCACAAGGTTTGGGGGGAAATCTCTACATGTATTAAAGTACTGTAGTACTTCAAAATTGTTTTTAAGCTTAACTACAACACTTTAAAGTTGCTTAATTTTAAAGTAAGCTTAATAATTAAAAATTAAGAGCAAACTCTTAAGACAGTTACTTTACCAACGACTAGATTAAGTCTCAGGTGCTTGGTTAGTTGCCCACATGTAACCACATGCCCACTGAGTAACAACTGAACCAAATCCTCTGCTCCAGAACTGAACAAGCAGCAGCAGTTCCACACAAGCCCCAACGTGAGCACACCAGGACCACAAATGGTATCAACTGTAAATCCCCTTCTCATTTCCAGACAAGAAATGAACAACCAAGCAAGAAAATTTTGGCCAAGGGCATAACTTCAATGGAATTATTGGGCTGGACAGCATGACACCCTAACTAGGTAAAGAAAGGTCTTGGGAATTAAAATACAATGTGAAAACTATTAATGTATTCACTTGAACTTTTCTTCTTGCAAAAATGAAATAAAGGAGTTGGGACAAAACCCAACAAAATTCAAAATCCAACACCACTGTATTATTTGACTACACCACACTTCAAAACTGGAAAGATTAGTTAAAACTGTGATAAATGGAAAGAAATTGCAAGAAAACTTTCCAAGTTTATATTTAATTGTGAGATTAAAGATTTGCTGAACAGAATGAAAAAGATAAAGTTGTCCCCCTTGGTCCAATTTACCTCAGAATTATCCATGGCCTCCTTCAGTATCTGGGAATGGGCATTCACTGCTTGCACAGCTGACTCCTGGGCAGTGATAGCCTGAAGGGTCACACGAGCAGTTGTGTTCAGGGCTCCTTCTAGAGTTGCTGCAAGGGCTGGAAAAAAACAGGTAAGTCAATTAGACACTGAAGAAAATAACTTTTTAATTAGTAAAATGATACTTTACAGCCTCTGCATCTCTTTACATTATTTTCTGTGATCCAGAAGAGCTGTCAGTTTGGGAACTACACAGCAGCCTAAAGAAGAAGGGCGCCAAAACGTGCTCCTGATTTAGGGCAGGACTATGAGGGTGCAAGTGTGCACTAACAGCAACACAGCACTCGGTTGGAGACCTTTCCCACAGTTTCAGAGAGTGCAGGTACATCCCATGTTCACTTGTTAGAGTGGTTCTTAAGAGAAAACAAGTAAATTTTCCTATCTTCCTTGAACCATTCAATTGGTTGATCCATTCCAACCTCAATTTTCTATTATTCTTCAATTCTCAGTTACCTCTGAGTGGATGGAAGAAGCTTCCACACCACTCACTCTGCCCCTCAACACAGGAACAACAACAAAGAGGTGTGTAAGCAGCTTAGAGCTCTAGAGACAAAGCAGTCCCACAGCTCTTCTGTCCCATCCACACCCACAGGGACACTGACAGTCAGGACTTACCCGAGATCTTCTCTTGCTCCTCTTTGTCTTGCTGGGCAAGCCGAGCTGCAACTTCCTCTGGGGACCGTTCCTTTATGGCCTGGGAACCTTCATGTTCTTTACCTATTCAGAAGTAAAAAGCAGATAAACTGTTTAAGTGGAGAGTCCAAATTATTATACTGATTACTTGCAGGGAAATAATTTTATTATCAAAACTGATTCTTATAGTTGGGATTGCTGCATAAATCTGACTTCTGTCCAAAGCCACAGTGAAACTACCTCAAGAATCTTTAATTACAAAGGTCAGTCTCACATCTTTTAAAAATTAAAGATAGCAGCACAGACACCTTGCATGCATCTGCAGTTTTTATGTAGTCTAGTCACAAATTTACACAAGATTCAGAAGCAAAAGGCAAAGCAAAGCAAGAAGTGAGAAACACTTATGGAGCCAAGTTTAAATTTTAAGTCAATCTCTGTTCTGACTTTCAGTTCTCCCTTGGGATACGCAGAGAGCCCAAACAAACAAAGGATTAGTGAGAGGGCTATGGTGACTCACAATAGTGAAGCACAATTATCTCCTATTCCCTTGCCTATGGCTACTTAAAATGCCTCAACTAGTGCTCTCAAGACCAACAGCAAGTTGCATCTGAACTGAGGAGAGCCCAATGCTGCAACAAAACCCACCAGGCCACGTCTGAACAACGCTGATGCTGCTCTGCAGCAGGTATTTACTTACCCTTGGCATACTTTATATGAGATGTGTTCATACATGAAGAGATTATATAATATAACCTCATCTGAAAGAGACTACCATCTAGAAGCCAGTGCCTCTTGCTGAGCTTAACAGTAAGTGTAGCTTCTTCACCTGGCCCTAAGCAGAGATACTTTTCTAAACAGCAATCAGAGCCCCCAAGACTGGAAGCAAACTGGACTGGACAAGCTCAGTTCACCTCAAAGCCAGGATTTCCTCTCGTGCTCACACCTACACCTGCCCCAGCACCAACCTCAGCTTCTCACTGTGTAAAGATCTATTAAGAGATGACAGAAGTTTTCTGCAAAAGGCACAGACTCAGCACTTCAGACACTGACAAATACCAACACAGAAGCACGAATTTATGCACTTGAAATTTAGATTTTGGGTTTCTTCATTGTATTCATATGATCTTTTTCACCTTCTTCAGTCTGTATCCCCGGAGCTGGCACCGACATGGCCACACCTGTTGCAGAGATGATCTGAGCTGCAGCCTTGCCTGCTGTCAAATACAGTTACAGAACAAACCAGTTAGTACAGGTGGGGCTCACGGGTCCATCTGTCAGAGAGGGAGAGGCCCAGGGCCTGCCAAGCTGGTGAAGAGGGGTTTGAACCAACAGGAGGGGAAACAGGAGACGTGGTGGGATGGCTCCTATGACTGGAATGTTGGAATGGAAAGATGAAGGCTCTTAGGAAGGACAGGCAGGGAAGATGAGGAGGGGGATCACCCTCTGTATCAATGACCAGCTGGAGTTCATGGAGCTCTGCCTGGGCATGGATGAGGAGCTGGCTGAGAGCTTAAGGGTCAGGATTAAAGGTGACATTACAGTGAGGGTCTGCTACAGGCCACCCCAGCAGGAAAAGCGTGTGGAGGAGGCCCTCCATAAATAGGCAGGAGCAGCCTTAAGTCCACAAGCTCTGGTCCTCATGGGGAACTTCAACCACCAATACCTACTAGAGGGGCAGCACAGCAGGGCATCAGCAGTCCAGGAGGTTCCTGGAATGCACTGATGACAACTGCCTTCTCCAAGTGATAAAGGAACCAGTGAGGAAAGGTGCCATCTTGGACCTTGTTCTTACCATCTGGGAGGGGCTGGTGAGGAATGTGGAGCTCAAGAGCAGCATTGGCTGCAGGGACCATAAACTAGTGGAGTTCCAGATCCCTGGGGCAGTGAGAGGAGGGCACAGCAAGCTCACTGCCCTGGACTTCAGCAGAGCAAACCTTGGGTTGTTCAGGGATCTGCTTGGTAGAGCACCATGGGATACACCCCTCGATGGAAATGCAGCTCAAGGAAACTGGTTGATACTCAAGGACCACCTCCTCCAAACTCAGGAGTGATGCATCCCAATGAAAAGGTCAGGCAAAGCTGCCAGGAGGCCTCTGTGGACAAACTCTAACACAAAAAGGAAGCCCACAGAGATTGGAAGCAACAAGAGGCAGCCTGGGAGGAGTACAGAGAGATTATCTGAGCAGACAGGGATCTGAAGTTAGGAAAGCTAAAGCCTGATAGAATTTAATTTGGCCAGGGATGACAAGGGCAACAAGAAAAGCTTCTATAGGTATGATGGTGATAAAAAGAAGGCGAGGGAAGACGTGGGCCCTCTCCAGAGGGAAACAGGAGGCTTAGTTATCTGGGATATGGAGAAGGCTGAGGTACTCAGTAACTTTTTTGCCTCAGTCTTCACTGGCAAGTGCTCCAGTCACACCACCTGAGACCATTTAAGGAACCTGAAGGTGCACAAGGTCCATGGCTCCTGATGAGATTCCTCCACAGGTCCTGAGGGAACTGGCTAAGCCACTACCCATCATATTTGAGAAGTCTTGGCAGTCTGATGAAGTTCAACTCACTGGAAAAGGGGAAATATAACTCCCATTTTCAAAAATCAAAGTAAGGGAGGCTCAGGGAACTACAGGTCTGTCAGTCCCACCTCAGTGCCTGGCCAGATCATGGAGCAAATCCTCCTGGAAACCATGCTATGGTAGATGGAAAATAAGGAGGCAAATGGTGACAACCAACACAGCCTCACTAGGGACAAATTGTGCCTGACAAATCTGGTGATGTTCTGTGATGGGGTTACAGCTTTGGTGGATGAGGGAAGAGTGACTGACACCATCCACCTGGGCTGGTGCAAAGCTTGTGACACTGTCCTGCACAACATCCTTGTCTCTAGGCTGGAGAGAGATGGGTTTGATGGATGGACCACTCAGATGAGGGATTGGCTGGATGGCTGCACTCAGAGTTGTGGTCGATGGCTCAGTGTCCAAGTGGACACCAGTGCAGAGTGGTGTCCCTCAGGGGTTGGTGCTGGGACTGGTGCTGTTTAACACCATTGTCAGTGACATGGACAGGGGGATTGATGCACCCTCAGCAAGCTGGGCAATGACTGAGCTGTGGGATGTGGAGGAAAGGAATGGCATCCAGAGGGACCTGGATAGGCTGGAGAGGTGGGTGTGGGCGAACCTTGCACAAGTGCAACAACACCAAGTGCAAAGTCCTGCACCTGGGTCAGGGCAATCCTGAACACAGATCCAGGCTGGGTGGAGAATGGACTGAGAGCAGCCCTGGGGAGCAGGACATGGGGGTGCTGGGGGACAAGAAGCTCAGCATGACCCAGCAATGTGCACCTGCGGCCCAGAAACCCCCAGTGTGCTTGGCTGCATCCCCAGCAGCTTGGGCAGCGGGTCCAGGGAGGGAATTCTGCCCTGGAAGTGTTCAATGCCAGGCTGGATGGAGCTTGGATCAACCTGGTCTAGCAGAAGGTGTCCCTGCCCACAGCAGGGGGTTGGAACTGGATGATCTTTAAGGTTCCCTTCCCTTCCAGCCCAAACCATTCTGTGATTCTATGATACGTGCTATAATGTAGAAACAGGGTTGTAAGACTTCATTTTTTTCCTCTGTAGAAACATATTAATTGGACATTGATGTTGTTATTTCCAGAAAAACAGAATTTCCTGGGCAAACAGCAACAAGGTGTTAGTTACCCATACACACAGCCATAGGAGATACACATAAAAAGACATTGCAACTGCTCCTCTCTCAACCACTTCCATCTGATCTGGCTTCACAGCAGCTCAGCAATTACCCAAAACTAAGTTTCTTGTGCTTGCAAGTAGAGGGCAAATGGCCTCAGAGTCCAGCACTCAAGAGACTCAGCAGGAAGAGAACTCTGGTTCTTGTCCTACTGAGTCTCATATCTCAACTATGTAGGTTAGTCATTGTTTAACTTAAGATTGTAAATATTCTATTAAGTAAATGCATTTCCTAAAATCGGGGGGATAGAAAAAAAATAAAGCCATTTTAGGCAAATTTTATGACTTGTAAAGAAAATAACATTAATTCTAAGAAATTGTAACATTTATCTTCAACCATTCAAAGGACTATTTTAATCTACTCTAGCATGTCTGATACAGGAGATCATTAAGTCATTTGCTTCTCTGTACATGACATTCTGAAAAATTACCTTGTTTTTCCTCTGAAGGAGCAGCAGCTTCTGGTTTGCTTATCTGGGATTTGGGAGCAGGCTGTTTAGACTCCTTCATTACTTCTGCTACAGAAGAGATCTTCAGTGGACCTTGTTGTATCTTGAAAAATCAAATATAAGAAATATCCTCAGTTTTCCAAACAGCCTGGGTTTCAATGGAAAAGAACTTTCCCATGTCCAGATGTCTGTACCATAAACATGAACTCCAAGGCACACATGAAAACAGCAGCAAGGCCACCTAATTTCTTGCCTTGATCGTTAATTTAGAAGGGATCTTTACAATTTTCACCTCTCCAAAAATGAAGGCAGAGTTGTGGCAGTTTCCACTATAAACAAATATTTACTAACTTATGCATAAAAAGCAAATAGTTTCATGGCCCAAACATTCCAAGCACTTCTGAGTGTGTTGAACTCTACGGATAACGAAGAAGCTGTAACTGTGGCTTCACGTGCTGGTGGTTGGGGCAGACAAACACTTACTCAAACACAGAGTATTGTGAGGTTTTAGGATATTAATCCTTTAATATCCATCGTGGAAAGCCACAAAATAAAAATGAAAGCATCTGAGTCAGAGCCATGACCAGGGAGGTGACAACTCTGTCTGCTGATGGAGCTGGTGTGCAGAATTTCCTGGTGCCTGGGAGGCACCAAGAGCTGGAACTGATCACACCTCAGGTGCTGCTGAAACCAGAGGAGATACAGTTTTGTTAACCGATACCCTTCCACTCATTAAGAATGGCTTTCTTAAAATCCAATTAAAAGTATTTTGTGTTTCTTGAAGAACCAGTGGCTTCTCAAAGCTCAGGAAAACCATAGCCAGAGCAGCTTTTCATCATCACTGGATAACTGGGAAGTGTTTGCTTTTCAGAGGCAGGAGCAGAGAAACTTCCAGGCTCAATTTCCAGAGTTGTGCTGAAGGCAGTGTCAGGTTTTCCCTTCTGCAGGGTTGTGCCACTAAGATTTCAAAGCAGGATGATTATGCCTGGCTCTGCACCATTCAGATCTTTATAGTCATTCAGAGATATTCTCAGTCCTCTTTAAAACAAGTTCATCTTATAATAAGTTTTCTGATCAACATCCCTAACTACACTAAGCCTCCAGAAAAACAGTTAAATTCCAGCCTGTCACCTTCCTCTCTCTCTCACCACTTTATTTCAAGTAAAGCAGAGCAACTATTCAGTTGGGATTCTACCACATTACTGTAAATAAAAATGAGTTTTGCAACCCACAGACCACAATTATACGATGAATTTGGGAGACATACAAGCATCACTTATGCAGCACAAAGTAGTACCTCAGTTCATAATCTTTAAACCTTCTTAATTTCAGAAATCTTAAAAATGCTTTAAATTTTTTAATTCTTAGCACACAGCAAAACTAATCAGAACCTGAAACCTGAGAGCAGGCACTGTGTCTAAAACATGGAAAAATGAACAGGTGGGAGTGAATGGGAAACACTCACTGGTTTCTTTGGCATCGGGGTGCTGGAAGGAGCAGGGCCAAGAGCCATCTCAAAGAGTCTGTCGGAGTAGGGAATGGCCTTCTCCACGCTCTCCCGGAACTGTCTGTCATAGCTGGCATACAGGATGGTTCCACCTACTCCTCCACCCACAACCAGGACACCTGCACCAATGATTTTGCCTACAGAAACACTGAGGAGGAAGGAAGAGAGAGAGATGTGAATCTTCTGACATGGCAGACACCAAACCGTTCCACCCCCCGATCCCTGGTACGTACCCGGACTCTCCCGGGTGGGAGGCGTATCCACGGCACAGCCGTAATGGACGGAGTGACACCCTCACACTGGGGCTGTTCTGCAGGGGGGGCAGGGGAAAAGAGTGAGCAGTGGGCACATTCAAACATTCTCCCCCTCAACAGCAGCACTGCACTGATTTGTTCCATCACATCCCACACGTGTCCGGAGGAAAGCAGTGACAGCACCAGAACAGTGATGTAGAACCTTCCAGCTCAGTTGGTTAAAACTTGGTTGTAATAATGCCAAGGTCATGGATTCAATCCCCTGTGTGGGCCATTGACTTAAGAGTTGGACTCGGTGATTCTTGTAGGTCCCTTCCAACTCAGAATAGTCTGTGATGTTGGACTCTTTTCCCTGGACAGAGAGCAAAGCCTTCTCAGGTGCAGCTTCCCCAGGGGCAGCTTCCAAAAGGGCTTTTTAAGAAGTAATGAGGCATTTTGGAAAGTGAAAAGAAAAAAAAAACCCTCCGCAGCTATTTCTGCATTTGTTTTGCTTATTTATGTTCCCTGCCCCCAGTCAGTTCAGATTCTCTTCAACAATCTCCTGCTCTAGGACAGCTTGGTGTGAGCAGTGCAGAAGGAAACAGCAGCTGTTTAAATGCTAAAAACTATTAAAAACTACATTTTACACTTAAAACTACTTTTAATTCTGAAGACATACAGCAATTCTCCCTGAGCTTCCAAATCAAGACTTCTTCATTCAAAGAATTAACAATGCATATGCTCTCCACACAGGCATCAGATTATAATATAAATTAAATTAGTATATGAAGAGTGACCTTTCATTATATTCTACTTAACAAGAACCACATTACCTATGATGTTTATCTTCTTTATATTTTAGCTGAAAATTAGGATTTACCAGAAGGACTGGTTAAGCCACTCTAAGCCTTCAGAAGGAAACACACTGTCCCTCTCAGAAGTTTTTTCCCCACATGGGAATTACTGACGGAGAAATAAAGGACTCATGAGAAATCAAAGTACAAGGCACAAAAAGAACTTTTCCCACAGCTATTTCATCCAACTGGGAATTTTCTCCTTAAAAAACTGGGGGATGCTTCACTACAACATAACCCCAGAAGCCAAGTTTCTCTATTTCCTTTTGCACATGGCAACAACAGGCACAACTCTTGTGGTTTAGGTCCCATCCTTGTCCAAAAGTGTGGACAGGAAAAGGCAGGAACACTGAATTCTTAATCTTTCCAGAAAGGCAGCCAAGACATATTTAATTAGTAGCAGGAGCATGTGTACAACAGGAGGAAATGTGCTCCCCTTGCCCCTGAGACCTCCAGGAGCCCTCACTGTGCTCACTCCATGGTTGGTTTTCTGTTTTGTGATGGATAAAACAGGTGACAAAATAATAAATATATTCTGAAATGTTTTTGATTTTCTTACTTGATTGCCCCAGAAGCACTTACTGAGGCTTCACTGGTCCTTTCACGGGGAATTTCACTACTAACAGCCCCATAAATGACTTTGTTATGAACTGCTGAACATCTTCTGACTCTCAGCATGTCCCTATTACACTGTGAAGCACAGGAGGAGCAAAATATTTCAGCATTATGCAAACAGCTCAACTCGGTAACATGAGAAGGCAAACCCAGTGATTTTCTATTGATAAGTTCAGACTGACTTTCCAGTCCCTTCCAACACTTTGGGATTATGCTGCTCTGCCCAGTGCTCCCCTGGAAGTAACCCCTCACTCCCAAGCTCCTGGCCAGGCTTTCTGGAGGTCACCCCACCCTGCACCACCATCATCCCACCCCCCTGCTCAGGCTGGATGTGCCTTCTTGGTGATCCTGGAGGCTCCCACAGCCATAACCACAACCCTGGTGCCTGGGCCAGCTCACCCATGCCCATGTTGGCCAAAGCCCCCACTCACACCTCCTGATGGCAAACAACGTTTAGTTCTACACCCCCACCAAACAGTTCCTGCTCTTGGGATCAGGCTGTGCTCAGGGAGTCAGCAGGGCTGAGGAGAACATTTGCTTCTTGTGGCTCAGCATTTATGCTTTGTACACCAGGAGGGGTTTTTTTAGTGGAATTATTGATTTAAGCCCAGATGCTCTTTGGACCAGATGACCTTTCAAGGTCCCTTCCAAGCTGGCCTTTTGTAGGATTAGCCAAATCCTCATTTTTATTTATTTTTCACCAAGATTAGAGGAACCAAAATACAGGCACTGCACTCTCACACCTGTAGCAATGGGAGTGATAACTAAACCCAAAAGAAGCCCCCACCAACTTTTTTTCAACAGTCTGCAAAAACTTCCCACAGCTGGCCAGTGGAACAACAATCAAAGTCTGTAGGTAGTGACATTTTATGAACAGAAACCCAAGTTTGATTTTCCTCCCTCACATCCAAATACACCACAGTACCCTACTACCTCCAAAAATCACTGACTTTTTGAAAATTAATTCTTTAAAGAAGCATTGCTCCCTTTTGGCCATCATAATAACACTGCCTGTATTTGCTGTATCACCACGATCTGGAAACCTGCAGGTGGTTTCTAATCTCCCCTTTGCATAATTCCCAGGAGTTTGTAATTTTTTAGACCCCTGTTATTTATCTAGTAGTAATGATTTAAAGGATTTGGAAGAAATACATCACACAAGCTTTTCTGTGCTGTGTACAAGGCAGAAATAAACCACTTGCTGTCATGCAGAAGACACTGAAAACCCTCTGGATAAGGCAGCACAGACAGCACAGATCCCCACAGCAAGGGCACCATAGGACAGCTCTTCCTATTTCTTCCTCCTCCTCCAGCAGTTTTATGTGTTTGTTCCACTCAACTTCATAAATGCTTATTATTTCACATTTATTATCTACCATTTAATTACCATGAGAATCACTTTGCAAGGCACATCACTCTGGTTAATATTAAGACCCCCAGTGAGTTCAGCAGTAAAAGTTACCCACAGGTGCTCAGGACAGGCACAGCACGGCAGAGCATCTTTAAACACATTAAATCTGCCTTGCAGGTTTGTATTTCATGTGCAACTCCCAATAACCAGACACAGCACACACCATCCTCTTCCAGTCCCACCTAAGCCTCTCTGAGCTCGAGCATCCTGACCCAGAATTTCAGCAACATGGGATTTGTGCACTTACACAAAAACTGCAGAGGAAGTTTGTCTTTGTTATGACAAAGGTCAGGTGTCCCAAGGACATCCGACCACAGAACTCTGATTTCCCATCATTAAAACTTCTGCCAAACATCCTACACTTTTACTTTAAAAGCCCTGATTCTTTTCAAAGAGAACTACAAAAATGCTCCCCATAAGACTCTCTGCAGCACTTCACATGTAGCATCAAACATCTATGAAATCAAGGTGATGAAGAACAACTCTCAAAGCTGTAACTTCAATTTAGAATCATAGAATGGATTGGGTTGGAAAAGACCTCCGAGATCATCGAGTCCAACCCTTGGTCCACCTCAGTCCATTTACCAGATCATGGCACTCAGTGCCACGGCCAATCTGCGTTTAAAAATCTCTAGGGATGGCGAATCCACCCCCTCTCTGGGCAGGCCATTCCAACGCCTGATTACTCTGTCTGTCAAGAATTTTTTTCTGATATCCAACTTAAATTTCCCCTGCTCTTTTATTTACTTGTTACCAAGCTTAGTGATCCTTGACAGACAGAGCTCACAGTAAGGATAAAAGAAAGTTTTCCCATTCTCCACCATGAGTTCTCTGCTGGGATTTTCCACCCTCAGACCCTCATGCTGCTCTGGCTTTGGGGAGCAGCAGCTGCTTTGCTGTTCCCACCCAGCCACGCTCTGATTGCCGGCTCTCAGGTTTCTCAAGCAGCCAAACATCACAGGGATCTGTTACCCCTGAGTCCTGAGCAGGCCCAGCTCTCCTGAGACAAGTGGGGTTTTTTAACCTTTAGAGAAGTATCTCAACATCCTAAAACACAGACAGATCTGCCTCACTGTCAGCTTCTGTTAACAGCCAGAGGGTCGTACTCTGTGGCAGGAGTTTTTGCTCCTGTGGAAAAACTACTCATTTTCATCTCAGATCAGGTGAGCCCTTCTTGATTAGAGTCCCCACCTCTGCACCTCTTGCAATACAAGCACTATAATTAAACACTCATTTCTCATTTCCAGTTTCTGTCTCTTTTGCTACCCAAAAATAACAAGTTTTAGTTGCAGAAAGCCCACAGGACCTGAAACAGTCTCCATGTGTATGTGCTACAGTATGGAACAAAACTTCCCTTCAACATGAACAAAAAGAAGCAAAATGTGTAAAAACTATTTCACTGCATGCCCACTTCTGCTGTCCAAACTAAATCTCCCTTGTATTTGGTCTCATCAGGAAATGTGAGTAGAGATAAAGGAAAAGTTGGGGGTTTTAAATAAGGAAACAATCAGCAAAAGTACAGACAACAAACTTCACAGAGTGCTCGGGCATCTGTGTTTGCACAGTTCTCTGGAAGAAACTCTTCCCTGTGAGGGTGGGCAGGCCCTGGCACAGGTTGGGCAGAGAAGCTGTGGCTGCCCCATCCCTGGGAGTGTCCAAGGCCAGGTTGGACAGGGCTTGGAGCACCCTGGGCTGGGGGAAGGTGTCCCTGCCCATGGCAGAGGAGGAATTAGATGAACTTTAAGCTCCTTTCCAACCCAAACCATTCTGTGATTCTTCCACCAAACTCTCATAGCCCGATGACTCAATTCCAGCCACAGAGCACCACCCTGGCTATTCTGGAGTTGTACAGTCATTCCAGACACATCCTGTTAAAGGCTGAGCACATGCAAATGGCCCCAAGTGATAAACATCTGCCAAAGCCTGGTTTCTGTCTTCTCAACTCCCAGCTAAAACTTTCCACAGCCCGGCAAACCCAGAGCCTTTTTTCGGTGGGCATCAGGTGACCCGGCCCGAGGAGTCCTACGGAGCAGCAGAGGAAAGGGAGCTGCTGCCTTGGAACGGAGAATGCACAGCTTCTCATGCGCTGAGCTGTGTGAACAGAGAGTAGTGAACATGGGATGGAGAGCGGGACATAGAAGTGATCTAATCGGGTTACTCTTTATTGGTTATGAAGGCAGCTGAAATAAAAGTTGTGGCCTTGGCAAAGGAGTCACCCTCACCTACAGACCCCCGTGGCTCCCCAAAGTTGGCCGACTGCTTTACAGAGGCTCCGCACCACATCACCATCCTTATCAGTGCCGATAAGGAGAGGGGAAGGTCCGGGACACAGAGCACGAGTCCCACGGGCACTTTCCCCCGGCATGGCGTGCTGTGCCCTCCCCGAGCATTCAGAGGGCTCCCCTCACACCCGACCCCTGACATTATTCATCCTCCACGCCGCACCCCGGGGACTCCGCGCCGCTCCCGCCGCTGCGGTGCCTGCGGGGCCGAGCCGGGGAACGCAAGGTCACGTCCTTCCCGGCCGGCGCGCCCGCCTGTCGCTCCGCCCCGCGGAGCCAGCGGGCCATGCGCGGCCCGGCCGAGCCCTCGCCGACCCCCGGGCTGCGCCCGCGGCTCCCGGCGCTGCCCCGGCCCGGCCCGGCCCTGTGGAGCGGCGGCGGCGGGCCCGGCGAGGCCATGGCGGCGGGACTACATCCCCCGGCGTGCCCCGCGGCACGGGCGCGGACTACGAGTCCCGGCGTGCACCGCGGCGGAGCACCGCGGTGGGGAGCGGCGCGCCGCCGCAAGGCACGCCGGGACTCGCAGTCCGCCCCACCCACCAGCGCCCGCCCCTCTCGCCCATTGGCTGTCGCGCCCGCCCGTCAAGGG
>JAWWEV010000134.1:67914615-67961913 GCA_035583235.1 Hafferia zeledoni
CCATCCATCCATCCATCCATCCATCCATCCATCCATCCATCCATCCATCCATCCATCCATCCATCCATCCATCCCTGCGTCCTCTCCTTGCCGGGTCCTGCACACCCCGGTTTGCCAGGAGGGGTCAGCAGCAGCGCAGGAAGGCGACTCACGATATCGGGCTTGTTCCTTGGCAAAGGTTCCAGAGAAAAACTGCAACAAAAGACTTCACGGGTGGTGTTTATTCCAAATGAACGCTCCTAGCCAACGGGTGAAATGACAGACTTGGGGAAAGACCTGTAAACAACCTGTGTGAGGAAGATGAGGAATCAAAAGCGAGTGGCCGTTCTCATCTGTACAGAACACTTAAGAGCACAAGTGCATGTGGTCAGGCATTGCCATGTCTGTCTGTCTATACACAAATATACAGCTCTGTTGATAAATTAATACGTTTTCGCCAGAGATATGAAAAGGTTTATTTTTCTCATTTATACAGTGAATGTTTTGAGAGATATAAGGCAACTCCCTTGTCAACATTTCACCTCAGCACTTAAGAAATGCTAAACAGTCAAGTTTACAGTAAAACAGCAGATTAGACGCACATTTAATAGTTTTAGTGAGAATCAATGTTAATACAGCGTGTCTGAGATTAGAACTTGTCAGATGTTATGCAGCTCTGTGTTGTTGGGGTTATTTGGCATAATTGAGTGCAAACTTGTCAGCTTCTTTTTTATCTTACAGCAGCCCACTGCATAGCAGGGAAACATGGCTTGCTTGCAACAGGATTTTATTTTCTGCTAACAGTGCAGGCAGTTTCTCTATTTATTTTTAAGGTTTGCCAAGAGAAATCAAATAAACTCTAAAGCTGCTTAAAAACAAAATACACAAGCTTAGCGCCTCAAAGCTTTTGCTGAGTATCTTCCAAGGACTGACTCTTCTGTAATTGCTATTTCGACATGTTTGTTCTTTATTTTTTTAATTTACTTTCTGAAGAATTTTTCCTTCTTGCATATTGCAAAATATGACTGAATCAGCACATGTAAAGGAAATAAAATCCTCAGGTAATGAGGCCAAGTACTGTGGCAGACACAGGAAATACCTGCTTGCTTTTTCCATTTCCTAGCCAGGTCAGATAAACATTTGTGTGTGAATGTAATTCATTTCTGTGTTTCTGCCCCACACGCGGAGGAAGCTGTGGGGGAGGCCTCAGGGACCCACTGGACAGGGGCACTGGGACATCAATGCACACCCGGCAGAGGAAAGGTTTCAAAGGCCACTTCAGAGTTACCTCTGAGCCTGAGACACTCCATGCTGGGCTGCAGCACCTGACCTACGAGAACAGTGTTCACCACGGAGCCCTGTGCTGATCCACTGGTGATGGCACGTCCTACATAATGCTAAATGTTATTCTAGTCTATGTGACAGGTCCAAGAGCAAACACAAAGGGCCACGTAATTAAATTATGTGTGAATCTCACATGCTTAACACTTACAAGAGACACCAACTTGAAGCACAAATACACAAACCCTACCACGTCTTCCTCTTCTTTTATATGTCTCATTTATATATGGATACAAATACACCACTCTGGTTCTCATGGTTCTAACCAACTTCCATGCTACAGGAGAAACTCCAGGCTTCAAAAAGCAGCTCAGACCCAGCACCCTCCTCTGCTCGTGCAGGCAGAACAGCAGCCCCTCACCAGGAGAGCAGAGCACTGGGAATGGCACTGTTGCAGCAGGGGAGAGAGGTTTGTTTTCCCCTGGAAATGCAGCACTAAAGCAATTCTAACTTCTGTGGCTGCAGCTGGCACATGCCTGGCTTGCTCACACTTTAAAACTGGCAGTAGAACATTGGCCACAAGCGGTGGGATCTAATTCTTCTACCTGCCATCATTTTCCACAAAATACTCTCCTGGCTCAGGCTGATAAAAATTTAAGAATCCCCTTTCATTCCATCATTGAAACCATTTATTTTCTCTTGCACATCTCTTCCTCACCCTCTCTAAGTGGTTCTGTCTCTCTGGGTTTAGCACAATGATTTTCTCAGAACACGTGATTTACTTGCAGAAACAGAAACGCAGTTGCAGCTCAGCCTTCACGAACGGATCTTGGACATTTTGTACAAAGTACTTTGACATTTGTTAACATCATTCACAGTCTCGAGGAGGAAGGGAGGGAAGAGAAATCCATGGGTTCTGCAAATCCACTTCATCAATGATAAAGCCATAAATAAATACGCCGCCAATGTATCATCATGAGTAACTGATTATTGTTGTTTCTGCTGTGCATTCACAGAGCAGGAGCAATGCAGACACAAATGAAATCGTACAGGTAGAGCGTGGGTGGGTGCACACTCTGCAAACCAAACCAGCACACCTCACCTGCAGGTGTGTGCCAGCCTGTCCCACCCATGCCACGGACCAAGGCGAGCAGCGTCTCACAGAGGGGTACGGAGAGAGGAGAGAGAAAGGCCATGTCTACAACGCTGGACATCAAAGCACATCCATCCCACTGCTGTTTCCTACATTGTTAACGAGTAGCTCTTTAAGGCAGAAGAGAGACATTCTGTGAATCTTGGTGCTATTGGCTCATTGCACTCACTTTGTTTCAGTGGCAGAGGACGAGGTACTTTTCTTCCTGAAGCGAGGCCTAAGGGTCCTAGGCGGTGCCTGCAGAGAAGCAAGACAAAACTTCAGTGGCAAAATAGGAAAACATATTTTCTTTCTCACCCATCTCTGTGGGACCCCTATGGCAATGGATGAAGTAGTGGAGAAGCAGATCTTGGCCCTGAAGATCATTAATGAACAACCAGCTGAGGACTAATCCCTGTTGTAGTCCTTTACTCAGGTTACACCAACACCTTCCCCTCTGGCACCTGGTTAGAGGTGTGGCTAAGGATTGCTAATAACACAACAGTTGAAAGAGCCAGGTCAAACTGGTGCCATTTACAGCAGCTCATGGAACAAGATGTCCAACTGGTGGCAGGGAGCCAGCTCTCGTGCCTCACAGCACATCCTGCACTGCCCAACCCACCTGCAGCACCTCACAGAGCACAGCTCATGGGCATTACAAAGCTGAAACATCTGTAATTTCACAAGGCAGAACTCTTAAAAATCAGCCTCTTGCTTGGGAGAGAGGCCAGACACAATCTGTTGAAATTAGTTTAGAAACCAACTATTGGAATTCTGCCTTGCAGTCAGCTGACACAGAGGGCTTTAACAAGGAGCCTGAACGCCCAGGAGGAGGCAGACTAACTCCACGGAATTGGTTAACTGTGATCAACCCTGTTCTCCACACTGAGACAGCAATTAGTTAGGCCAGCAAACAAACAAAAGAAAAACTCTCATCTGCAGTGCCTACCTCTGTCAGAAGAGTTCTGGCATGGCACGGTGTCTTTCAAGCCTCACAACAAGAAATGCTTGAGGAGCACGGATTCTCAGTGTGGAGGCGTGTCACAGCATCAGGGAACACTGCAAGGCTTGGTAGGCTCTTCTACTCCATTTACATAAACATCCAAAGCCTTGTTTTCTTTAACAGCATCAATCTATTTACCTGCAAGGCTCTGAAAGGGTCTTACCTATTCTTAAGTGAGGACTCCCTCATTTTGATTTTATAGGACTTTCAAACCCAAGGCCGTGCAATGTTTCCGCATTCCCACAATGCAGTAAGGTATAAATATTCATATAGATAAGGAACTGCAGCACTGTGAGGTTTTATTTAGACTCCATCTAAATCTCTGTTTTTTCTAGCTTGACCATAAACCAAAGCAGTTTTTCGCAGAGATGGGATTTATCCAACACTTGTTCCCAACTTCCAAGCCTGAAATCTTACCCCAAGTCCCCACGGTGGATCCCCACCAGCACAACAGATCTGGATGGGATGTCTGAGCCCAGAAAGGCACAGGTAGCAGAGCTGAGGAGAGATGATGCTGAGCATGGCGCTCAGGGATCCTGCACCACACCTGCCTCCACAGCTGCTGGCTTGGAGTCACTGTAACCAGGAGCCCTGAGACAGAGACACAGCTACAGCAGTGCCTCCTGCAGCTCCGGAGAAGGCAGCTCTTTGGGAAGCCACACGGCTCTGAGAGCAAAGCTGCCACTCCCTGCACAGCAAGGACTCCTCAACTGGGAATGAACAGCTCTGCCTCCTTTAGGAGGCCACTGGACAGCTCTGAGAGTGGCTGGAGAGGCTGAATCTTTCTATGGCAATCCAGACTTTGATGAGAGCTCCCAGAGGTAGGATAGCCCGCTAGAAGGGATTGTAACTGCTGACCAAACCCTGTATCACTAATTTCTCTATAGGCATAAAGTCAGAATCCCTTAAGGAAATACACACATGGAGAAAAACGAGCAAACGTACAAAAAAAAAAAGTATTGTTTGGACTTTGTGGTTTTAAACCTGAGATATATTTGTTTTGTTGAACATTCAAGGACTGTCACAGAAGGAAAAGCCTTGACAATATGAAGTACCTCAAGGGGTTGATCCTTCTTTTTGGGCCTTTTGTTCATGTAGGCACAACTGTTCTCTTCATCATCTGAGAACACAGAGTCTTTTGTTTCACAGTTTATCTCAGGCGGCTTCTCATACCTAATGTCCACACTTATTTCACCTATTTAACATGGCCATTCACAGTCTGAATGTGAAGACAAAGGATGAGGAAATCAGTGACTGGTTTGATTCACAGGATGCCAAATGTCACCTCACTGCAAAGCCATGCATCTCCCAGAGATTAATAGACACAAGGTTCACACACACACTCTAGTAAAAGCAGCTCTGGGGTTAGAAATCAAAACACTCTTTTTACAAAGCCACTATAAGCTCTATGTTGATTATTTACATAAATTCACAGCCTCTGATGTTTGGGAGGCTGATGCTAGCAAGAGTGGGCTTTTATTTGGCTCAGGTATAAACAAAATAGCTGATTTCTTGAATTGCTGATTCCATCCATGGCTTCTGCATTTACTGCTTCGAGGAGCAGTGTTCTCTAGAAGACTCCAAATGGGTGTTGAAGCCCTCTGGTCAGCACAGAGAGCTGCCTGGGGTGCAGAAACATGAAGCACAGCAGCACTAACAGACTTGAAGCTGAGAGAGCTCAAGGCCAGCACTCAATCTGAGATTCACCAGAAGCTTCACAGACCCTCAGCAAGACCACAGCAGGGAAAAGTCCCTCTTCTGTCACTGAAGTAAACGTAAATGTGATGAGCATTAACCTCACTGATGGATCCAAAGGCAGATTATGGCTCCATGACTACATACCTGGTTGGTGCTTCTTATCCTTGTAACTTATGGCATGGTTGTTGTGGGACCGGTCATGTACCATAACAAAATTAATTTGCTGCCTTAAATGCAGACAGCGGAACTAGACAGCATTTTTAACGAACAACTCAAAGCAAGAGAGTAAGAGGAAACCCAACATGACCCAGCTTCTTGCATCTTCACAGACAGTTTCTTACCAGCAGGGCTGGAGTTTTCTCTGTTTAACTGAGAAGGCTTTTTTCATTCTGAAACATGTCAGGATTGGAAGTATTTGCTGTGTAGAAGGCACTAACCACAATTACTGGGTCTATTGACTGTTGGCATGACCATACACAGAAATAATGCTCTGTGCTTCTTGTCTCACCTTGCAAGAGTCTGCTGGACCAAAGACTAAACCCCAAAGACTAAAATCAGGGAGGATTCTTAAACACCTAATACTTATTAATCCATTTTGATTCCTAAAGCCCAAAAGAACCTAATTCTCCAACTGCTCTTTCAGTTGGGTAACAGAGAGACAAAGGGAAGTGATTTGGCTACAGCAACACCACGAGTCACGAGCAGGTTGCTGGGGCTCTCTCCAGTGCCAAACTAAAGTCAGCAGCCCATTGTTCTCAGCCCACAGGATGCAGCTGCTGCTCAAGACAGTGGTCTGTGCACACCATCCTCTGCCCACTGACCCTGTGTTTCTACCCCTTTATCACCACTTGCATGGGCAGGCTGGAAGACACCATCACAGGTTTCCAGGAAGAGCTGGAAGTTGATTTTTTTTCCCAGCTGTACTGAAAATGTTGATAGTCACGTCAAGACCCAGGATAATGCTGAGTTGTTTTCCTCCTATGTATGAGTGCAGTGTGAAGACCACACTGTGGGCAGAATTAAATGTTCTCTAGATCACAATGCAAAACAGTACAGGAATGTTTTATTTCACTATTTTATCCCTCCACTTGGGATGTGAGCTACTCAGGAGCAGCCTAGCTTAGGCCACCTTGGATGTGGAAACTGGTCCTTGCTGCCTCTCTAAGACAACAAAAAAAGGAGTCAAGCTTAGTAGAAGTGGTTCAAGACTTCTTTCAACAGCCTCACTGAGGTTTGCACAACAAGACACCTCCAGCCATGTGCCACTGTGAGGAGCCAAGGGAAACAGAACTTTGAATGGGACGGGATGGAGATGTGTTGGAGGAGCAGTTTCAGTGTTCAGTGACGAGAGCAAGGAGAGGCTGAGAGCAGACAGCACCAGGAAAATGTGCCCTGCTGCCCTTCTGCAGCCACTGTGCTGTGAAAGGAGACAGAGGCAGCTGTCAGCCCTGATAATGCTCCCATGAATCCCACATTTTTCTGGTATACAATGCTTTCTTCCTTATTGTTCTCTCTTGAAATGCGTGCAGGGCAAAAAAGATATCCAGGTGGCTCTGCCATCCACATCAAGTCTCTCCACAGCAAGCACAGCCTCCTGAAGATTCTTCCACTCTCCCCATAAGCCTGAGCCACACATCCATGTCCTGGAGCTGCTTCCATGAAGATCAAGGGGAGAGCTGTCTCCAAGCTGGCACATATTGGTTTGCTCCCTGCAGCTGAGAGGTTGTAAAGGCCACTGGAAGATGGGCTGACACCCTCTTCCCTGCTCCATCTCACTGAAAACCAGCCAAGTGGAAACCAGTGTTGCTTCAGCCTCACTGAACTGGAAAAGGGAAGAAGCAGAGCTATCCCAGGCCTTTCCACTACATTTCTGACCATTGATGAGAGCAGACCTTGAATACACAGGGCACTTTCCTCAAGACTGGGGGCAAGAA
Source organism: Hafferia zeledoni (assembly GCA_035583235.1). Lineage (NCBI taxonomy): Eukaryota > Metazoa > Chordata > Aves > Passeriformes > Thamnophilidae > Hafferia > Hafferia zeledoni. The sequence goes on from JAWWEV010000134.1 coordinate 67,921,643, forward strand.
GGGAGGATTCCCTGCCCACCCTGCTTTGAGAAGGACACCTGTATTATGGGCAATGCCAACCCTGTATGGATCTGGGGTGCCAGACTTTGTCCCATCTTTATGGAAGTGTTATGCCATTGTGGGACTCATCTCTGAAGGGTGGCTGTTGTGTGAGCCCCAGCTCTGAAGCTGTTTGTTATTTTTTGTGAATGAGGTGATGACATGACAAAAACCTCATTTTCTGACACCAAGAGAGTGAGTCCTCTGCAGGAGAAAATATAAAGCAGGGGATTAACCAGAACAATAACCACATATATCAGGAACTGGTGAGAAAGGAGATGGAGGCTTAAAGTGAATGGATGGGTTCTGGGACACCAAGGATTGAGAAGCAAACATGTTGTCAGGGCTGGCAAGTGCTTCTTGAGGACAGCACTTGGCCTCGGGTGACCTTGTGTGTGTTTCTGAGAGCCACCTTTATGATCTGAGGCTGTGAGGCCTCAGGTTGCTATCAGATGTCTCCAGAGCAGCAGAGACAGCAGCGTGTGCTGCCCCAGGAAAGCAGCCAACAGCCCCAAGGACTGTGTCACAGCCAGGAGGTGGCTGTTTGAAAATATGGATCATACATCAGGCCCTTGCCCTGACCTTTTTTGGGAGACTCTCACTCCCCATCTCAAGGCAGGCTGTGCTTCAGGTGCTTCACCTGCTACATTTATGACTCCACACCTTATTGTGGAGGGGCTGGATTGCTGCAGAAATGGGATATGGGCCGGTGTGCCAGGACTAAAGCTGCTGCTGCCTCTTGCAAACAGGTTTTCAGCACCCGGACCAGATTACACTCCTCTCTTGACTAAGGCAAGACAGAATCTGACTGTAAACAGCCTAAAGAAATGGCCCCTTTAATTCCAGTTCTACCATCCTATCTTAATTCCTCCAAAGGGAACTGATAGAACCAAGACATTGTGTGGCAAGCCCTGAAACTGGGCACATTTCAAGTTAAAGCAGATATTCGAGTGCTCTGCAGAGTTGGGCTCTAAGCTATTAAATGCACCACAGGGAACAACCCAGCAGGGACAAGGGAATGTAGGGCCAGATCATCATCATCTTTAATCTCTGTGATTCAACAAGGGCTAAGAAATCTCACTTGCAAAACACTTTCTACTGCTACAACTGGGATTCAGTAGTGAGACTTTTTTCCAGCAATCACTTTCGTTCAGACTTTGGTCCATGCTGCTGTGAAAATCCAGAGTACCTCCCATGGATTTTCGTGAGTAGAACAGAGGTCAGGAGCTGCCCACTCTGAATACAGGTGAGCAAGTGACTTGGATCTAGATCCTCTGAAAAATCTGGATGCTTAAATACAGTTACAGTGGGAATTAGGCAACTTTGAGAGAAATTGGACCTCCCCTTATTTTGCTGGGCACAATACTTCTTCCTCCCATCACTGCAACTCCTCAGGAGCAATGGGGAATACCACAGTCACAGACTACACAGGACAGGAGCAAGGTATTGTATTATTGTAATGGAAGGTATGGTGACTCCAAAGTTAAGCCTTTCCAGGGGATAATTCACAAAAAGAGGTTTTCACATCACTTAATAAGCACGGGAAAACAGATATTTATTATACGATGGCCATCAGCTTCTTTCCCCTGCAACAAAGATAAATTCACCATCATTTCCAAAAGACATTGACCCAAGTCCTGTATTTCCCCAGCAGTTTTATTGCCAAATCAAGAAGTTAGGAGCAGCCAACTCCATCAGCACACACTGCCCAGGAGCCACAAAACAGAGGCAGACATCCTTTCCAAAGCTGGAGTCAAATGCAACCAAAGCAAACAAGTCTAATCACATCAACAAAGTCATCCGTTAATGAAAACACATCCCACAAATGAGTAAGTTGTTAAGTGCTAGTCTATTCCAAACACCTCAGAAGAAAATTCATGCAATCTGTAACACTTACATCAGAGTCCCATAATATTTACATAGAGAAAAGGAAAGAATAAACTGTTAGAGGAAAACATCTGGGTGCAGAGGGGGAAGGAACATTGTTTCAGAACACAGAAACATTCATCTTTGCTTTTATCATATCTGTGGTTCAGCTGGAGCTTATTAAACAACAATTACTGTTTTAACTTTGTGTTGGTAAAATGCAAATGTACTTAAAGAACCTACTGATTTTCTATGATTTTTTTTTTCTTTCCTGAAATAACTAAAATAAGTATTAAACTCTTTTTAAATACCCAGAGAGACTCCCAAATTGCCATTCAGAAGCACCAGTGCAAAGTGATGCAAATTAGCCCAGTAAAAATTAGATTCAGTATTTAGTAAAGGGAAGTTTTACAGAGCAAAATACCTACAGCAACAGAAAGTTGTTGTTTGTTCTTTAAATTCAATAAAAGAAAGGTTAAAAAAATCCCCCTAATGAGAGCTGGAAGCAAAACTGGCTAAGAACAAAAACGAAACCACCTACACCATTTAAGTGAATTAGTTCAGAGATGTATGATCAGCCCCCTTGACACAAAGCCAATTAGTGTTTTTAGAGCCCTTTCCACTGTAATAAGTCATGTGCAGTCTGCAGTCTACCACAAAGGGGCTGGATACAGCTAATAAACCAATAAAGTAACTCATTTGAACACAAATGTCCATCGAGGTGCTCGCAGAGCTGCACTGCTGGTTGTGTGAGATCTGTCACCTTGTGGGGCACAACCCTGCAGTGCACACCCAAAACCAGTCCCGTTCATCACTAATGTCCTTGCGTCTCTCTCACACTGCTTAAGGCTCCTGATCAGCATTTTAGTATTAAATGTATCCTAAATACTTGCAGCCCCAACAGTCCTCCTGATATACAGCTGATTCTTCCCACTAGATACATTTATTCTCTACAAGGATTAAAACTGTTCCTCCCTCTCACCATGCTCCAGGTCTTTGCAACAGCTCCTGAGAGACGTTAGTTGAGAGAATACCACCAAACATAGTATTTGTTACTTTTTAAATGCCAGTCCAAGCAAGATTGTTTAATATTGACCAGCATTAAGCATTTGCCAGGCACTGCCAAAAGACAAACAGATATCCCTGGAGATTTTCACTCTGTTCTCTCTGAAGGGGAAAAAGAGCTCTTACATAATTGTACTGTTGTTCCTGAATGCTGCAGCCTGACTTGTCACATAACATAGAGGAGATAAATCAGAAACCTGTGTAGAGACCTGGAAGGAATTTCACCAGTGAAGTCCTGCCACTGAACAAGAGCAAGCGGAGCTGGCACAGGAACTGTCAGGATGTGCTGGAGTACATCTGGTGGGACACTCTTGGATTTGGTGAAGTTGCTCAGACCAGAGGAGGAGGAATGCCCTGACTTGCATCAATGCTTTGTCGTATGCAGACTGTAAGGCTGGTGGGAGTGATCCAGCTGGGCAGGAAACGGCTCTCCTGTGAGATAAACACCTCCAGTATAGCACAGGGACACACCTGTTCCAACAGCAGAGGAGCCCATCACCACCTGAGCCCACCCTGCTGCTGACAGGGACAGACCTGCTCTAGCTCAGGGGCACTCAGGCTGTGCCCAGCCTGGCCTTCAGGCTCCACAGAAAAGCACACATCCTCATGAAACCTTCTCTTGGGATGTCATCTAGGGAGCAGAATGCTCAGACATTTGCTCCACCAGCCTGTGCTCTCCTAAGAACTGTGGGGTGTTCTGTGAGTTGACCAGTGAAACAATTGAATTTCACCTGCCAGAGCACTAAGGCAGCTGCTCCTGCTAGAGGCTCTAAACCAGCCTTTAATACTCCTTCCCTGAGGTAAGGCTTGACTACCTGCCCATTTAGATCATAAACTCTTCAGAAGTGAGAACAGTTAACAACTGGACTCTGAAACTGTCTACACGAAAGTTTGTACAAAGGAAAGACGAGCACCAATAGCTCAGGGCAACTTAGTCCAGCTAAACAAATTTAGATCCTTTCTTCCCCCAGCTTTTTGTGGCATTGAAAAACGTTCACATGACGTAGTCAGCTCTCCAAGCTACCAAAGCTGCACTTACAAAGGAGCACTTTAATGGCAGGCCACTGTCTGGGAGTGCATTAATGCATCTATTGCCTTGGAGACAGAGAAAGGGCAGCCTGTGGAGACAGAATGAACCCTCTATGATAAAGCCTCAGCACATCCCTATTGACATGGTCTAGGAGACTGGATTATGTTGGAGAGGGGGATGGGAACAGTAAGACAAGCCAGTCTGAAAGACAGGGCATGCAATTTCGACCAGATCAGCATGACTTTGGGTCCAATTCATAAATATATTGGGCTGATTGCTACTTTAGCATCATTAAATGACTTTCCTAAGATGAAATCATTGACTCTTAAGGCCACAAGGATTCATTGATTCTTTTTATAAGTAACACTTTGAAGTGAAATCCATAAAATTCATTTAGGCTGAAATTAGAAGTGTGCTAATAAAATGCTCTGTGAATACAAGTGTTTCATGATTGCTTAAAGAGATGCCACCCTAAACAGGCTTGACTGTCGTGCACAGTGGCACACTCACCCAGAAAAGGACAACAGGGAGGGTGACAAACCAAATATGAGGGCTGGTTTGCCACCTACACAGGGTGCAAGGAGCCTGTGTCAGGCTGGGCTCACCAGCCTCCAAGCATCGGTGCTGCACAGGGCTGTGGCAGCAGGTGCAAGGCAGGGGGAAGGCATAGCTGGCTGCAGCACTGTGATCCTCTAGTCCCTCTGCTGCTGTCCCCAGGTTGGTTAGTGTGCAAAATACACAGAAAGCACATGAGATGAGAAGAAAAGGAGTTACAAAGGTCTTTTGCCTCCACCCACATGAGACACTGCCAGTCTGGATTTCTTTTTTCTCCCAGACAAGCTGCTTGGTAGCACCATCCTCTGGCATGCCCAAACTGGAGGTCTCCCACTCCTTTCATCTGCCACTGGGACAAAATGCAGAAGTGACATGTCTCAGCTCTTAGCAACCAACCTAACTGGCACAGCACTGAAAAGACCACCAGCAGCTAAACCATTCACTGCATTCCTACATTTGTAAACACAATAAACGCTGGGGACAGTGAGGACATTTTTCAAAAACGGCTCTAGTACAGGCTGGAACAAGGAGAGTCTGTTCAACCTTATCTTCTCATACCAGAGTCTGCTGCTGGGCTCTGTATATGCCCTGCCCATCCCAAACACATATGTCCTCTCCACCAAGAGAAACACATGCCAGTCCTTAGGGAACAGAGCAAAAATGGTGTTGCTCTTGCTGCACTCCCAGTGGGAGACACAGGGCAGAGGAGTTACACTGTGCACCAAGGACATGGCACAGCCTCCAGAAGAGAAAGGAATGAAGTTTTTCTCCAGAGAAACATTCCCCAGGCTGGGTAACACAGGTCAGTATGGTGAGAAGCACTGCAATACTTGCCATCAGCACACACAGAGCTCCAAAACCTGCTCACAGCCTGGCCTTCCCCTGGTTTGTCCACATGGTGTTAGGAAACCCCATGAGCAACAGCAGCAGGAGCAAGCCAGGCTGGGGAACACAGCCATGCCCAAAAGGGATGCATGGATACCAGGGCACAGGAAATCCAGCACTCACCTCTGAGGAGTCGGCACACCGAGCAACACGTGCACACTGAAAGAGGAGCTGAGTGTTAGGAATGCACTGGGCTAAGCCACTGACTCATAGAACACTTGGCATCATTTGGAAGTGGGACTTCAAGGCCCTTGTGTGCACTGTCTCCATTTACCAGCATGGAGCACAGACTCAGGAACGTGCCCCATCCCAGGCTGTGAACCTTATGGGTGTTAAGGATGGGATTAGGTACAACTCCCTGGATCTGCTCTCAGACCACTGAACCGAAACAACTCGTGACTGGAGGCACCTGGGAGTGTGGGTAAGCAATGGGCAACACAGCACAAAGGCTGTATGATACGAACAAGGGGTGGGCTTGCATTGCTATGTGTCTGGACTTTTTTCAGTAGCTTAGACTTCTTGTACAAGTCTGGCTGCTGCAGCCATTCACACAGCTTCTAAGGAAAACTATCCACAGATCCCTGATCTTCCTAAATCAGGAGGGTCCAGCAGCAATTAATATCTTGGAATTGCTGTAAGAATGAAAACAACCAAGGGAATTGCATTGCACACTTCAGTGAAATGCAGATGATTCACAGCTGTTAACGGAAGTGTGAACTTGACAGCTTCATCTTGTGGACAGCTTGTACTCCAAGAAACAGCCTAGAAATAATTTCCAGTTTGAGCCTTTCAATTTAATGCTCACAGTGGCATCAATGACTCCACATAAAAAAAGCTTTTGAAGAAGAAAAAGGTCTGAGTTCTGTGTGATGTTTTTGGTTATGATTATACTGCACTGTAGACACTGAAGGTTTTTCCATAGTCTCACAGTCATTTTAGACCAGCACAAATCAGAGCTGTTGTTGAAAGCAGATGTCCCACTGCTCCTTGCACTCTGGCCTCCACTTTCCTTGTGCCACTGCTGATGTCTGAGCTGCTGCTCTCTCCTGGCTTGAGGATCTAACCCAGGTCAAGAGCCACCTGGAAGCAAGGAACAGCATTTAACTTGAACTAGCTCCTTAACTGGGGTCAGCATGTAAAAATAATATTTGAACATGTCCACAGGAAAGGACAATATGGGCCAGAAGCAAACAGCTGGGTCACACCCTTTCAATGGGAGTGCTGCCTCACATTGGCTGGAAACTATGGGCTTCCTCAACCAACCTCACGAGATCTGCTGTGGGTTCAGCCTCTGATTTTACACAGAAGGGAGTTCATCACAGTTTTATCACAGTTTATTCTCTGAGAGCTCAGACAACATGTACATAGGGGCTTTTCTCACACACCCTTCTGGTTTGTGGTGACTGAACTAACCAGACACATCCTGACTGCTGATGTTTCCCCACTTTGTTCTTGTCCTGAAAAGCCTCTGGTCCCTCAATGCCAAACAAAGAAACAGCCTTGACTCTCTCCTGCCCAGAAGAACGGAGAGTGTCAGAGCACACATTTCTGCTTTGAAATCATTCCAGCTGAGAATGATCTCAGCCTGAGGGAAGCTTAAGCAGAAAGGACGCTCAGGCTGGGCAATACAGAGGGTGGTTCCATTGTTTGTGATCCTCTGGCCCAAGCACCATCAGATCAGGACACTGACTACCTGTGATGCAACACAAATTAAGGCAATACTGTGAGTAACAAGTGCAAAAGACCCTCACTGTTAATAAGGACATGTCTGATATGTGGATTGTTACTGGACATTTGCCAAAACAACAGAATTGCCTTGAAAAATACTTGGAAATATTGTTCTGGAGTTTCCAGTTTTTCACAACAATGAGTAGCCACAGGACATTTACAGTTCCCAATGGAAAGGGGCAGTTTTTCCTGTAGAAAAAGCACAGGTTAGGACAGCCATCGAAGCTAAAATATCACAGTCTACCATCAGGGTGCCAGGACACTAAATCAAATTGTGCTGAACTAAGAGCAAAGCAAAGACCAGATGAAGAGGTGGTGGGCCTGCTGTGTGGAGGAAGGGGATCATTGTGTTTCCTTGGTGTCTGTCAAAGGAAGGTGTGCACACACCTCCAAGGAACAGTGGCGGTAACTCATGGATGTGCTTGGGGAGAGGGGGGTTGGCAGCCACCACCAAATCATGGCAAAAGCAGCCTCTGCCCCTGTGCCATCTGGGTGTGATGAGGAGGAGAAGGATCTGTCTGTGAGATAAGTGTGAATACACGTGGAGCACCTGGAGCCTACTCTGTGCTGAGCAGTTCCACTCCTGCAGGACCATCCTCACAGCAGGACTGCTCAGAGTCAGGCACCACTAAAAGGCAGCAAAGACAGCAAAAGGCAGAAGTAAAAAAAAAAAAGAAAGCAGCACAAGGCAGAGGGAAAGGAGCAATTCCCCTTGTCACAAAGGCAGCTATTGCATATTTTACTTCTTGGCCTCATAAGACACTCTTCAGGAAGCAAAAATAAACCCATTGCTGTGCCTGCATGAGGTTCTTACTCAGTGTCAAGCTCCTCTCACAGTACTTTGGGTCAAGAGATTCTGAGACTCACAAATCCGTCTAAACCAGCACCATTCACATTACAAAAATAACAACAATGTAAATGAAACAAGCTGAGCAGTTATTTAACGTAGAGTGAAGCATGGTCCTGCTTCCAGCTTTTGGCCAAAGCCCACCAGTGTCAGGAGACACGCGTTTCAGCAGGCTTAGGTTTCACACCAACAAACATGAGTTTCAGCAGTCTCCTCAGTGCAGGGAAGGCAACAGAACTCTCTTTGTCCCCATCCTTCCAAATCTATTTCAGATATCACATCTGCTCTTCAACAAACAGTAAAGGAAACCAGCAACACCAAGTTCCACACCAGATCTGGCTGTTTCCATGTCTCAAGAAATGGAACCCATTGAAACTCCTGTAACCTCATCCTAAGGAGCACCCTCTTGTCTTTGCTTCATTGCTGTAACTCAGGGTGTGCTTCCACACACCATTTGTCCAGCAGCAAAGCTGGCTTGAGCAGCTTCCAATTCCTGTCCTCTTGATCTCATATCTCCCTGAAGGTGTCCCAGAACAGACATTTTGGAGGCTCCCAATAATGCAGATTAGGGAATTGGCCCAAATTAAAAATAATCCCTCAGAAATAGTATAAAAAGTACTTTTAATCTGGATCAAACTCAGGATCTCTCCCTGAGTTCACAGCTTTCAACTACTGCACAGCTTGAATGGCCAGAGCTGGGCTGTTCCACCACCTTATCCCAGGGCTGCTGCTCTCTCTCAGATGTGACTGTCTCTCCTACTGAGAATATTAAGAGTCTGTGCTAGATGCAAAACTAATTCTTCCAGCATTTTACATCCCTGACAGACATATGGGAGAAACAAAGGGAGTTGCACAAGCAGTCCCTTAGGCAATTTGTGTATGTACTCCTACCAAACACTGTGACCCCATAGGAATGAGTGATGCTCACACACACTCCCAGGCATGGGGATGCCAGTACCAAACAAAAAGAGTTACAACTCCTGCAGCAGTGCTTGGCTTTTCCACCTGTAAGGCTGCCTGTGGCCAAGTAAAGCCCTTTCCTCAGGAAAATCCCATGTGCAGCAGCACTCCTCAACATATCCAGTCAAAATAACACTTCTGGGTTCCTGTCACAGTTACTGGTCAGTTGTAAAGTCAGGCAGTGACTTTGAGAGTTGCCTGTGAAGATGTTGGAAAACATCCTTATCACCAAGACAGATAACAGAATCACAGCATCATATGGGTTGGAAGGAACCTTAAAGATCATCCAGTTCCACCTCCCTGCCATGGGTAGGGACACTTTCCACTAAAATAAGTTGTTCAAAGCCTCCAACCTGGCTTTGGACAATTCCAGGGATGCTGGGAGTCAGGTGCAACCTGAAGCCCCTCTGATAATATAATGATAATAATAACAATAGAAAACCCAAAGAAACCCTCCTCAGCCCAAAAGGGCAAAGATCAATGTCTGAAGAATGGAACCACCACAGTGTAAAGCCACCACTCTCAGTTGTGACCCAGATGGGGTCAGCTCTCAGCATCCTCCATGTCCCATATCATGACAAGGTTTTAGCTTTTATTGGCTGATTTAGTTAACATGTATTTTTATGTTGAGACATTATTGTTCCAGCTACACCTTAACTCTAACCATATGAGTTTCCACAGCCTTGAGGAATTTTAGAGCTCTGATCAAAGAGGGCTGGTGGTTTCAGTCTGCTTTTCCTTCCTGAGTTCTTCACCTCAAAATTCTGTAATAGCAGGGGCTGTTACCCCTCAGAAATTGCTGTCTTGTCAGTCAGAGAAAACACACCAGGCAAGAACATGGCTCTGTGTTCTTCATTGTAACCATAACCTTTAACTCAAGCCCTCAGCTAATTCTCCTAATTAGTGTGGTCACAATGAGATCAACGAGCAGGCACAATTCTAGCTGGCAGCAGCCAAGGACAATCAGCATAAGCCTTCTTTGAAACATATAAAGCTTTAGATTTTGGTTTGGGAATCATTAATCTCCTATTTCAAGGTTTCTCTTGGCAACACTGGGAGTAAAACACTTGCAAAAGGAAAGGACAAGATGTTTCCTTTTTTGTTGCATTTTTTTAATGCTGCTAACATAATTTGTGAATTTGCAGTGGGAGTAGGATGGAAGGAAAAGAGAGAGGGAAACACCTCTAACCAGCAAAAAACCTCAAAAATCTACTCTAAGTTGGCTTCGGGTGCCAGGCTGTTAATGTAAGAGGTGACTGAGCACCAGGAGAACAGAGGTGCAGCACAGGTTCTGTTCTTCTTAGGAAAAGTTGCTTATTTAAACTGTGAACTGATACAGTGAGTGGTGAGAGAAAACTTCTCCTTATCAACAGTAGTTGGCAGAAAGTGGAGATAAAATGCCCTGTTTCTGGAATGCACTACTGATATCCTGCTCCTGGGTAACTACAGTGCATGGAACTCTCCTGTTGGTGGCTGGTCACAACTGGTGTTCCCCAGGGCTCAGTACTGGGGTCAGTCCTGTTTAGTATCTTTATTGATGACCTGGATGAGGAGATCAGGGGCACCCTCAGTGAGTCTGCAGATAACACCAAGCTGGGTGGGAATGTTGATCTGCTGGAGGGCAGGAATGCTCTGCAGAGGGACCTGGACAGGCTGGAGAGGTGGGCTGAGACCAATGGAATGAGGTTCAACAAGGCCAAGGGCTGGATCCGGTACCTGGGTCACAACCACCCCCCACAGTGCTACAGGATGGGGCAGAGGCACTGGAGCAGCTGAGGGAACTTGGGGTGTCCAGCCTGGAGAAAAAGGAGGCTCAGGGTTAGGGTTTTAATTGCTCTCTACAACTACCCAGAAAGTTGTAGCCAGGTGGGGATCAATCTCTTCTCCCAGATAACAACAGGGCAAGAGCAGAAGGAAACCAAGAGAAGAGTAAAAGGGAGGAATAGTTTGTCTCTTCCCAGGGGCATGTAGCTCATCTTTGTTTAACATGAGGAAGAACTTTACGTTTAGGGTGGCAGAGCACTGGAACAGGGTGCTATGGAAGGCTGTGGAATCTCCCCCTCTGGAAACATTCAAGACTCACTTGGGCATGTTCTGTGTAACTTGCTGCAGGTCACCCTGCCTTCATCATAGAATCACAGAATCATAGTCTCGTTTGGGTTGGAAGGGACCTTAAACATGATCTTGTTCCAACCCACTGCCATGGGCAGTGACCCTTACAAGTACAGGAAAGCCACACAAATCTTCTAAGGTACTGACCTTTAAATACACAGGTATCTACCACCCTATACAGCTTTCAGGACCTGGAAAGTACAAATCCTTCTGTTTTACATGCTAAGCAGGAAAGATACCAGGGTCCAGGTCATACCAGGGTTTTGCAATAAAGCAGGGTGTGGATTCACGTGTCCCAGGTCAGTCTTGCCTCCTAACCACCACACTGCTTCTGCAGACACAGGACCCGCTCCTTCAACCCTTCCCCAACAGCCTCCATAAAGGAGGATTTCTACTCTGATCAAGGCTGCAATGTTTGCAGCCCCAGACAGGCTTACTATTCATGTTTCTAAAGTTGATTCATGTATCACAGCCACTGCTGTCTGGCTTTCTAACAGACCTTTTACAAGAAAGGTGAGGGGTTTGCCTGAGCCACCCTCATGTCAAACACACAGTCTGGGGTATTTTTGCTGACTCCATCTGTTGTCAGACTGACTATGTCCCACTGTCTCTAAAGCAGCAAAAAATGGGAGTCTGATGTTTCTGTGAGGTGATGGCAACCGCTGACAGGGACATTTGTGTCACCTGAGGGCTTTGAGACAGGAGAAGGAGCTGCGTGTCAGCTGTTCTGCAGTGACAGCTCATGCACATGCTCATACATGTATACATTACACACATATATAGCACACTAATAGGCAGAGGCAAATTCTGTCTGCCTCTCACAACTCTGCAACTAAACAAACATGAAGGGTGGAGTGATGGAACTGTGCCTGGGCTTGGTGTGCCTACAGCAGTGTCATCTCACCCGAATGCAGCCCCCAAGATGTGACACAGTTTCGCTGACAGATCACATTCTTATACACACAGTAGTTGTGACTCTGACCAATTCACCCCTCTAGACATTCTGAATACATACAAAATTGTGTCCAGATGAAACAGCACCAGGACTGCAGAGACCAGGACCAGATCTTTCAGTTAATATGATTAGAAGTGAGAGCAAAGCTGTGGCTGGAGTCTTCCACACAGCAGGATACCACCACCTGTGTGTGGAATCACCTTCCAGAGTGTCTGTATCTTTTCAGGTAGAGAATCAGAGACCTCAATGAAATCACTAAGTGAGATGGGACAGATAAAGGTCTTGGAAGATCTTGCAAATTCGTGTAGTTTTCATTAAAAGAAAAATTAAAACCAAAACCTCAAATTACTTGGATCCAAAAAACTGTGATAAATACTAGGCTCAGTTTGAAAAGTTTATGAAAAATTTTTCAGGGATTGATTGAGAGATCCATGCACAGTGTTGATATGAAACCAGATCAAAATAACAAACTTTTGTGTTGAGGCAAGGCCTTGTGGCCAGGTGAGCTGACTCCACTGTCCTAAGAGCAAAACTACAAAGGTTGTTCTACACAATATGGAATTAGGATAACTAAATTATGCTTTATGTGTGACATTAGTTATTTTGATCTAAACGTGATTTTTTAAAAGACTTCTACATTCTGTGTGTGAACGCTTTATTTTCAGACTGATTACTACAAGAGAAGTGTATGCAAGACCTTACACAAAGATGAGAGTAAAATCACTGTGTAACCACATCAGCTATTTTTTTACCTGTAAATAAAATCTATTCAACTGATAATCTTAAAAAAATTGAGAAGTCTGTGAGCTATAATTCAAAGAATTTTCAGAGGGTTGAAGGATACTCTAAGAATGAAACAAAGCATTTCTAATACATCCCAAAAATAAAGCAGACTCGAAGGGATTGCAACAATATGGACCTGAGTGTTTGCACAGACCTCAACACACAAGCTGAAACTGTTGAATTTCTAACTTGCCAGCATATGTTTCACAAGCTACCAAGTGCAGCACGCCTGCAACTTTCCATGGCATCTCATCACAGCAGTCGAGTTGCGTGACCTGTGGTGGTGTGTGGGAATCCCAGAAGCCATCTGGAACCACCTGTTTGGGATAACCCCCCACGTCTCAGTTTTTGAGATCTAATCTGCAAAGCTATCTCCAATTAAATGTTTTGGATTTGGGCTCACAAAGATTTCTTTAACCAAGCTTGAAGTATTTTTCTTGTAACTTAATGCTCAGGAATGGATCTTATACACAGCTTGATGTTTCTTCCCTTTGTTCTTGCAGAATTTGAAAAAGAAACCATTGGCCCTCAGAGACACATATTTTCCATACCAGTGCTTATGCAGTCAGCCTTCATATCATAAAGAGCTGTCAGATCTCTGTCTCTGCTCCTAGGAGTGATTCATATGGGTTTTATTTCTCAGTAGGCTTTATCACTGATAAATTTCTGAAACCCCAATATTAAGTGCTGAAACAGCTACTTTACAGTTTAGAAGGAGTGTAAGTGGACCTAAATCAAACCAGTTATGCATTAGAACTCACATTTATGTTTAGATGACGTAGGAGAGAGAGACTGTATCACCATAAGGGGTCTTTGATGATAATAATGATCTTTGTCCACTACTGTCCATTCTTATCCCCTCTTTTTGCACTTCCCTTAGCCCCTCTCACTGCAGCCCTCAGCCCAGAGCCCAACTTTCCAGCTCAGGTTGCAAGGACCAAGTCTGGCTCCCCCTGCATGCTCAAGTCCCAGCCTTGATACCAGCCAGGAATAGTAACCATCACACCATGATCCTGTTTTCCCTCTTAAGTGCCAACAGACTCGACAGCATGTCTGTGTCCTGTGAATTCTGGAATGTGCTGCCTGCAGTGTCTGTTTCTCTCTGCTCCTGCCAACTGCGTGACTTCACTGGACGGTGTGATATTCCAGACAACACAACACTGAAAATAACACTGGCACTTACCTGAGCTGCCAGTGCCTTCTGATGCACTTCTGGATGTTTTTGGCTGGCTCTGTTTGCTACTTGTTCGTACAGTGACCGAGGGAGGAACAGTGCTGCTGCTGTCTCCACGGATGGTCGACAGATCCTGCATGCTAAAGCTCCGTAGTCTCTCAGACAGGGCTCCCTGTCCCTGGTTGAACAAGCAAGTAAATAACACAAAGTTAGACCAAACAGTGTACTTTGAGCCTTTTTAATTCCTTCCTCATTGAAATCCATCAGAACAACAGGAAGAGAAAAAAATTGCATAGGCCAGTAACCTAGAGAGGGCAAAAATGAGTTGTTTATAGCAAGGGTTCTGTGGTGAGCACCTCTGATTCTTCACTGCAATCATCTGAGCTCAGAACAGCCTTGGCCACGTGTAGAGGTGCAGGCTGTTGTTGTATCATTCTAGTAGGTACTTTTCTTCATTAGAATCTGAGTCAAACAGGTGCTTGGCTTCAGAATCACAATTAAATGGCCTGTATAAAAATAACTCCCTTTTAAAGTTAATCATCTATGATGATATTCACCCAGCTGTTCTCAGCCATACCCAGTACTTCCAGGACATAGAAAATTTGAAATTTTAAAGTAATAAAAAGATATTGTTAAATGAAAAGAAATATTTCAGTGCTTTTTTTCACGCAGCTTAAGGAAGAAGTAAACAATATTTTTCTTTATTTTCATACTAGTTCTTACTCAGGCAATAAACATATTCCTTGGTGAAAGGAATGTAACTGTTCTTTATAAAGGATGGGTTGGTTAGAAGACACCTTTTGTTAAAACTACATCCCATCAAAAAGTTGACCTTAGGTATTCTGTGACCCTCATACTACACCACTGCCATAAAGTAGGAACACCAGAAAATTCAATCCATACAGAATCACAGAATTCTTGAGGTTATAAAAGACTTTAAGCTACATTAAGTGACATTCAGAATATGAATTACATAACTTATAAAAAATACATTTAGGTTTTAACATTTTATTGAGGGAAGAGGATCTGAAAGATACTTCATAGCATTCAGTCTTGAAAAAAATACTGAAATTAACACACAGAGCCTGATTCTAAGGCACATAGAAAGGACTCATCCCTGACCATCTACAAAGAAAAGACTGGACACGTTCCTTGCTAAAGCTGTTGGGCAACACTACCTGTCCCGTACTGCACTGGCACTGATCCACTGGGAAGGCAGTGCATTAATTTACCTACTGAGTTACCAACACCATTTCAGAAATTTCACATGAAATGGAAAATTAGTGCCTCTATCCCATATAAATTTCTTAGCACCTTGCTTCTAGGGAGTGTAAGTAGACAAGGCATCAATTTCTTAAAACTACAGTCACTGTGACAGTCTGCACTGTCACAGAAAACAGACAGACCAGTCATCTCCCAACTTTTTAGCCTGAAGCTTTTTGTACAAGAAGAATGGGTTCAAACTCCTCAACTCCACAGCAATATCAATTTAACCACATCCACATCCTGGACTATGGCGTTTCCTGCATTGGCAAGAAGCAAACAGCACATGGGGATAACTTCTTCAGTGCTGTCCCAAAGCAGTAGACACACACACCACCATGAAAAATAAAACTGAACTCTCCTATGTAGGACAGAATCCCCCAGTGGAGCTGGCTGGGAAGATTTTTTAATTAATTTTACTGAACTGGTGGGTTTTAAGATCTTTCTGTGTATGGTGTGTTTGGCAGCATTTCACAGAATCAGAGTATCACAGAATGGTTTGGGTTGGAAGGGACCTTAATCCAGTTCCAACCCCCTGCCATGGGCAGGGACAGCTTCCACGATGCCAGGCTGCTCCAAGCCCCATCCAGCCTGGCCTTGCACGCTTCCAGGGATGGGACTTTGCATTTTGCTTTCCTGCAGACTGTTACAGAGAAGCAGTAGACTTAATTTGTTCTTTCCCATTCAGCCTATTTTACTTTTGAAAGTATTTTAAATAGATGGGGCTTCTTTGCTTGTATACCAAGACATTTTATGTTGCTGATTTCATGTGCTTGGCAGTGGAGTCCTGAGGGCTTATGTTTTGTTAAAATTTCACCTCTGCCATCGCATTCTTCAACCTGCCACATGAGTAGATACCTGAATTTTGGCAACTCCTGCCAGTGGCTGAGCCACTCTTAGGATACGTTCTCACTCCAAGAGGAATCTCAAGTTAATCCTCTCAGGCCAGCATAAGGTACACTTACTTTGCAATGTTACTGGGCTGGTACACTGAAGTTTCCTCGCACGGCTGCTCAGCTGGGTGAGATCTCAGCTGCCCAGAGCTCAGTGCAGTTCTGGATGGGTTTTGAAGCTTGCAATGAATTCCTGCACAGCCACCCTATTCTCAGTGACTGATTTAAAACCAAGACAAGAACATCCTACCCCTGCACTCTGATTACAACAGACAGATCCCCTAGTGAGAGCAAGCTGAGACTAATCAGACCACTAACTAATATTTTGCTGTTGCAGAATGGCTGGGCCAGCAAAGCTGGAGGGTTAGCAACTGGTGAGCTGCTGTAACCTGAGTGCTATATTCCTCCTGCACCACCAGCTCAAGTGTCAGCAGTGCTGAAGCCTTTAACCTCCTCCCAGCTGCTCTGCTCAGACAGCTAACCCAAATTCCACTTCATTCCAGCCAGGGATTTATGTATGTGGACATGAGTCAGGTGAGAGACGAGGTTCATGCGTCAGACCAACCTGGCAGGGAAGGTGACACTAACACACCCTTTTGTATTGAAAATGAAGAAGATATGATAACATTCTTGCATTGCAATTTGTTATACAGTGGCATATAATGATCAAAGGCCCCAGGGAGAGCTTTGAAACAGGAGCCTGATACATGCTTGTCATCTGTGGGCCCGTTACATCAGCATATAATACAGAACCAGAGCCTTGAGCACACACTCACAGCAGCTCTGCTAAACAACTTCAGCTTCCTCCAAGGAAACAAAAATTAAAATTGTCTTTTCATAATTTTTGCTTTAATTTAACCTGAGTTTCTAACAGCAAAAATAAAGGTTGCTCACCACACAGATAATAACAAAATATTACTATGCAGTTTTGACCATTCCACAAAACAGTTTGTCCAAATCTTAGCAGTGGCTGGAACAGCAAAGGCCTGTGCTGAGTGAGGGCACTGAACACCTGTGAAAGCCTGCAGACTCCTCTTTCATTTAATTTCTTTCCAGTTTCTGTACATTTGGCCCTTTTGGGGATAGACTTGATTTAATTGCTCCTAGGGCACAATGTAACACAATTCTTTCCCAGTTACCACGTTTTTACCTGGCCCCAAATAGGAACATGACAGAAATTACCACAGAATCAGGATGGTTTCAGAGTAGGACAGAAAATGCTGTTAGCAGCCTGAATTTCTCTGTCAAATAAGCACCTGCTATATATGAAACCACAAACATTTAAAAAACCAGTGCTGTGAGGGTTTGCACTGCTGCGGATACATCTTCTAGAAATTTAGACTTTATCCAGCTGTAACACTTAGTATTCTACAATAGGACTTCTGATTTATTAGCAAAAGAAAAGAACAAGTGAATAGCTTTATTTCACAACAGAATAGATTTAGCACATGACACGCCTTGGGCCTTGTTTTGTTAAAACAATCACGTGGAAGATGAAGAGCAGCTGTTTTGGGAACTTTTATTTACTGTCTTGGCCGTGATCATGCAAATGTTCTTCCAACTGCTACAAACATGAGAGATATCCTAGGAATTCCAGTACAGTGTGTCTGCACAGTGAGAAGATTCAGGTCCTGAGGCTCTGTCTACACTGCAGGCCACAGTCACGTTTGCAGCATGATCTGGGCTGGTCTTACTCCAGAGAGCATGAAGCAGTAATAACATGCCAGTAGCTGTGCCAACAGCAGAGCAGCACGATGTTGTTCTACAGCCCTTTGAAAATCGGGACTGGCAGGGCTGTGGGACTGCGGATGACACCACCTCTCTCTTCCTTTACTGAACACCAACTACCCTGTCAGGATGACTGTGCTGGCAGTGTGGGACCTGCAGGAAGTGGTCCCAAAGACTCAGCCTTCCTCTCCCAGAGAACAAAACTCCCTGCCTAGACTCAACTTCTACCTCATCCAGCTTCTCCTAGGACATGGACTGTCTCCATAAACATGGCACTTCTGATTTGGTAGGCAGTGAGTTTGCTAGATGGTGAGGTTCTGGAGACTACAGGTGGGAACAGGTGTCTCCCTGTTCCCTCCCAGATTCATCTGATTGTCTTGCCCATAGGAAAGCTCACCCCATAGGTGAAGGTACAGTACAAACTGAAAGTGGAGCTCTTCAGGCTTCCTTTGCATCTTCTTCCCCCAGGATCTACCAACCTCACAAGGTCCATACACAGACAGCTCTCTTTCTCACGGCCAGGGCTTAGTGCTACTGAATAGGATAAAAGATAAGTACTATAAAGGACATGGTAATATCACTCTTAGTTGCTATCATCCTTATTTAGAGTCATAACACCTCCAATGATATTGGGGCATTGCCTATCAAAGCCAATTTAAGCTGCAGAAGCTCATCTGTGATTCGAAGGGAAGTTGAAGCTCCTATCCAGGTGGCGTGGTAATTAATCTAAAACTAATTTGGGTACATCTGTCTGCTTTGACCAAAATGACTGCTGTTGTATAGAGATTCCTTCCTTACCCACATCTAGCACGTTCTCTCCTTTTGGTTTAAAGAGCAGGACAGAACAGGATTCAAACACTGAGCTTCCAAAGCCAGCAACCTGCACACTGCCTTCCTCTGCATGTTGCAGACATCATCACTGTCATCTCCAGAAACAAACATCAACTTCTGTGGGCCCACAGCACAAACACTGATGTAACCTGTATTTACCAGAAATCTTGATCCTTTCAAACAACTGATGTCTGCATTGTGACAGGCACTATAAAAGGCACTTCTTCAGAAAGGGAAGGAACTTTCTTTACCTCTTTGTAATTAATCTCTGCATTCATATATAAGTAAAGCTAGAGGGAGATGCATTTAGGAATAGAAAAAAAAACTGTGTTTACATCCAATGGATTTATTAATTATAAATACTCTATGTAGGAAGGTAGCTAAAGCTAAAATAAATAAAACTAAGCACATAATTTAAAAATCTGCAATTTATATAAACAGTCTTACTAAATACAATCTAAATATAAACAAATAACTGTCTAGATTTTATCATTCCTTTGGCCTGAAAATATGAAAGAATTCTGTACACACTATTTAGGCTTCAAAACACCTCCAATACCTACAAACTCCATTTTGCAATTGTGGAAACTATGACACAGCATGTTGAATTGAAACAAATCAGAAACCAAAAGCTGCCAAGTCACAAAAGAGCAGCTTTTAATACAATCACTGTTAATGCAGGATAGCACCTCCTGGCCTTTTGCATCTTAGAATCAGCAGTTAATGGACAAGCAAGGGAACACTAAGTCACACTCAGCACACTTCCAGCACAGTACTAAACCTGTTAATGTTCCCCCCTCTCTTTGCTGTAGCTGTGGTTAGTAGTTGCCCTCCACACTAGCGGACATGTCTGCATGCATGTTACAGCCTCTGTCCTGCCCATGTCCACCAGCAGGTGTAGTGCATGTTCCCAGCATGTCAGTTATGGCTACGGTGGCAGCAGGACTGCCTCAACCACACCCATCAGAGGTCCTCACCTCACAACTTCCACTGCAACCCCAACCATCCTCACAGGCATCACAGCAGAGGGAGTCAGGCTCCCTTTATCCATTAGTGAGAACAACACAACAGCAAACACAGCAGCTTTGCCAGTGCAGCAGCAGCAGCAGCAACCACCTGAGTTAGATGTGTTTTCCTGCCTGGCTGCTGGAGTCTCTCCAATTGCCAGCAGAGGACTTGGAAGGCATTTTGCTGATGAGATCAAGGACAGGCTCAACACGCAGGATCTACTCACTGGAAGTGGAGCAGACGGCACCTGGCCCCAGACCAACCTCAGCTGAGAACAGTTCAAACTCCTCTAACGGGGAGCAGACGTTAGTTAGGGGTTAGTGTAAGCACTCAGCAGATTACCTGCCCTTTTTTCTGGTCCAAATACAAGGGTAAATGAAGTAGCTGAGAGACCTAGCAAGGGAAAAAAGAGAGCCATTGTGGCAACACACATAAAAGCTTTGAGAATAAGGTCTATTTGAAGCATAAGTAATTAAGGTGAGACATGAGCATGACACTGGGCACCATGTGCAGGGACTCGCATACACACAAAAAGCAGGGACACCCACCTGTGGACTACATCTCTGAACACAGGTTCTCCCTTCCTCAGCTCTCCCAGAGAGATGGAGAAACCACTCCATAACCCCAGCTGACAAGGTGTAACCTACTAAGTGTGTTTAAAGAGTAAAGCAAATTATAAACACTGCCACTCCACTCCTTGAGCTTGATTGATGCTTCCCACTGGAGAAACCCCCAGTGTCTGGGCTAATGGCTAATTTAGACAAGGATTAGGTGAGGGATACATGGCAGTCATTTTAGCCCTGGTGACTGACAAGTCTCCTGAGCAGGAGGGTAACACTGGGGAATTACTCACAGCAGTGAGCAGGAGTTTTCACACAGAAGCTTTATCGTGTCTGGCTGCAGGCAGGCCCTGAGCAAAACCATCAGCTTCACAGTCTGGGCACAGGCCTGAGTGAAGGAGGAAATTGCTTCTGCCACAACATGAACACAAATATCCTACAAGCAATATCCTCGTGTGTGCGTGCCGTGCGTAGCCTGTAACAGCTACCTGGTTTGGAGATGCCAGACGGTGTTACAGACTCAAAG
The DNA here is from genome assembly GCA_035583235.1 of Hafferia zeledoni. Lineage (NCBI taxonomy): Eukaryota > Metazoa > Chordata > Aves > Passeriformes > Thamnophilidae > Hafferia > Hafferia zeledoni. Next base: position 67,942,451 of record JAWWEV010000134.1, read on the forward strand.
GGAAACCAGCTGACGTTAATGTTGATGGTGGAAACTTAATTTCATCCACCCTTTTTGTTTGTATGGTTCACTTCCTCTCCTGGGAACTGTTTGTTATTGTTTCTCCCAGCCTGGTCTCTCTGTACAAATTTATTGTTTGGTGCTGCTGTCCTGTGTATTCCCTGACTGTTATCTGCTTCTTGGAGACGTCAGCCAAAGAGCCAACAAGAAAGAGAGACTGGAAACAGCTACACGGTTTGTAGCGCAAACAGAACTGGGATTTTACATATTTGCCAAAAACAGATTCTCCAAGACTTTAGAAAGAAAGATACACTGCACCATGACAAGAACACTTTGCTAAATACTGTGATCAATGGCACACTATCATATATTTCAAGAAAGCCATTTGTTCTTCCTCTAAAATGATGTAACAGCTCAGCCATGAGATCTCTGATTTTGGATCCCAAATGGAAATCTTTTAAAGGAAGCTACTTTCAAAAGCAACAAGCTCAGCCCCTCTGAGACAGTACTAACTTATCCCAAAGGCTTCTCAAACTGTGAACTCCAAATCTCTCCTGACTTCTGCAGCTCTTGGCCATGTTACTCACTGGGGCAATGATGCGGCCATCACAGATACAGCGGTAAGTACATTGGTCAGAACTGTGCTCCCTCCAGTAAGCACAGGAACACTCTCCCTTCAATCTAATCATTACAAAGAGGCTTTATCCAGTGTCTTAAAGGAAAGGATGCTTCCCCACCTCCTGCCTTCCTCTTTCCCAGTTGACAGAAAAGTGCACCTCTCCACTGTCATGCCACAAAAGCCAGCATGTCTCTCCCACACAAGCTTTTGCTCCAAATTCCCATGGAAGATCTGGGATGTAAATACTGGCTACACCAGCCATATACTAGAAATGAATTAAAAGATGCTGTTTGTCTAGAGAGGAAAAACCCTAAATCATCACCAGCATTTCCTTTCCAGTTCCCTGGTTTAAAAACCAGCAAATACACCGGGAAAATTCCTGATAAATTTCTGGGGCTAAGGGCCCCTACAGTAGTGGAGCTGCAACCTCTCCAGGGGAAGGTGAGCCCAAAAAGTGGAAATAGAAGTGACACGTTGGCCCAGACAGGTGGTTTGTGAACCGCTGAGGCTGCATTAGCTGAGGAGGTGGCTGCACATACGGAGCCCCTCCTGCCTGCCTGCTCCTTTCAGCGACACCCGGAGTGACTGCTGGCTCTGGCAGCACCACAAGCCACATTTCCCCACGCATGAAAGGCTCCTGGACTGTTTCTCAGACTTATTAGGCACAAATGGGCTTTTCACTGACACCAGTCATGCGTGCCTGCTCCCTCCACCTCATTTATCTTCTCCTGCCAAGGCTCTGCCCTCGCTGCCAGCACCACACTGTGCCCCACTCCTCTATGCACAGGGCACACACAATGGGCCACAGCACCAGCTGCTCCGCACCAGTCCCTGCCCTAAACACAGAAGGGCAGGAAAAGGCAGAGGAAGGTATATTGCCAGAAACCTCTGGGTTACACTGATCTGTTGGCAGGGGGATGTTTTCTGCAGATCTCCTTTGAAAAGCAGAGTTGAAGCTGCAGTTTGGGGATGGTTAAGTGGTTGGGAGCAGGGTGGGGAAGCACATTGGCCTGACTGGCAGAATAGGTTTGTTTAGGGCTGGGAATAAGGAAGGATACATTCAAAGAGGTTCTGGGAAACCCAAGAGCTTGAAGGAGAGGGTCAGAGAGCTGGGGGAAGAGTGTAAAATTGGTGATAGGTGGGTTGTAGAGACAGAGTAGGCAATGGCAGGATTGGGCAGAGTACTGGGAAAGCAAGCAGGTACAGAAGAGTTGGGGACTGGGGACAGGGCAAGGCAGCAAGTTGTAGGAGGCTCAGGGTGACAAGTGGAGGACAAGAAAGTGCTGGGATAATGGTGGCTGCAAGGGAGCACACACAGGTGTGCCAGAGAAGGCTGGTGCTCCCACTAAGCCACTGACAGTTCTCGCTGTGGCCACACGTCCCAGCTGCTTACACTGAAACCTGACTGGTGCCAATGAATATCCCACATAGGCCCAGGATCCATCTGATGGATCCACTGCCTGGCCAGGGCCTTGTAGCTGCCCCACTACTGGGGCTGTAACAGTCTTGCTGCTGCTCCCCTTCCTCTGTGACACAAAAGCAGGATCCTTTCCTACTTCTCTCTTCCCTGGAGCTGAGCTGGAAAGATGGTGATGGTCAGTGCCCAGAGGCCTTTGGGAATGGCTGAACCAGCTCGAACTAACTGAAAACACACAAGGAGCAGCAGGATTTACTGCTTGGTCATCTAATCCCACCACTTAGGAATGACCCACTTGAAGTCACCACATGTGACAGAATCACCAGGTGATGAGGACAGGATTAGAGGCCCAAATGAGATTAAGCTCCTTGGTGGGGACATGAGCTGCTGGGGGAAGGGAAAAGATCTGTGTTGAGCATCTAGCAGGGGTAATAAGACCAGATATCCAGTGCTCTGTCTACTTAGTGAGCATCAAAAATAGACTCCAGAGAGAGAGAACACCCTCGAGAGAGCCAGCTGGGCAGACTCGGGTGCTTGGGACACTGACAGCTCCTCAGCCTGTAAAATGAACTGGCACAGGTTTGTGCCAGCGTTAGACAACTGTGGTTTCAAAACAAAACAGAGTTGGGGGAGAGAGCGGGAGGAGGGGGAAGGACAAGCCTGCAGTTGGCTAACTAAAACCATATGCTATTTAAGATATAAAAGGGAAAGGGCCAGGGGATCAGAGACTAGGAAGGTGTGGCTGTGCACAGCTTGCAGCATCTTAGCCTGCAGTAAATATCTAGGTAGCAGCCTGTCACACACAAATGGTAATCAGAGAGCCAGATCATTGTGCTGCATCAATAAAAATGATAGATAAACAGAATGGGTAAAAAAATATTTTAGATTAAAAGAATGAAGAGATCGGCCTTGTCCAAAGATCTTATCACGAAAGACAAAAGTTCATGATGGATCCTGCGGGAGCACAAGAAGATCAGTTACCAGCTCAGACAGAAAGCAGAGGGCAGGGCTGTGCACAGTGGGAGAAACATTTCCAGGTACAGGAGCCTTTAGATTTAAGCTGATTTACTGAAAACAGGTCTGTACAGAGTACCCATTCAACCCAGCAGCTCACTGTGCACTGGAACTAGAAGATGATGATTTGCAAAGTCTGAGGGTCCATTTCTGAATATAACAGCATCTCTTCCTCATCCATTAATTCAAGTGAAGCAGGAAATAATCTTCACGTTGACTTTCAAGTAAAAGCCAAGTTTTCCATGGGAGCTGCAGGAGCTCAGTGCTCCTGAATAGATGGTCATCGCTAGAGGTTCTAGCTTTAACACAATCCTTTAAAGGCTAAAACTAAATGAACCTAATGAAGGACTCATTTTCCCATCTACACTCAACACTTACCACAGGCTAGCTGAATACCCTTAAACGTTGGCACTGGGTAAGCCACGATAAGTCTTAGAAAAGTATTCTATTTCCTCCCTCCCTGGAAACTTCCCCCTAAGGACAGCACTGCAGTCTGGCCTGGCATCTGCCCGCTCAAAGTGTTTTCCAGATAATTAGTCACTTAAATTTCTCTCACTCAGGACAATCTGGCTCTGTTACATCTCCTCAAGTGAAGCAAGTGAGGGCGTTGACAAATATTTGACAGCAGCTGAAACCAGGGCAACAGAAAGTGTTCCCACCCACCCCTCTTGTATCGCTGCTCTCTGGGACAGCTCCCCCCACAGGAGCAGTGATGGCTACATGGAGACATGTCCATACCCACCCAATCACATCCTGAATACCTGGGGAGCCCCAGCTCAGCACTTCTGTACTGCAGCCTCTCAGGCTGTAACTCACACCAGTCAGCTCTCCCTGCCAGCACCACAGCACATTCCATCTGAGAAGGGCAAGGGACAGAAGCTGCTTTAACCACTCCTGATCATTATGCTGTGAAGAGTGTAAATGTATCGAGGGTGTAGTTCCATGAGCAGCACAGTTAATCCGTTTGCTTCCCATGACCAGGAAGGGATGAGCTTGCTTTCCTTTCCTCTGGCCATACTCCTGACGATGCAGCTACGTCCCCTCCCTCATGCTGGCTCAGGCACTCAAGACATTTGTGGGCTCGAGAAACCACATTCCCTTTCTTTTTAGTTTCTGAATTTGCTTTCTTTTAGATTAGACATAATCTGAGGAGGTTCAGAGTGCTGGTGCACACCGGGAGAAGGAGCATTTACTCCATGTTGCAGGAGGACAGCTGTGAGATTGGTTCACCCTCAGTTGAATGTGCACCCTGAGGCACACAGAAACCAGCAACTTCTTGGATGCCACTAGATGAAGCAGTGAAGGAAGCCAGGAGTCCTATTTTATCTCAGACATTCAGAGTAATTTAAATGTCAAGGCTGAAGGAAATACATGAACACTCCTTGCTTTGTTGTAAAAATCAATCTATTCAATAACAGCCTTGCAGTCTTATTAAAAATCATTTTCCCCTCCCCAAAACAGTGTGCAGGAAAGACTCTTCTAGTCCATTTTACAGGTTGCAGTGTCTTAACAGTTTTCTCTCAAGCTGGGCTGGCAGATGTGCAATACAACAATAGCACACGAGCCACAGAGTTGCATTCTTCCACCACTGAATGGGGAGCTTCATCAACTCGTGCAAGACAACAGCTTCCTTGTACCATGGAGACTCTTTCCCCTTCTCCCCACTGCCACTGGAGCCACATGGCAAGGCAGGGAGATTCTTAAGAGAAACACTAGAAAAGCAAAACAGTGGGAAGACAAACTGTGTTCAATCCAGCTGAACAGCTGACGAAGACACTGTTGCAGTCCTGATGGAGGAACAGGTTGGTGGTGTGGGTTTGGGTTACTGTGGAGCTTCTCATATTCAGGAGCTACCCAAACAGGAGCCAGAATTCCTTTGGGATTCGCATATAGTTTCTCACTCTGTCCTAAAAACAGCTCTAGCACAGAGAGTCTGCAGCACCTTGTACAAAGGGGCTCAGACCAAAGGCAGTGCTGCAGAACAGGCATTCCCAGAGCCTATTTATGTCCATGGTATGAGTTCTTCAGGCTTAAAGGGCAGCAGAAAAAGTGTTAAGTGCCATGGAGGCATCACACAAATGTGGTTTTATTGGGTATGTGATACACAGCTCTGCCTTATCCCAGGTTTCAGTCCGCGTTTGGGTTATCTAGCAGCCCCTGGGTCAGCAAAGCCTCCCCAACAGTTCAGAAGAATTGTACGAGGCCTGACAACTACAGTCTGCACAATGCTTGGCAGGAAAAAGGGAGGTGATTTTTGCTTTTGCATATCCTTGTGATCCCACCTGAGCATGGCACACCCCTTGGGCTCCCCAATTCTGTAACACCTTGTATTTGACAGGCTTTATAGACTTCGTGCTATTTGGCCTCCTAAGAATGTATTATGCATTTTTGCAGGAGGAAAGGCCAAGACATACTAAAAAGATGTGCCTGAGGTGATATGAAAAGCATTTGGCAGAGGAAAATAATTTCCTTCTCACATTTTTCCTAATATCAGTACCCACCTCACCCATATGTTTCCACTATCCTTTTGCAACAGGCATTGTAGCCATATCTTTTATATAAGTCTTGCCCCCAAAACACAAGGGTATAGTCACTGTGCACATCGACCCTAAGCCACGATAGCCCATGGGCAGAGGGCAGGGCCACAAATGCAGTTATCAAGTCCTTGCAGCTTTTATGCAAGCAAAGAAACAAGAGATAACAATGGTTTTTCTGGGTTTGGCTCTGAGCCAGGAACAGACTACAAGATACACCTCTTCAGATGAGACCCTTCATCCAGTATCTACTCATTCTCCAAAAGAAACTAATGCAACTTCCCATTCACTCTTACACAAACATGTCTGCACACTTACACACCAGGTATGTTATGTGTAAGCCTTGCAGATGAACCTTCAGCCTTCACAAACTTCAGCTCACACAATACCAGTGAGAGAATCCCTGCACTGCCCACGTCTCTCCCTCCACACTGTGAGATGTTAATGAGTCTCCAGCCTGACCCACACCTTTACCTTTGAGGCTGCCATGACGGCTGCTGTGGCTGCGACGTTCAGCCCTCGCTTCCCAAAGTGCACAAGGGCATCGTAGCTCCGGTCTTTTGCCTGGATGAGGCAGTCATCGATCTCCTGTCACGGCAGACAACAAAATAAATGAAAAATGAGCACAAGAAGGACAAGTTCAGACTATGCTCCCAGCCTCAAACTCTTGGTAAAACAGGTCATCTTTTATGGAGGTGTAGATGTCCTTCATTTCCTCCACCATGGCTGGACAGAAGTTCACAGCCAATGTTTGCAAAGAGGAAAGGTTTACAGGGGAGCAGTAACTCCCACCACAGGCTTTGGGAACTCTTCATTCTGTGAATGCAAACTTGGACCAAAAGTTGCAATAAACTCACACAGCATGACCATCACCTAGTCCTGGAAGCAAGTGAGCCACCTGGGCAGCATAGACCAGGAGCCACTTGCAAACTATGGACTCTGAAGACAAATTGGATTGCTCCATAGTTAGAAATAATCCTGTGATGACCCTGGGCAGCTGAAGCTGTTTTGCCCTGTGTCCAGGACTGGTGGTCTCAGAATTATCCAAGACATTTCTGCACACCACTGCAGTGCCAGCCTTCAGATGCCCACAGAATTGGTAGGCCCAGAGCTTCTGGACTTTGATGCTGCTCAGTATACAGTGAAATGGTTATAAAAGTTCCTCCTCTCACCCTCTCTCCCTCAAGACACAGGGCTCTGGATGGTAACAACGACAATGACTTCAGCACTCAGCTGTTGGATTGCTGGGTTAGTGGAGACTGGAGCTGTGAGGAGTTGCTGGCTGCTCAGTGATTCTCCCCTTGTTCCCAGTAGGTAAGAGGTGGGAACTCAAAATGCATGAGCAGCACTTGTGAGAAGTGTAAGCAGAAGTTCCCAGGAAGCAGACAGGGGACTGACTCCACTATCCTTGGACAGAACTGAGATACAACTGCTCATGCATTGCCTATGGCTAAACAGGGAGCTTTCATTTCCAAAGCTGCCAATGCAAAAAACTCAGCAATTTGCATGTTGATGTATGATGTATGATCAACAGCTATACTTGGCCCATGTATTCACATGAGACAAACAGATCTGCCCAACAATGCCTCATTCACAGCCACAGGAATGTCCTAGGCAGGCAAATGATCCAAGCTATAACGTCCCCCTCCCATATGAACATGACAGTTTTTAATCCAGGACCTCAACATACTACATGCCTTCCTTCACCATACTGTCTCCCAGCCAGCCATGTGCTTGTTAAGCCCATTTTAGGCTGCCTGGGTTGTTTATCTCATTGTTGCACAACGTTTTAGGCAGAGCTGGGAACAAAGCTGAGGAGTCCTGGCTGCCAGACCCTGTTTCTCTATTTGTTACATCGAGTCACAACACAGTTCTCCAGTTATATTCACCCAGTACATGCAAAGCAGCTCAAGAGGTATTTTTATCCCACTCCCTCCAAACTTCAAGTGCACAAAGATGAGTTAATACATGTGAGTACACTGAACTGATGCCAGGATTTAAAAACATGAACAAAAACACCAGCCAAAAGGAGGTGATCAAATGATAAAGGAACAGAATCAGCAACTCACAATCTTCCATGAAAATGAGTGATATGGAGACTGGAGTAAAGAGTTCTGCTCCACCCAAAGAGGACCAAGGCACCTGTCCTTACCTTTTCTTTTGAAGAGAGTGTTGGATGGACAAATTTCCTGTAGAGGAGGCTGGAGCCTTTTGTGTATGGAGACAGCAGCCAAGCTACAAAAGCTATTTTGAGTTCATAGTAGAATGGAAACCTGGAAGAAAAAGAGCTGTTACTGTCTACTCTCAATTTAACCACTGCCTTTCATCAGAAGTGCTCCACATACAAAGGGATTGGCCAGTCTAGCTCAGGGCAGCTTTTGCTTACCAAAGAATCAGAATACCAGAACACACTCACTCACCTTTGCACACATCTCAACTAGGCATGTGAGTGAATCTTTACTTGGTTATCAGGACCACTATTTAATAGTCTAGAAGAGACTCTAGGTGTGATAAGAGTAGCTTTCTACACACAAAGAGCACAGGTGCTGCTTTCACAGTATCTCCTGTCATCATGAGGGAGCAAAGACCAAACCAGCAAATCAATATTTCATTGATATATTTAGACACGTTTCATCTCTCTGCCTTTTTGCTTTTAAGATAATACTTATCTGACTGAAACTGATCTACGAGAACCTTTGTTGCATAGATCCACACTCACTTTTAGGTAGCACTGCAAAATATGGAGGACACTAACAAAAGAACACGCTTTAGCTGTCATAACAAGTTGGGGACATCCTGAGATTAAACTATCCAAACTCTTGCTGGAGGACAAAGCCCAGAGTTCAAGACTGGCCAGCCAGCAGCATTCTCATGCAGGCAGGCATGTTGCTGCCAGCAGTGTGATGAACAATTGTCACCCTTAGTAGGCAGGGACAAGCAAGAGCAGTGCAGGGACCTGTGATGGTGTGGATCAGCCCATCTGGGCCCAGTCAGGCTCCTGTTGTGCTACAAAGCACTGTCACTGAGCCAGCTAGGGCTGATCCAATGGGCCTCTGTAATGCACTACTTTGAGCATGGATATTCCAAGTTGGCCTTCCAGCTCTCTAAGGATCTCTACAGCATACTTGATTTCACAGGATGGACAAACCCTCTGTCATAACTCCCAAGAGACCCACATAATACATCCTCCAAAAACCAAAGCTCTAGATGAACACAGGCAAGGTTGACCTGCATGCAAATTAGATAGACAGTAATGTCTCTTATGTCCTTTTCAACAGATCTGACATGTTGCCAAGTACCCCAATTTCCTTTGTGTGGCGGACTCACTGGAGGCATGCAGTGCTATGCAGGAACAGGCTGTAAGGGAGGGCTGTGCACTGCAGTTAAATTTTCATCCTGAAGTCTAATTGGTCCTTTCACTGGCACCAAAAAGTCCACATCAGTACAGACTGTTAACTGTCCTCCATCAAACCATAAACTCAGCCTAACCAGGAATGGGCCTGGCAAAACATCCCAGGACCAATCACCCACATAGCAACCGACAAACAAAGTCCTGCACTGCAGGGTTGTTTGTGCCTGACCCCACAGTCTGTGCATTTACTGTAGGATACAGCCAGGCAAGTCCAGAACTATGCCTGTAGCTAAAGCAGCTGCTGTTTACATGATGACCTCTGCAAGCATCCAACTGGGCAGTCAGCTGTGCCTCTCTCTGAGAGGCAGGGACTGAGACTCCTGTAATGATTTCTCACTAACGAGATACCACTGAGCACTTCTACTTCTTTCTTATTTTTCCTAGGACAGCAGTGGGAAAGGAAGCATGGCTTCTCCAGCCAAAACACCTCCCTGCACCTGAAGCTGCTAACCCTGTGTTCAGAAGTCAGAGCACCTTTGTCACCCTTTTTTCCCCTTGTAAACATTTCCATTTTCTTTCCATCTCATGTCAAAGATCCTCCCCGCTCTGGTGCTCACCAGCAAAGAAAGATATCCGTGAAGGTCTCTGCTGTCGTGAAGAGCGCAAATATGATCCAGTACATCATCCATTTGACCTGGGAAATAAAAGCAGTAGCTGGTTCATTTTCCCCCAAAGGCCTTAAACTATCTCTTACAGGCACAAGTGCACAGAATAACTCCCACATAAATTCTTACCCCACCCCACCCTCGCTGATGTGTATTTAGCAATTACTGCAGACTTGAAGGTGCCAGAGTTGCCCCCATTTCAGCACATAACACACGTCAGGTTTACACAGCCCTTGGGAAGGTGACTGTGGCCTTTAGGACTGTCTGAGGAAAAGAAGAGCAGCCTGACTGTCCTTGCAGAAGCTCCACTGGCCAGTGGAGCTGCTCCACAGCTCTGTCACAGGACATTAAAAGCCTCGCTTGGCTTATCTCAATGGCAAATGTTAATATTAGGGTGTTGGCCAAACTAGAATTAAGACAAAATGTAATTGCTTACATAATATCTATAGCTTGGAAGAGGTAAAGAGGTGACTGCCCATCCCATGATCCAGGGCTCAGGAGAACAACCACCTCACTACAATCCCTAAACCAGTGTGAATCACTGGAGTGGCTGTGCCTGCTGCCATTCTCACCCTGAGCACAATGCAGGGGTAAGGGCAAGGGCAGTAGCTTAAATGCCTTACCTGGGGCTTAGCTGAGAGTGTTCCACCTCACACTGGTACTGAGAGCACGTGCTGTGCTGTCTCTGTGTTCAACTAAGGGAACTGCACTGTGGGATTCACAGATGGATGGTGTCCTTTGGGTGAGAGCAACAGAGAGAGCCTTTGGGGACCATGGCCTGGTCAGGTGAACTGCAGTACCTTGAGTAATTCAGGAATCTGGGGCCTTTTGTCTGTGAGCACTAAATGGCTCACAGACAAAGAAGCACAGCTCAATTATTCTGATGTATTGATTCTTCTTTGGATGGAAAAGAGATGGTTAGATAAAGGTTGCCAATTTAACTGCAAATTGTTGTTTGATTTGGTATATTGGAAAATGGAGTTCCCTAAACAGCTTTGCTGGAACATTAGAAAGCTTAAGGAAGTAAAAACCATGAAAATCCATGAATTAGAGAATTGGATCATGTTAGCTAAGGCTGGGATAATTGCAACAGAGTAAGGGAAGGCTGAAAAGAAGGCAGTACAAGAGGGATACCCTCACCAGGGGTTGCTCTGAGGACGGGAGGATGCAGGTGTCAATAAATCTGGATCTCACCAGTTCAGAAATGGCTCTCCATCTTCTCCCCAATATAGGGGGACAGTACCTGCAGTCTCTCTCCATCTCCCTGTATGTACTGGAATTATTCCCTGAGCACCTGTCACTCAGCTATATAACTGCTCTCCTGGGACTTATATTTGTATGTGTATTTATATTTAGTGTTACGGCAACAATGGCACTGCCAAATGCCTGAGAGCACTGTCTTCCCAGGGCAGCTTCTGCCAGACTTTTACATAACTGCAACTCCTCAGAGCCTCAGTGCCAGCATGACACTCTCAGTCAGACATCAGTGCCAGCAAAACTTTTAAACACAAACCAAGATCTGGTCTGGATACACTTGGATCAGCCTAAAACAACATTTATGCAAATGACTGTTACCAAGTAGAAAAAGAGTATCATAAAGCAATACATGTTTTGATTAATAAATGAAAGGTTTTGCTGTGTCAGTGTAAATTACTACATCATTTATTATTTTTTTAAGAGAACACTAATGGATGTATTACCACAACTGTTGTGTTAAACTGAAATCAATTGTTAAGTGCAGACCAGATCTTAGATCAGCTGTTCTCACACTGGGGTCATGACCTCATGTGTCTGATGTGAGTTCCTCTTTCGCAATTGAATTTCCAACAGGAATTGGGCACTTCAACAAAGTACTCTCTGGAAAGGGACTATGGAAACATTAAGTATCAGTGGCAGACACTGCTTGGGGATGCTCTCCATGTCTCCAGCATTTAAAGCAAAGAGTGTACAGGCCCTGAGAAGCACAGCTGTGCAAGGGCTGCAGGGATATTTTGCCTTAGGTGCTCACTGTGTTTTGTAACACTTAAGATTCTCAAAATATCCAAAATCATCTTTTGAAGGAGGAGAATGATAAAAATAAAAAATCTCAGCAGCCACAGTGAGTCCCAGTCTGAGCCTGCATTAAGGACTTAATGGGATAGCCATCTATGCTGTTATCCTGAGGAGAAAATGGGCTTGTTATCCCTGGGATCTTGAGAGCATTGAAGAGTCAAGATCTGGAGGCTGAGCTGGGTTCAATGAAGTCAACAGAGCTCAGGCTGTGAAGGACACTACAAATCCCACAGGACCCCAACAGCATCCAAGTCCTTTTGATTCTCCTACGTGTCACTTTCCCCGATAGCCCCAAAATGCCTTTAGAAACTGGGGCCCAGGGAAGATTTTTCAGCAAAAGGACAAGAGAGCACATCCAGCTGCCAGACCTGCCTGTAAATAGGTCGCTCTGCAAGGCAGGATGTTTCTGTCTGAGGATTCAGTCATATGTGCTTCAAGTTGCCTTCTCTGATCCTTGTTTTGAATGAGCAGTTAAAGCTTCGAGGCTTTTTCAAAAGGCTTTGATTTATGCTGCTCTTCAGAAACAAAGGAGAGCACACAAAGCTCAGGATGCCAAATGCCTTTTAAGTCGGCTGTATATAGCTCAGCTCGCACCACCAGAGAACAGCACACACTTGTCAGGGAGCTCATCCACTCACCAGAGGAGCCAGAAACACAAACCTCAAGCCTCCTTATCTGAGACCTGTGCCCAGCAATCAGCCAGTCCACTTTGAGGCCAGTCTGCCCCTTGCCCTGGTTTAGGAGCTTTCCCAGAATACAGGCAACACCTTCACAATGTGGTGAGGAGCAGTCTTAGATAACAAACCCACGGCACAGCCACAAACCTCATTACTCACATATTCTTTGATGTCCTTTGATTTCACGGCTTTGTAAGAATAATATGCTGGGTAAAGTGTGCCAAATATAAGCCTGGAAAGAAAACAAATAAATGGATTAAATTGATATCCTGTCACAGAGAAAGATTTTTCTTTTCCCCCTGTGTTTTAAATGTGTTTTTTGCACTAGTAAAAAGTGTTAGGATTTGATTTAAGCTTGAGTGCACTAAGTACAGCACAGGAGTGATTTTGCATCACTGAATTCAGAGAAACTATTGCCAGTGACATGAACGAAGAGCAGGGTTTCAGCTTGAATTTCCTTTTGTGATGGTCTCCGCAGCTTATACCTTATGAGTTACCCACAAAATAAAACAACCAAACCAAGGCCACAACACTTTTAAAAGGAAATTAAACATCTGACATCAAAACAACCTACTGTGACACCAGGAATGTAGGAGTATTGCTTTCACAGGCAGGGCAAAATGAGAATCATTCGTCTAAAATCCCTTCCACCTCTATTCAATACTCTGAAAACCTGGCAGACAATAAAGCAGGTCTACTGGCACAAGGGTTTGAATGCTGAGGCCTTATCCTACATTAAACCTGAAAAAGGGAAGAACCCTGCACTGTTCAGTAAAGTCAATTTGGGCTCATCAAAGGAGGAAGAATCTGCCAACCAAGATATGTCGACAGGATCAGGCCTAAAAATCCCAGCTCTGCTGTTCTTTCAGACAGCTTCCCTTCATCTTCAAGTCTGAAAGGGATGCTGTCAGCTTCAAGATTTCATGTAAGAAAGAAATAAGGATCTGTATGTTAAAAATAGCACTACTGAGAAAAAAAACGTTGAGAATTTTTTATCCTAACTCCTCTCTGCATCACTGCCTACATGCTTATTCACTTGGATTATTCGGGACATAAGCACAGGCTTGTCAAAACCACTTTGCCCTGCCCAGGTTTCAGTCAGTTTTATTCAGCGCAGGAGGATGATGCTGCAAAGTCTAAATTTAATGGATTGCAGGGGGATGTTTATTGGCTTGCAGGTACCTGGCGTTCCACTGAAGCTCTTGCTTTAAATTCATACAACAGTTCCCACTGCTCCTGGGAATGAAAATGATCGATGTTTCAATCCCTAACTGTGGAGCCACCCGGACCTGCAGTCATCTTCTCCATCCTGCCAGCAGTGACTGTGTGCCCTGGGACTCATAATTACAGTCAAGTCCATTACATGCACAAGACATTAAAAATTAACACTCTGGGATATGGTGTTCCACAGCACTTCCCATAGCTCAAGAAGATATTTATGAAAGAATGGGGTGAACCATCACACATCTTGATTTCCAAAGCAGTGACCGAAGGCAATTTGCCTGCTATTCATCATGCTCACTGTAGCATAGCTTAGCAGAACCTGGAGCACAATGCAGGCTTCAAAAAAGCAGCTACTGAGCAAGAAGACTCAATATTTAACAGAGGCTTCACACTGGCTTCAAAAAGCTTTGCTGGAAACAGTCAGCTCCGAACCTATTCCACCCACAGGGGCTGTGCTATCTCCAAGGATCAGATAAAACTGCTCAGAGAGATTCTGGGAAACCAAATATGGCTTTGTCCCTCACAGTATCTTACCAAACATCAACAGACAATGGCTTGATCCTGTTCTCACAGAGGCTAGTAACAAATATTCCAAGTTCAGTGGTAGCAGGACCTAACACAAAGAAGGCAGAGCTCACAAAAGAAAGCTCCACAATATTCAGAAAACAGCTGAGCACATGAATAATATTTTTGGCTCTCCTTATAAAAAGCACTGCAATGCTGTCCTTCCTTCTTGGCCCGGGCTGGCTGCCATCTCACGCTTTTATTTCCTGTAAAAAATCACCGAATGATTGATATTCATTTCCTCAGTTTGTGCTGGTAACAGAAAGTTTACAGGATGACTAGAAAAGAAATAGTTGCAGACAATAAAAACAGAGAAAAAAATTTGAGAACAAAATGCTGTGAGGGAAAGAAACTGTGCAATAATTTTGCATATGCAGAGCAAGGGACAGTTAATAAGGGAATGTGTTCTCCCTAAACTGGAGATTGAGAGTTTCACTGATTTTCCTTGTCATGTGTTCTGTGCATATATGGACATTTTTAAATTCTATGGTTTACCAGACTGAGAACTTTTAAGGAATGTTGGAAGCCAGTCTTGTCACTGCTGTGGCTTGGGATCACTTAACTCTGGGCACACCCTACAAATGGAAGACAAAAGATGTTTGGACATTTCTGTAAAGCATACTTAGGGTTTTGAAGACAAATACTTGCACAGAGGGATATTTCAAATAGCCTCTTGAAGATACTGTCTTCACTTGGCATTGGATTAGGGTTGAGCACAATTGATTTAATTCAAACACACACGTCAATCCTCTATCTCTTCTCTCAGTTCCTCTCCCTTGCTGAAGACAATGCTTCTTGCTTCCCCCTCATCCAAGCTTCCTGTGTAATTAATGTTTAATTCCTGCCTTCCTTCATCCCCATGCTCAGACTGTTACCAAATCACAATCCACACTATACACAACCAAGACTGATCTTTTGTCCCTCTGTCCATGCCACAAAATCATTCCTTGTAAAGTCTCTTTAACACCTCCTGTGTGGCCTCTACCCCACCTGGATGAACCAGTGTTTAAACTTCTCCCCTCACCGCTTTGCCCTACCAAGCTGAAGTAACTTGGCTTTCTGTGCCTGAATAATGGCGTTCCTAACTACTGTGGTTTGGTCTTCTATCACATCCCACCTCAGTCCCTTCTCTCCTTTCATGACTGCAGTGCCACCAGCTTCTTCCTCTGATGTTCCCTGATGTCTTCTCCCACACACTGGAGCTCCTGTGCTCCTCTCCCCGCACTGCATATCAGCCCATCACCTCCAAAATAAGCTGTTCCCTGGCCGTTATCCTGACAGACCACAGTTTGAGAGGTACCAGCCCAAGCCACACAAATTCCAACCGTATCATTCCCCAGTTCCTCCTCATCTCTATAATCTTCTGCAACACTTCTCGTGTTCTCTGAATCACACCACGGGACCTTCAGCGTTCCTCACACAACTGCAGAATCACAGCACAGGCCCTCAGTTCCCTCCCACAGCTGCCCTGAGACCCACATGTGCTGTGACTCCTGTGTTACAGGCACTGCCTGCCTGGTGCCAGCCAGACAAATTTATGACCTACCCATGGAGTCAAGACTGCAGCTTTTACCTCCTGGCAGACACTGCTATGAGACAATCTCTTATCCAGCAGCTAATTCTTAGGAATAATGTAGAAACTTAATACCTGAGACCTCTCTGAGACATCTATTTTGGCCATACTCACTTTGCAGATCCAAAAATCAGCAGCAGTGGAAAAATAGACTGCTTAAGTCTCATTTCCTTAGGAAATCAAAGTCAGTCCACTCCACACCCACTTCCATCTCTCAAAGCTCCTTTGAATGAGCCACGTACCCGGGAAAGCCTTGGCCCCTTTACCCTCTGTGCAGAAGGAGATATCCTGATCATCAAACCTCCCAGAGCCTGATGTAGCAGCTGCTACATTTAAAGCTACAGAAATGTGTTCTATAGCCTGGGCTAAAGCAAACACATGCCCTCGGGGTATAGGGAAAGGCAAGGAAGTGGTGACATCCATTAGTGAGTTAGCAAAAGCTCACTTGTAGCGCTAAACAAATAACCACAACAGCCTGACAGTCCTTACAATGCGCCATGCTGGAGGTCTACACCAATTACAATTGCCTAGAAAAAGGACAAAACAGCAGCTCTAAAAGAATCACTGAAGAGTCAAACAATTGTGCAACAGAAGGCAAAAATCTAAGTAAAAGGTTAGTCTGCCTAAAGAATAGGATAAGGATTAATGCTGAAAATCTTATAATCCCATTAGGCATCTCAGCAGCAGCAGCAATCCCCAGTCTGGATCATTACACACACTTCTGGTCATTCTTAGTCAAAAGGGACACAGCAAAGGCAGGAGGGGAAAGGAGAAGGGCAAGGAAAGTGTCTGGAAGTACAGTGAGGAAGATTCCTAAGAGTGAGTTAAAGGTTGTAATTGTTTCTTTCGCAACACAAATAACTGAGTTTATTTTCTCCTGATGCAGTGTAAGGGGATGCTCAACTCAGCCAAGAGAACAAAGTCAAAAGAAGGGAAGAAACCTTTTCTATCACCAGGAGTTAGTCTGCAGTGGAATAGACTAACTGTATTTGTTCATGTAACTACATTATGTAGGATTTGTGGTTTGGTTTTGGTTTTCAAGTTTACCACTAAATAAGACAGGAGAGGATGAAGCTTCCCATATTGTGGGGTTTCCTGATTATCAGGGGAATAGTAAAGCAATTGAACTGTTGGCTCCTCTTTAGCAAACCCTGTCATATTCCAGGGGAGCAGCTGCACCACCAGCAAAGCTCCTTCTGTCTCCACTTACTAGTACAGCCACAGCCAGCCCTGGCTATTATATCCTTCTACTCCTTCTTCGGACCTGTTGGCGCAGTGATCCAACCAGCACAGAGCACAGGATGCCCCAGATGTGACAATATTCCTAACAGCATCAAGGCTATAGCCTGGGGATCAGCCTCAGAGCTGCTGTCACGACCTGGGAGGGGCTCCATGAGTTCTCACGATTTGGTGATGCTGCCTTCCCCACGGAAAAGTCATTTACCTGCAAAATTAACTCTCACATTCTGTGAAGCAGACACTGAAACAAATGGAAAGACTCAGTGGTTTTTAAGAGTACTTGCCAGGACTCGGGTTACCTCCAGAAATGCCTGCACATCCACTCCCTTGAGCATTTTTAACCACAGGGGCATTTTCTGGGTGATAACCTGCTGTTACAAATATCCCGGCGTGGCGCCGTCTACATCCCAAGCCATCCAAGTTTTGCTCCTCTAGTTCCCATGCCACTGGTGGTGTTTGGGCTGTCCAAACACTTAGAGTATTGTACTACTACAACACAAATAGAACAGCCCTTATTTTGCCCACAGATAACTCATGTTTCCATTTCATCCACACACAGCAGCCAAGATGGCAAACTTCTGCTCACAGGGAGGGACAAATTTAGGAATCACTGAGATATTTCCTATTTCCTCAACGTGTTCACTGGTTAGTGTGAGCTTCTTACGCACAGAGTAGCAACTGAGCTGTCACCACGCCAGCATTCCTCGCTGAAACCACCAAGAAGGGTGCCAATAGGTTTGTGTTCCTCATTATCAGTCCTAATTAATGTTCACACAGTGCCACAGACTAAAAATAAACATCCCTGTCTGTGCATCAAAGGTTCCTAGTTTAAATCCAACAGCTGGGGACATGAAATAAGCAGAGCACAAGGTCAGGGAAAGGGTTAATGTGAGCCCCTGGCTAGGCCAAGTGACTGATAGCCAAGAAGGGACTGGGGTGGAGGAAGCACCAGCTGCAGAGTTGGTTCTGGGCTGATATTCCCTGGGAGGTGGCTCTTGCAATTTCTTTGTGGTCATTTTGCAACAGAAGGGTGGCTCCAGGGAAGTGGAGAACTTGCCTGTTCTCCCTCAGGGTGACAGCTGACACCATCCCCACCCTGGGCCCCAGGGGATGTGGATACCTGGCCATGCAAGACTGAAATCCTGATACACTCTGAAAATACCAGTGACAAAAATATCCCCCAAGGACAGCAATGAGTCCTAACACCCCTGAGACAGACTGGGCTCACTTCAAACTCCATTTGCAACTTGAGTCAAACATCCTTGTGGGACTGGTTCAGTGCCTGAGGACAATAGTGCAGATGTGCCCGTGTCACTCAGCCAGTCGCCAGTCGTGCACTGGCCCCACAGGTACCAACGAGGTGTAAAGCTCCACTTGAACAGTCCCCCAGCACATCCCTCTGCCCTAGGAAACATTCCCCTGCTCTGTCCTGGTGTGTGACCTGCTCAGTCCTTGTCCTCATCAGCACTTCTGAAGCCCCATGCACACCCACAGTGCCAAGGCAGGCCAAGGGGAGCTCAGCATCCAACACAAAGACTCTGCTTTCCATCCAGATCCACCCCTGACTCCTCAGCCAGGCTACTAAGGAGCAAACTGAAACCTCACTGTGGTTAATGTAACCAAAAGGCAGCCAAAACCCCGTTGCTCCTCCTGGTGTGCCTGCAGGGCACAGGGATGTCCAACTGTCCTTCCAGCACAAACAGCAAGTCAAGGGCTGTCCCTGATGCTTCTAATTTAAGCAGTCTCGATCTTCCCAAAGTAGCACATACTCCTCTCCAGTTGATATGATCCTTTTTTGTTTTCCTCTGCCAGGCACTCCCCACACAGGAGCTGGAAGATGGCCAGGCACAAACAGGTGAAGAGACATGGCAGCAGGATGGGTGGAGGAAGCAGCCTTGGCCAGCCTGGACTTGTCACACAACTGCACTTGGGTCACAGCAATGCCATGCAGAGCTCCAGGCTGGGGGCAGAGTGGCTCAAAAGCTGCTCAGCAGAAAGGGACCTGTGGGTATTGGTTGACAACAGGTGAACACAAAGCCAGTGTGTGCCCAGGTAGCCAAGAAGGCCAGTGGCATCTTGGCCTGTAACAGCAATAGTGTGCCAGCAGGACAGGACAGTGATTGTCCCACAGCTGGGCACTGCGGAGGCCACACCTTGAATCCTGTGTTCAGTTTGGGGCCCTTCACTTCAAAAAGGACATTTAGATGCTGGAGCACGGCCAGGGAAGCGCAACAAAGTTGGTGAAGAACCAAGAATGTGTATGTCCTATAAGGAGCAGCTGAGGGAACTTCATTTACTCAGTCTGGACAAGAGAAGGCTCAGGGCCAACCTCATTGCTCTCTACAACTACCTGAAAGGAAGTTATAGTGAGGGGGGTCGCTCTCTTCTGCCATGTCTTGAGTGAAAGGATGAGAGGAAATGGCCTTAAGTTGCACCAGGGGAGGTTCAGATTAGATACTAGGAAAAAAATTCACTGAAAAAATGGTCAGGCATTGGAATAGGTTTCCCAGGAAGGTGGTGGAGTCACCATCTC
>JAWWEV010000134.1:67964223-67974753 GCA_035583235.1 Hafferia zeledoni
AACAGTGTAACTCCTTCCATCAGGAATTGACTTGTTTACATCTCTGAGGACTCCAGAACACTAACTAGAAAAACCAGAACATCAACAATTTGGAGGGAACAGCCACACTGAAACACATGGGACCCAACTCAGTTGTAAGCTCTATGTTCCAGAGCCAATACCTACCTCCTAGTTAAACAAACAAACAAACAAAACCCCACATCCACCTTTAAAACATTTCTTATCATTTGGATAACACATTTCAAAGAAGGATTTCAAAGTATAAATATTATTGACTTCAATATCAAAGCTGATGGCACTACTACTGATTTCTGGGTTTTTTTCCACTTCTCTTTGGCTTATGTCTATTTTAAATTACAAGAAAGTGAGACATATTACAATTATACAGGGACATGAACAGTGCCCAGTTTTCAACTCCAGTTTTAAAGCAAGGGTTTAGAAAACCTAGGGCATGATTTCTACAGGTAATTTCAGAATATTCAGGCCATCTTCACGCTGTGGTTAGCAGGGGTATCAGAATGCCACATGCTAAATATAACAGCTGCGACATTGCCGGGAGTTCATGGGCCAGGCAAACCACGTTTCTCTTTCTGTCCCACAGACACAGACTGGTATTTCTTCTGGGTACTATAAACATTTCAGGGAGGGGCTGGGCACCTGCTTTCTTCCTAGGGCCTGCATAAGTATTTTTTAAAAGAAAGAAAAATGAAACATTGTCATACAACTTGGAAAACAGACTTCTAGTCTTTTCTCACATGATAAGGATTTCCAGTGTGAATTTAACAGAGTTCTTTCCTCCAGGGTCTTTTCTCATTTCATTCATCCTTCTTAATCCCTCCATTTTATATGGCTAATAACAGCATTGTAATGAAATGCATGGTGCAACTGAGATAAACACGGAAGGAGAGAAGTCCAGCTGGAGCTGAACTGATACAGACCAGCCTCCAGTCTAACCCAGACATAAAGGAAAGGGAATCAGAGGGAAACAAGCCTCTGTACTGAAGCCACAGATCACTAATGAATAATCAGCCAGAGCTGCTGACTACACCTCTGAATTCAGCTTCAACTACAGTAAAATTATTTGTCTCTAATTAAAATAAATTAGAAGAAAAATGACCATTTAGTGGCTAATCGTAAAACATGGTGTAAGGATAAGTGGTACAAAACAGCAGGTAGAGGAGCCTAAATAATACACTGATGAGGCACCTCTTGGGGCTGTCCCAGTCCTGTGGGGGTGACACCCACCAGGGCAAGTTAATGGGAGACACTTTCCAGAGCACTTCACAGACTGGGGGTGGTTAGTACCGTGCTATGAGACTCATTATGGGATGCACAGGCACACAGTGGATGGAGCAGGGCTCACACACAAAATGAAATAAACACCAAAATGACAGTACAGTGCCAGCCTGCTTACTCTCCTTTCACATCTTGCTCCTTCACATACTCACTCACAATGGTCACCATGTAAAATACCTACTGACCCTCCTGAGGAACACAGGGGACAGCCAGCACTTTGGCTGCTGGGCTTCCAAGAAACCTCATCAATAGCGCTCACTGGAGAGAATAGCACTGCCTCCAGGGCTGACTCTGGAGGAACAGGCCCTCCCTGGAACTAAGGAGCAGCACCAATGCCCTGCCAGAGGTAAACTGTGAGCCCATTTTCTCCTGTATCAGTGAACAGCAGGTGAGATATTTAAAAAGCCCATCAACACTAAACCAAACCACTGTAAACACCTTTCTTCCCCTCTCCCATCTGAGAAGACAAAGAGGAAAACCCACATGACAGAGATCATTTAGAATGCTGCTGGAAACTGTCAAGTGGAAGAATGGTGAACGTACTGTAAGAAATACAAATGTGTCCTTTACACTACAGTCATGGTAATTTCGGTAGCAAGTGGTCTCTATGAGACTTTAATCCAAAATAGGACTAACTATGAGAGTCCATCAGGTTGGCCCAGGTCCTGTCCAACTGAATTTTCAGTATCTCCTGGACTCCTGTTCCAGTGCTTGCTTACCCTCTTTGAAGAATTTTTTTCTTTATATTTAAACAGAATTTCCTTTGCTGCAACTCATTTCCATTGCCTCTCACCTTTTTTGTTGTGTGCTTCCACAAAAACCCTGGCTCTGTCTCCTCTGTACCAACCCACCACATTTTTGAAGACAGCAATGACATCTCCCCTTCACTATCTCTTGTTCAGGCTGAACAAACAACCCACTCACCTCTCCTGGAGCACCATGTGCTCCAGTCATCTTCCACTGGACTCACTGTACTTGGCCAGTGCCCTCCTCATACCAGGGAAACCCAAATGGCACCCACTACTCCAGCCAGATGCTCCCTCACACTTTCCAAGCAGAGGGAAACAATCACTCTCCTTAACTTGCCCGAAAACCCTCTTATTAAACCATCCCTATGTTGAGACTGGAGAAGAACAACACTGTACCATTCACTCTCAAATGATGAGAAGACTCTTCCTTGCTGCTTGGAGAACCTTCTTGTTCAGCCACACCACACCCTTTCCTTTCCATGTGGAGCTGCCCCCAAGGAGATTAGTTGGGGAATACCAAACTTGGCTGCTAAGGGAAGCATGTGAAGAACAGCACCACATTGTTTTAATTCTGTGACTTAACATGGACCGAGTCGTTGCTAGCAGAGAGTTTCAAAAAAAGGGGCAAGGAGATGAAATGAATATTTACAAACACTGCTTTGAGTCCCTTGCTCAGCCATTGTTGGTGAGGCTGAAGAACAGCTAGATCTCCCTTATCTCTACAGCCACATACTCACAGTGTAAGGCTTTGTGTCATTAACTGTGCAATTTAATATAATGGTTTTATGGTAATGCTGTTGAATGATCTTTTCTCATATAAAGCCACTAGTAGGGAGGTCATTATCAGCTTATTTACTTCTATGCCAAACACCATAACCCATGGTACATATCTGGAGATAAAATGACACGTCCTTTCTGCTGGAGCTCAGAACCTCACAGGGAAAGCAAATTACCAATACATGGCTAATAGTCATGCTATAATCATTTTTAGAAGGATCAGAGGCTACCATGTCCAGCAAAGCCTTGATCAAGCTAAAATGGATTTAAAAGGCTTTCTTAAATGACAGTCTCCATCAGAGCCCCTAAATTCATCCTTTAGAAGTTGGTGAATTCTATTTTCAGGTTAAATGAAGAAAGATTAAATGAAACTGATCCTAAGAAGAGTTATATTCAGCACTTTCAAAGGGCTGATCTATGTTAGTAACACGACAAATACACACTCCAGGGTTCAGGAAGCTTTAATTTCTCTGACCTACTAATCTGAAGAAGCTTTTCAAGGCTATAACTGAGTGCATAGCAGAACCCCAGGCACAAAAACACCAGCACCTCTCTCTGTCATTCCACGCTCAATTAGTTCTCTCCAAGCCTTTGTGAAATAGTTGAGTTCTCGAATCCCCAGTGTACATTTTGGTTCCTCATGGGCCCAGCTGAGTGTTCTCCTGGTTGGACATCCATCAGGCAGTGCTGACACACAAAAGCTGCATCTGTTGTGCCCTTAACTTGCTGGGGTTGGGAGGATATCGTTGCTCTTTCTGGCTCAGACCACACCAGCACACAGTGTGGGTGGACTAATGTACTCCCATGAGGAGATGCAGTTGCACAGCCTCCAAAATTCATACCATTCCCTCAGTAACACTTGCACACTGCCTAGAACCACAGCCCAAGTTAAACATTTATGACTTGAAACTCACTTTGCAGGTGCATGTGACAGATATAACTTGTGCAATCTGTACAGAGCATTCTCAAATATCTTTGGGTTTGCTCAATGAAGAGTTTATATGTACAAGTATATATATATCAGAACAGAAATATTGGAATTTAAACACACTTCCTTAACCACTCTGGTTTGTTTCTTAAAACGCAAGGCTTCTGTTCTGAGCTTTGGAATCTCTTTACATCTATTTAACTTTCCTACATCATGATTCATCCCACAACTGAATATATTTCTGCTACAAAAAGGCAGTTCCTTCCCTGCTGCTCCCAAATCATTTTATCTCATTAGGTATCTCCAGGTTTTGTATTTCTTGACCAGCTTTTAATGTCTGGTAATTTCCAGTCTTACCACAGGTTTTCTCTGAAATTTAACAGGTTAAACACTTTCCTGTTGCACTAAAGGCTCTAGATTTCAGTCCCTGTAGTGTTCTAGTAAGTGAAGTTAGTGTCTTTAACTAAAGAGCAAGGGGTTTTCCTTCCACTTCCACCAATTTTCATAGCTCAACTACTATTGTCCTGAATTATGGTTTTTAACAACGAGCTATTACCTGAAGTGCAGGAGAGACTGAAGAGTGAGGACAGGAATCCACAGAAACATCTCACAGCAGTTCATCCTGAGAGCCTCACAATGACATCTGGAAATTATATATTTGGGACAGATAAATTCCTACGGTAAAAATCTCCAGAGAAAACCTGCGATTACAAATACCTACAGGTTCCATTGACCCTGATGGACATTAAATGGCTTTCACCGCTGTAAAGCAGCAGCTTGGTCAGAGCCCAGGCAGAGCCAGCACAAGAGCTGGAAGTCTCAGTTTCCAGGCTCTGCCTGTGTCCAGCCTTTGCCACCTCCACCATCACAGAGACGATCTCACTGCAAGCACAGCTTAGCAAGGCACTACTGCCAATTCCCACATTTGTTCGTTTAGTCTCATCAGGTGATTTCTTGGAAGCTATTAGGGGAACATCTCCATTCAAAATAAATTATCAGACAATGGTTTCTCAGAAAAGGGCAGGCAAACAACCTTGCAGGTTTAGAGTACAAATCAAAGGATCTGATACCCACAGATATATGCAATATATGCACAAATTATAAAAGTTGGGATTTAAAATCGAGTTTCACAATTTGGTGAAGAGATGAAGGGGTTTGACTCCGTTATTTTAAAGCCTCCAGACAGCAGCACTGCTACCCAGATACTCAATCCTCCTCCTGACAGAAGATGCTGTTTTCCCATTTGCATTCAATTTTGATCTCTCCCAGACTTCTCATATCTCTCTGAATTTCAGGCTTTGGCTGAGAGCATTAGAGAGAAAAGGGGATAAGCCATGGCATTCTCTTCTATTCTGCATTTCCCCAAACACAAATGTGTTCAGATCAAAGCCTGTGACAGAGGCACACCTCCATTCCTACACCATGAGGAAAACCACTTTGTTTCAGGCTTGGATAAAAAGCCAGAGCATTGCAAGATTCTGAACAGTAAAGGCCTTGCCTCTCCTCTTTCTTTTGGCTTAGTGACTTCACCTCTTTCCCATTCTCACCTTCTCTCTCACACATATACCTTGCGGCTGGCAACTACTCAAAATATTAAATAAAACATAAACTGAGGCTAAGGAGCCAGATGGAGACTTCACAGAAATAACCTGAGAGGAAAGCAAAGGGGACAACAGCTAATGCTTCTAGGACCTGTTCAGAGATTTTTCAGCAAGCAGCTGCTTGAGAAGGCAGCTTGTACTTTTTGTGGGAACACCCACACTGCCTGCTATCTTATGTATGCTTTTCCATCATTTCTTATTCATTAATACTGCTGGTTCAAATGCCACAGTTCAGTGTTTGTTCTCCTTCCTGGGCAAGAAGATTCACATGGAAGGATGGCAGTATTACAAGTGCCACTCTCCAGAAACAAAGCACTGCTGTTTTGAAATTAAATAGTTAAACTGCATCAAACACAACATGCATCTGTATAAAACATGTCTGGGATAACTGGGTTTACACAGACTTCCCCCATTTATGGACTGACTGCCCAGAGTGAGGTTTCTTGGTTACAAGATTAAACGTAAATTACAATGGTGTTTGAATAGGGACCTGATTTGTTACAGCCAAGTATCTGCAAACCTCAGCAGAATAATAATTGAAAAAGAATGCTGAGCTATTCCAGTGGATGTATTGCACATCTGAGGGTAAAAACCTCAGGACACGCTATATCAGAGATAAAAAAAAAAATTAATTTATAAGTAAATCCTTGAGGGTGAGAGGGTGTTTTTACAGAATGGCTTTACATGAGACTACGTATGAATTACCACAAACTACCCAGAAAGCAGAATCGTTCACTTTCAAGTATCATGCAAAATTTGGCATAGCATTTGTATACTTAATAAGCACATCCTGCCTCATGGACAGCAGTCAAGATCTTTCACTGGCTGTTTGGTCTCATTCTGCAGTGACCTAGGAATGATCTGTAGGAACATGCACAGGGTCTGTATCATCAATCATGTGTGTCACATCCCCTCGGGCCCTGGAAATGGCTGTCACTGAGCCCTCGGGATTCCCAGGTCTGAAAGGCTGCAAAGTAGGACTGATTTAAGACAGGCAGGATCAGGGCTGTGAGCTAAGAGCAGGCCATGGTTACCCAGCACCTCCTGTAACAGAGCTCCACAGAAGGGCACAGGCATGAAGTGCGAGAGATTACAGTTTCTTCCTGCCTGATATGACTGAAACAGCTTTAAAAATATAAGTGCTAGGGTGCAATATGGCATTAGGATTCTTTAGATTGAATCTGAAGAGGAGATGGTCATGCTCCTCGTCCTCAGCTTTCAGTGGGTATTAACACTTGTTGGAGAAAAGCTCAAGAGTGAAGCTCAGCAGACTCCAAAGCTGAGGTCAGAGGTGTCTTGGTCACGGGCTTTGGGACAGCCCATTCCATTGGTTTTGGCTGCTGAAGTGCAGGTAAAGCCATGTCCCTATCTAGTGATGACATTCCAGTACTAAAAGGAAAGGATTAAATAACTGTCCTGACACAATCATGCTTTTCAGAGCCTTCTATCCTCCATCTGTCAGCACTCAAAAGGCAGTTTAACGCGAGGCTCATAAAGGGCAGAAGTCCTCTATTGAACAAGCCAACTTCTGTCCTGTAACATTCAATTTTCCAGGATCCAGCTGGAACCCTCTAAAAGGCCCTCACCATTTTGAGCTACAAATACAACCTTGGGATTCTGAGCAGGGTGGATTTATGCCACTCACTGACTTCAGCAGAGCTGCACCAGTTGACACAACTTGGAGCTCTGGTATAGCCTTGGGGATGAGAAAATGATCGAGATTTGCACTGAACCAGCATTTTTCATCTTCTTATTGCTGTCTGCAAAATATTCAGCCTTGATTCTTCAGGTTTACCCCAAGTCAGGAGTGGGAATTTTTGTGGCAGTTCTCATTAAAACTTGGCAATGCACAACTTAGGTTACTTCTATGGGTAATACAGAGAAACTGTGATTATTCAAGACATGAACTTATTTTTTCCCTCCTCATATACTGTGGGGGTTTTATTAGAAGGTTACATCAAGAAGTTTTCTATTGAATTCCATCTTTTCAGTTTGGATAATCACACTTCATTTCACAAGGATTCTGCAACTCTGATCATGTGCCCGTAAGGCTTTTTTGAGCACATAAAATGATACACTTAAAATTTGATTGCTAGACTAAAGAAAAAGAGTTGTGGCAATTCCTGATGGATCAAAGAATCTCCAAATTTTCTAGGTGATGGTTCCTCAATTACCTTTAAGTGTTCAGGTGACCACAACAGTCTATGTCACAGACTCATGACAATTATAGCTATATATACATTTATACACACACACACACATATATAAATATCCCTAGATATGGATATATGAGACAGATGATATCCTGAGAAAGGATCATTAGACCCAGTTTCTCCCTAAATCATTAGAGCCAGCAGGAGATTGGTTTGACTGATTGCATTCTGACAGCTATGAAAAGAGGTGAGCACAGTGTAACAAGCATGAGAAAATTCCTACAACATTCATCCAGGAAACTATTTACTCTCTCTTCAGTGTCTGTGTTTTTAAGGTATGTTTTAAATAACAGCTTCCTCTCTGCATCTGATCCTATGAGAAAGACCCCTTCTGTATATAGGACAGCACAGTGTGTTGCCATGGAAATCATTATGATCTACTTAAATTCAACAAATCCAGCCTTATGGGGTATATTCCCTGGACTATCTCAATTTAATTATTAATGTTCTTTCTAAACAGCAACATCTTTCTGCTTTGCTGGAAATTCTTATGAGCAGAAGGAAAACAATAAACCTGGAAAGCAGAGTCCTTTGTTCAGTTGCAGAACAGGTACAATTAAGCCAGGGAAAATGCAAACAGCCTCCAAGATACCCTGTCAATGAGCTTCAACGCAGATCTAGAAGGATCATCTGAAAGGGAGAGAATCTTACTCAGTGCCTGTGTCCATCACGTCCCTGGTCCCTCTGCTGTGATTTCCAGCAAAAATACCAGCTAGGATAGTGGGCTTTTTTGCAGAGGGACATGTCCAGTGGAATCTAAACACCGACCATCAACTTCTTTCTGTAAAACCACCTGTCTGGTGCTCATTTTCCAGTCAAACCATCAATCTTTTCCCATTAAATATGTGACTAAACCCAAAGCCTTTGAGCCTCAGGGCAGCTCCAGCATTTGTCTCTTTCCTTCACATGTCACCATGAGTTCTGCAGGTAGATTTGAGGAGCCAGATGGTGTTATTCAGGCTGATTTAACACTGAGGATGGTTTCTTGTGGGTCACATAATATGGGTGGCTCATGGGTCTAAGTTTAGATATGCACAGAACATGTTCTCCCACGTCTCGACCAGAAGAGGCAGCAGGATAAGCAGAACCCGTTCAGAAGCAGGATGAGGTTCAAGAACCTCAAAGTGCTCATTCACAAAAGGGCTTAAGTCAGAGCAGGGCCCAGGGCAATCCTGTGGGAACTGCCCGAGACAGAACAGCAACCTCACCACACTAGGGCTGGTTGATGTGACCTCCAGCCCTGGGCAAGCTGCTCTGCCCAGTGCTCACAGCAAATGTCAGAGCATTCGTGCTGAAGACATCAAGACAAAGGTGACTATGAAATACTGTGATGACCAGAGAAGGTCATCTCCCTGTAAAGGTTCTGCTCTTTGCCTTCACCAGCTGCTTCCCATCTATCCTCCCTGGAAGAGTGTTCTTGAAATGGCATCCAAGGTTCCTGCTTTCACTCCTCCATGTCTGCTCCTCAGGGACTGACAGTAAGGAGAGCTCTGCCACAAATGAGGCTCATCTATGTAAAACATCCCAGAGCACCCCTAGACTTTTGACCATTGGCTTGGAAATTTCAACTCAAAATTCATATTTACATTGTCCCTCCAATGCCACTCCAGAGTGTGTCTCATGCCTGCATCAGGGTCTATCACATGTAAACCAGAACTGGTAGCTTAGATGGACAGAGGTTATTAGTAAGACTACTTCACAGGTACCAAATTAAGAAACTTACCCTCTTCCCACAGTGGAATTAACAGACTTGCTGAATACAGGCTCTTGGTGTTCTCACACAAAATCTGCAGCACAAGCTCTTTCCTCATATGAGGTTGGTTATTGGTCATAAGCCTCTCTCCAAAACATGAGGCAAAAAATGCCTGTCAGTTTTTGGCTTTCCTCTATAAGCACTAACTTAGAGGCTGGAAGCAAGAAATAGAATAAATGAGCTCAATTGAGCTGAATGAAAGGAAGCAGCAGCATGAACTCAACAGAAGTGTTTCCTGTGTAGGAGCTGCAACTGTTCATTGATGCTGACAGCACTGAATTGCCTGGTAGAGTCACAGACAGGCTACACACATTGCCCTGGCATCCCTGGGACCTGTCCAAAAAGACACAAAATTCCAGACATGAGGGGCATTCTGTGTAGCTCCTCACAACCTGGTTCTTCAGTACTGGTTTTGCTGTCCTGTAAAATTTGCCATTTTGGAAAGCAAAGTGTTACAATGGGCTTCATGAGAGAAAAAGGGGAAAGAGAGACTGCAGCTTTATTGGCCCAGTGATTGATTCCTTCTTTGAAACTGGATGTTTATTTATTAGCAATTAGTGCATTAGCAGTAAGGGACGCAGCAAGTGGCTTTTGAAGAAACAAGCCTTTCCTAAGCATGACACCAGCTGTCCTGCCCTGTCACTGCCAAGAGTAGATCTCCAGCCTGACACCTAAGCCTCTGCCTCCATATAAATGTGCATCCCTTCTGAAACACAATCCTTGCTCTTCATTTCTACTTACTGTACAACCAGCTTCTCTCCTTCTTCGGTACCATCCATGCCCTTCTTCTGGCTCTGTGACTGCTTTTACCAGCCTGCAGGTCACTGCTTTACCACCCACAGCAAATTAAAAATCCCTTGTACTCCCCTTCTTTTGCAAAATATGTCTACAAAAAACAAAAAGGAGGGTATTCTGCTGAAGAGTTATGCCTGTTCTGAGGTTCATATCAAAAGATGGAGTGGTTCTGTGTACAAAGCTTGGGAAAGTACCACTCATGTTTCTAGCTCTGGAATGGCATCCTGGGTCTGGAGTGTCTTGCCAAGTCCTGCCTGTGGAATGAGCAGGCGTGTCCTGTTATCTCAGCCCTTCTCTTCAAAAGCACACAAGTCACGGGAAGATAAAACACAGTTTTCATTTTGTCACTTCTTCTAGCTCATTCTCACCACTCTGCTCACCATCTGTTTTGCCTGTATTTCATCCATTTAAATCAGGA
>JAWWEV010000134.1:67997646-68010191 GCA_035583235.1 Hafferia zeledoni
GTTCAATCCCCTGTGTGGGCCATTGACTTAAGAGTTGGACTCAATGATCCTTGTGGGTCCCTTCCAACTCAGAATAGCCTGTGTGTGAATATCATGGAAATTGGGCTGCCTGATTGCCATGAAGAACAGCAACTCTCTCATCATGGCACACTGGGGAAGATTTTGTGCCTTTTGATTTCATACGTAAATGTGTTTGTTCGAATGCAGTGAACAAATGGTCAGTGGAGAGCCTTGATAAAATTGGTGGGAAAGCCTTTAAAGATGAATTTAACGCAAGTTAAATAGGGCTGGATTCTTGGAGAAAACAGAGTATGAGACCAGAATGTGGCAGGAATATCCTGCTGGTGGGGATTCTTGGAGCTCAGGTGTCTCTGATGATGGGTGGAACCGTGGAGAAAGCACACACTGAGCCCCAAGGGTTTCCAGGGAACTGGCGGAGTCAACAGCTTCTTGGCCTTGGCTACTTTCCAAATTTTTGGTCTTCTTCCTCCCACATGCTCTGGTGGGAAAGTCTTGTAGTAAAGATGGGGATGTGTGTCCTGCTGGGTCACTGCTGAACGTCATCAGCCATAGTCTCAGCTTAACTACTTGGTTCTTATACCTTAAAGAGAGTAGGGTAAGATTAAATTTTAAGAGGAAATCTTTTGTTGTGTGGGTGGGCAGGCCCTGGCACAGGTTGCCCTGAGAAGCTGTGGCTGCCCCATCCCTGAATCAGGTTGGACAGGGCTTGGAGCAACCTGTGCTAGTGGGAGGTGTCCCTGCAGGGGGGTGGAACTGGATGGTGTTTAAGATCCCCTCCATCACAAACCATTCAGTGATCTTGGCTTGTCTATTTTAAGACTACATAGGTCTAGTGTTTAAGGCACAAGCTGGTGGAAGCCATTTGCTGGGAGATTCAACCACAAACCCCAACCAACCTCAATCCGAGCCGCTCCACAGCCTGCCACCCTCCCCAATAACCTCGGGCACGCTTTATTTTTGCCCTCCCTCCCCTCCGTGCCCTCCCGTGGCGAGCAGGGCCCAACTGGCCCCATTTCCCCTCAGCCCCACAAGATGGCGGCCCTGCCAGGTGCCGGCCCCGCCCCGCGCGCATGCGCAGCAGCGCACGCAGCTGCCACCGCCCCCTGTGCTATATCTGAGTACGCCGCGAGCCGCACGTATAACCGGCCGCAGCGCACCCTCCGCTCCCGCTCGGATTCCTCCGCCGCCACCAAAGACGGGCGTTATAGCCGCGGGCTGGGCGCGCCCGCAGCACCCACGGGGACCTGCAGAGGTACCGCGGCCCGGGGCGCGCTCGTGCCGCCCGTGGGGCCGGGCCGTGTGCGCCCCGCGGGCTGCCCCGGGGGGGACTCTTTCCTTTGGCGCTCCAGCGGAAGGATACACTTTTTTTTTTTTTTTTAGTATTTTTTCCGCCATCTGCTGAGCAACGGTTTGGGGGGCGTGGCCTGGCGCGAGGGCCCCGCCCCTCCCGTCCAATCGCGGCGGGAGGCTCTCCGAAGGCCCCGCCCCTCTGGAGCGGCGTAGCCAATCGGGGCGCGGGACGGGGGCGCGCGCACGGGCGAGGGGGCGTGTGCGCGGCTCATCGCCGACAGTGTCGCTCGGCCGCGGCCGCGATCGGGGGGAGGCGGAGGGGAGCGGGACCCGCGCCCGGAGTGACCGCGGGGAGCGGCGGCGGAGGGGCCGGGCTGGGGGGGAGCAGGTGAGGGGCAGGGACAGGGCTGGAGGGCTGCCCGGGCAGGCAGGGACGGGGTGTTGGTTAGGCGGAAGGAGCTTGGCCCGGTCGCCTGCTTTCCTCTCCCTTGGGCTGCCGCCCGGCGCTCCGACTGCTCGGAGGAGGGAACAAAGAGGCGGCGGGGGTGGGAATGGCCGGGAGCTGCGCTGTGGCCATTCTGGAAATACCTTCTGGTGTTTCCTTGCACGCACCCCCGCCGAGCAGTGATTAGCAGGGGGGTGTCCGGGGCTCGGCTGCAGGACCGGGACGGGAAGGAGGAAGCGCTCACCGCCCTGCTCTGTGTGTTTCTCTCCTCCTGCCCTCGGTCCCCTCCCCGAAGCCCTCCCGATGAGTTAAAATGGTGCTGAGGCTCGAGGGGAGCTGGTCGCTGCTCGTGGGGAAGCGGTTCCTGTGCCTGTCGGAGGAGGAGGACAGGGCGTGGGACGCCACGCGCATCTCGGAATGGCCCTGGAAGTCGGGCAGGATCCGGGCAGTGTCACACACCGACATATCCAAACCAGACCTCAAGGTAACCGGGAACTTTTCGCAGAGGGCTTTCCCGGGAGCTCGGTGTGGGTGTGTGCTCACGTGTGTGCTGCTTGGCCAACACGCCTGCGAACATGTGCACCTCTGCCGAGGGAGTCCCCCGTGTGCTTGTGCTACCTCAAACTAATCATAAATGTGCTGTCTTCCACCAGCGTGCTGAAAATCAGGGTTTATTTGCGTGCCTAGGTTTTATTTCTGTGTGTTTCCTGAATGTAGTTTGAGGTCTTGCCAATAGCGAGCGGTTTTCTTTCGCCCAGAGGTGAAAGCGAAACCCTCCAGTGTTGTTGGGATTGATGACTTTTCTTTCCTGCTCTTGGAAGTAGCTGCTCATGAACAAAAACTTAAGTCTTGAAAGACGTGCTGAAGTCCTGTTTGATGTTGGAGGTTTCTCTGACTCTTCTTACATGGTGGCCACTTCTTATTAATGATTACCAACAAGGTTTTTGAGCGTGTAGTCAGTTTGCAAGGATGGTGTAATTTGTTAGCTGTGTGTTTTGAGTGGAAGTCAAGGGACGTTTATGGTTTGACTGTGAA
The DNA here is from genome assembly GCA_035583235.1 of Hafferia zeledoni. Lineage (NCBI taxonomy): Eukaryota > Metazoa > Chordata > Aves > Passeriformes > Thamnophilidae > Hafferia > Hafferia zeledoni. The sequence continues at coordinate 68,000,438 of JAWWEV010000134.1, forward strand.
GTTATTAAGGGGCTTTATTTGGCAGCGTAGTCAGTAAAAGTGTCCGTATCTGGGCACTTAGTGAAGTATACAGGGATTACAGAGCGAGTGCTTGCTCCCCAAGGACGGAACTCCATTGTAGCAGTGGTCTCGTCCTTCCTTCTGCAGGAGAATTTGGTGCCTGTGCTGTGACAGCAAGAACAGCAACATCTTTACTTTTCTTTTTCCTTGCTCCTTTTTTTAATGGGAAGAACTTGGTGACCTCCGATTAACTGAAGAACCACCTCTTCCTCGTCAAAAAACCCAAACTATCGGTATTTCTAATTCTTTCTCGAAAGTGTGAACTTTATTCCGAGGTTCTTGTTGTGGATTGCGGCGGGGGTGGAGCTTTGTCCATCTTTGGGCGCGGGGCTGTGCCTGGTGTGAGGAGGTTGGTGCAGAAAGCTCTTCTGGAGGACTTTCTCTGCAGAAAGGAGGAGGAGCAGGTGCTGTTTGGGGCCCTGCTGTGAGCTTTGTAACTGGTTACGGTTCTGCCAGAAGCGATTGAGTTGATGAGTTCTCCAGTTCAAGTGTTAAAGAAGTTGCGAAGTGGACAATGGGGCGTGGAGAGCTTTGTACCGAAACATCCCGTCTGCTTTCCTTTCCTCTCGCGGCTGTGTGGAAGCGTGATTGATAGTGAGACCAAAATAGTAATGGATTGCGAGGGGGGATTAAGTATTTCTATTATAACAGTAGCAGTACGTACCTTTAAAATGTTAGGTTTTGTATCGGAGGACTGTCAACTACTGTTGAAATGGTCTCAACTGCATTTTCCTGTTTGTGCAGTCCTGATGCTGTAGACAAAACAAGCCATTCTGGTTCTGGTACTTGTTATTTGCTTATCTCCTTCATTGTTTTTGTGCACCTCAAAATGACTAAGTTCATTTCTGCACCCATTAGTTTGATGACTCCTGGCTGTGGTAATGCTGTTTAGTGTGTTTTTTCACTTGCCTTTCCCCTGAGAGGGAAGGCAAACACCAGGAAATGTTTCTGAGATTCACTCAATTGAGGTTTCTCTGCTGTTGGTTCAATGTATCCAGACTGGATTGACTTGTGAGAAGAGGGAATGATTTTCTGGAGAGTAGAGTCCTCTCCAAGGCGTTCTAGTTCCTGTATTCAGACAAAGTTTTATTTGTGGCCTTTCCCAGTCATTTGCTGATCTCCCCATGTTGCCTATGAAAGAAGGGCAATGCCATCCCAAAGAAGTTGGTCAAGCCAACCTATTTTTGCCATGAAGTGACAGTTGCTTTCCCTTTGGAAAGTTTGTACAGTTGCTTTTGAAGTTTATGAGGATAAATAGCAATTAAAAGCAAGCAAGAAAAAAACTACACATAACACAGTTTGATCACCTTTACTGGCTTGCTATCATTTGTGCTTTCAGTAAATTGGCTAAAGTTATTATTTGAGACTGTAAAAATATTTCTGGAAAAAACAGCTTCTTTATTCAAGTGCTCTACAGTTTGTGGAAAATGCAGGTGCCACTACTGTAGGCAGTCCTTTAGTCTTAGTATTTTGTGTGTGTGCTTTTCCCTGCTTGTAGGCAGTGGTGACAGTGTTAACACACTGAACTGTCCCTGAGCAGCACGGGACTCTGAGATGGGAGGTTGTAAATTTAAGTGGGAATATTAATGTTTTATGTGACAGTAATGATGATAAATCAGTTAACATTGATTATGACTTTTAAAATATCGGGTCAGCCTGGAGTAGTTTAGTGATTGCTTGATTGTGTGACAGAAAGGCAATGAACATGCTGATACTGTAGTACTTTAAATGATTTTCTTATTTTTGGGTAAATTGGTGTTTGTCCTTTTCCATGTTGAATGTGTCTGAATTCTGTGGTTAGTCACTCCTTTCTTTGCTTCCTCTCTGTAGATTTGTGTGGAATTTGATGATGAGCCATGGGAAAAACGAAGATGGATGGAAGTCTACAGCCACACCATGATAGCATTCCTGGTGGAGCAAAAGCTGGTGCTGGCAGAAAGAAAAACCCAGTCCATGCCTGCTGTCCAGTGGCCTGCAATGGCAAGTACACGCTTGGCTTGACTCACTGTGGCTCTGCAGACCCGTCTCTGGGGACAGTCCTGTCACACGTGTGGATTTCTGCAGTACAGCCTCACTTTTAGGTGTCATGTGAAGGGAGACTTAAATATCTGTACAGCTGGAGCTGGGCTGAGCTTGTCAGCATTTGAAGTTGGTGCCTGTGGACACAAGGATGTATCTTTGACTTCACTACTCTCCCAAACCACTGTTCTGTACAATGTTAATTCCCTCTCCCTTTAGTCTCATGGGTTCTTCCTCCTTTCACAAAATTGCAGTTTAGAGAGAAAGAAGATAAATAATAGGTTTCTGAGGATAAGCCTGTATTTTTACTTTGAATTCTTGTTTGACTCTGCCTCAAGTACTGTGAATTCTACAGTGATTCTGAGACAAACATAGTTCAAGTGATTCTTATGTGATGTCTGCCTGGCCCAGATGATTTGTGAGATTCGGTTTTTCTGCACTGCACAAGGCAGAGAACTAAACTTGCTGTGACTGCCATGCATGGCTGGATAGGCAAATTAGCCAGGAGGGGTGAACGGGGAATGTTTCTTCATGTATTCAGCCAGTGTGGTTGTACTTGACTCCTTTGTATGTTGCTGCTCAAGAAAGTGGTTGTGAGGTAAATGAAGATGCAAACACATAAACTTGCTGAACATGAATTATGCTGAAGTTGTAGTTCATGTTTTAATTCTCTTAACTTTGCTAGGTCTAAAGTGTGCAGCAGAATTCATATTGTTGTGGTTTAGGTGATCTTTTTTTCCTTAAACAATGATAATTGGGAAGATACTTATTGGAAGGAGGGCCAAATGGGATGGGAGAGGAAGTGGAAATATGGATCCCTAATTGTGTTTCCTGAGTTGTGCCTTAATATCAATAGTTGTAGATTTTGCTGATGGGGTGTTCTGAAAACCTGGTTATCTAAACTTAGCTGTTGTCCATTTCCAAATATCTGAACAGTTCTTAGAGGATACTTGTCCTCAATTTGTGCATAAGGTTTTCTTCCTGGTGTGTTTGGCGTGTCAGCTCATGCAGGGTCACGTGTTCCAAAGCTCTTTTAGCAGAGGAGTTCTCTGATAAAGGGAAGCCCAATTCTGGAGATTCCTTAGCAAAAAAGGCTTTTTCTCCCTTTACTGCCACACAGGGCAGGAAAGAAGAGCTCACAGAAGAGGTGTGTAGATTAATTTGTTTCAAACTTGATCACAAGTTATTGATTGAAGTGTGTGGGAGAGTATGACTCTGACCAGTGGAGCAGCTCTGCAGAACCCTTACAGTGCCCAATTGCTGCTGGAGAGGCTCCTGTCCCACCTGTGGTGATCCTGCCCCTCTGCCAGTGCTGTCCTAACTGAGGGGAAGACAAGAAAGGGGAAGAAGGTTTTTCTTTGAGTCCTTTGAAAACCCAAGTATATTCTCTACTAGAATGATTATCTTTTTTTTTTTTTCTCTTAAATGGAGCACAAATGTATTTTATTCTTGGCACTTCTGTTGTTCCAGGCTCCTGATGCCTTCCCACTCAGAGCTGGTACTGCAGGGCTGGGCAAAATTTAACTCTGAACATATTAGGAAGTGTTCAGAAGCTTTTAAAGGAATTTTTTTTCTTGTCTGTTCTTGAAGTCTTTGGTGTACTTGAACACAAGTTCCCCACTGCACTGCAGGTATAACTGTGAGGCCATCAAGTCACCACACGTGTCTAAATTAAGATTTCAATATATTTTCAGTGTTGCACGAGGTGTGAGAACTTTAATGTAAACCACATCACAGGCCTGCATTGATTTGCTAGTTATTCCCCCAGTCTGCCATAAGGAGGGGGTTTAGTAACATACCCACAATTAGAATTACTGTATTAGTAAAATCTTCATGTTGAGATGAATGAATAATTAATGCTTGTTAATTGCAGCCACCTGCACTGAATTCCAAACTCCTGGTAATAAATGAAATTAATTTCAAGTGTAGTGCAGTAACTCCATTAGGAGTTTTATTAGAAACTGACTTTTCAAGAGTTGCATGTGTGTGTGGTAGCTTAACAGATAAATAGATGTAAAACTAAACCAATTTTTAAATGTGAATGGTGAAACCTTCTTAACTCTGTTTCTAAGAACATGTTTATCACTTTTCTAGACTTACAAGTGCTTAGTGGACAAAGCTGGTATGGGATCACTGGTTTCAGTGCGCTATCTGGGTGAAGAGAGATGTGTTTTTCTTCCTAAAGACCTTTTGACACCCATCCAGGTAACCTTGTGTGGCATTGTAAAGATGAAAGATGAATCTCTTATCTTGGTATTTAAGATCTCTTATCTTTGTATTTAAGACAAGTTAATGTAATCTAAATGTAACCTTCAGATAGGTAAAAGGTTGGAGTAGGTGTTCATTGCCATAACTCATAAATGCCAGTTCTGAATGTAATGATTCTGTTGATTAAAAACCTGAAGTTGATCCAGGACGTGGTCACTTAGGAGAGCTGGATGAGGGAGTGTTGTGGGACAGTTACTCAGCTCAGGTGGCAGCAGTTGCATCTTGTTGATCTTGGGGATAACCTGTAAGAGTTTCCCTTTGTTCCTGTGACTGCCATTACTGTGAAAGGAGTTTCAGGGATGTCAGGAACTAATCTTGCTGTTTAAGAGAAGCACATCACTGCTAATCCTAAACAAATGAGGAATTGGGCAGAATGCAAATGAGGTGGTTGAATTACAGTCCCTTTATTGAGCACCAGGAGGAAAGTTTATTAATGAAAATGAGGTACAGGGGTTGAAACAATTGCCCCTGTGACTGACTGGTCAGGTGTTTACAAGAATAGTTTCTGCTAAGGATAAAGGATTTAACCTTTGCAGGAAACTCTCGAGACCTATAAACAGTCTGAAATAAAAATAGTAATAGATGTCCCAGGTTGAGACTGCCAGTAGTGCCATCATTAGTGTTCTACTTTGACTTGTTACCAGTCAGCAAATGCAAAAGTTTTGTAGAGAAACTAACCAGAGAATCCCTAAAAGCTGAGTCTGAGTTGTGTGTGGTTGTCTTGCCTGTGTTGTCTCACAGCAGGGTGGAGATCTCTTTATGTAGCAGCCTTATCTCAGCACTGCAGAGGAGAAGGTGCTTTACAGCCATCTGGATTAGCAGTTTATTGACTTACAGCCCTTCAGTGCTTGGGGCAAAAAATACAACCCCCCTGCAAAATACAGGCAAACAAAAAACTCCAAAAAAACCCCAAAACTCTCTTATTATTATGACTCTTTGCTTTGGGTGGAAACTTTTTCTGACCTTTCCAATTCAGAATCACTTCTAATTCAAGAATTCAACAAGCAGCTTGTTTTAGAAACCGAGAGAGGAAAAAAATCCCAGCTATAAATAAATACATAATGCTGAATAGTTCTGAATGATTTAGATGGAGCTGACTCTTTTCTTCCATATGAACATTTTATAATGGTATCTTGAGATAGATTGGAACCTGGCATTAATAGAAACAAAACTTAAAATATTTGCATCTGCTTAGGACAGATAAGTTGCTGCTTCTGAGAACGTAAAATCCTGGGTTAGGGAATGGATGGTTCAATGCAACTTAGCAATGTAATAAAACAAAGCTGGGCTGTTTTAAAAACAATATTAAAGAGGACCTGGAGAGCTCAGTTCAGTCTGACTTGCAGATCATCGATGCAAATTAGTGGTAAGAGAGTGGTGTCTCTTTCAAATCCAACATCCTTGAGCTGAAGTAACACAGAGTAATGAGAAACTTTGTTGGACTTGTATCAATTGCTACCATCTTGTTTCTAAATACTATGGGGTTTTGTTAGTTAAAAACATTATCCTTAATACAAACTTACATTCTTTTTTTCGTAAATAGGATGTGGACAGTTCCAGGCTTTCCCTTAAGGATGATCAAAATGTAAATGAAGAAATTCAGGCTTTGGTTAAGAAACACCTGGATGAAACACGCTTGGTCCAAGGTACAAGCAGACTCTGGAGCAAAAAACTGACAATAAATACTCAAGTCTAAAGGGAAATCTTTGCAGTGATGGTTTAATTCATTGGTAACCTGTTCTAGGGGACAAAGCTTTTTTAAAAATTGGGGTTCTGCATTTACAGCAGTGAATGCAAAAAGTGAAGGATTTTAGAGATTTAAGTTTGAAGTATTTCTGTTGTGAGTATGTGATTTAGGTACGTGCAGATGGCCTGGTACTTGCAAAAGAGATACCAGGCTTGTAGGAATTCTCACTGAAATTAGTTGAGTAGTTTGTTTCAAGTAACTTGGGTGTGTTTCTTTGGTTTGGGTTTGAGGGTTTTTTTGTGTGTTTTTGGAGGGGGGGGGTTGGTTGTTTGGTTTGTTTGTGGGTTTTTTTTGGTTTTTTTTTAGTTTGCTGCTTGTTTATGGAAGGCTCCAAAACCTTGTATAGACTTCCTTTTTAGTCAGATTAAAATTGTGGGGTTTAGATTTGCCAGCTTCTAATTCTTAATTACTGTGTTCATACAAGCATATTTGTAGTCATGTACTTGCATGTACAAGGCATGTCTTACTTTTATAGAAAGGTAAATGTTGCAACTTAGAGTTGGCATTTCCAATACTGTAAAGAGAGGAAAAGTTTACATCTAGTCAGTGAATCTTCATTCCTTTGTCCACTGATCTGGCTCACAGTCTGAAATCTGGAGGTTAGTCTGACCTCTGCTGTATGTGTCAGCCTCCACACAATTTCATTGAACTATTCCAGGAAGGAAGTAGCTGGAACAGTTCTACAATTTTTTTTCCAGCTTGTGTGGAAGTTGTGTAAAGGTTCTCAGTTTGTTTTGCTTACTTGTGTCTTGCTTGCAATGCTGTTGGCAAATTCATGTTGATAATTATGATGATCTTCGTGCCTCCTTTGTCTTAAGCTTTTTTTTTTCTCCCCAAATTTTTAAGGTGGAAAAAATATCATTGGTTCAAAAATTAGGATTTATAGCCTGGATCCATCCACTCAGTGGTTCACAGCAGTTGTTGTCAATGGTAACCCAGCTACCAGGACTCTGGAAGTCAACTGTCAGGAGGTAGGAACCAGTTGCTGTGGGTACAAACAGATATGGGGAGTGGGTAAAAACTTGTATTTATATGCCCAGCAACACCATTTGTTTTTTCTGGCTTTACTGTAATATTAAAATAGGGGAATCATGTAGTGCAGAATTACCCCAAGGTGTCTCTGTGCTGCTGGTGGGTTATCAAATAACAAATATCCTTCTATGCAAAATGAGGGAGACCTGGAATTTTTATTTGAAGAGTGAAGCAAACATGACTCTGGTTTCTTTGCTCTCTGTGCTGTGCAGGCAGTGCCTGAAACACCAGTTTGTGTGTGTGTTTTCATGCAGAGGCACTGGCACGTGGGGTGTTGCTAAATTCAGCCTGGTGCTCAAAGATCCTACAAGTGTTATACCACAACCTGTAAGATAAACCAAACAGTAACTTTCACCTCTCTAAATGGCCGTTTCTCTGTTTCTTGTTCCAAGATTCCAGCTTTAAAAACTCTTGATCCGGAGTTAATTCATGTTGAAATCATATATGACAACAATGGAAAGTGTGGTAAGACCTGTTATTGTTTATCCTTCAAACATCAAGTACTGTGTTTGTGATAAATAGACTGATCTTGGTCACCTTCTCTTCCAGATAAATCCAAAAGAACTGGGGGTGTGAAAAGGAAGTCATCTGAAAACAGTGGAAGTGGCAATGCCAAACACACAAAACCTTCTCCTGAGGTAATGCCTTGCTCTTGTTATATATGACTGTTCTGTCATAGTTATGTCACTTCTCAAAACATCTTAAATAAGGGTTAGCTTGGAAGTGAAATAATAAATATAATCCCTTGGAGGGTGTGTTGAGTTCTTTCTTGTCTGGGCATGAGTAGAACATCTTGCCTTGTGAAAATTGAAGCAAAAGTTACTAAGCCTTGAAGGTTGGTGGTTTGTTGGGTTTTGTTCATTGGTTGGTTTGGTTTTTTCTGCTGTGCTTTTTGCCCCCTCCTGCTTAGGAGTTGACCTGCCTGGTCATGTATTCTGTAGTGGGAGAAAACACAAACCAATTCTCAAGTTTATAACCTTTGGTTTTCATGTTCCTCCTTATACTATTTGTACTTGAACCCAAAACCTTCAGCTACACTTACATGCTTTGGGGATTCAAGCAACAGTGTGGAAGGTTTTTTCAGTATAAAAGGGAGTGTGACTCCTTTTCTGGTACTTTCATGTCTCCATTCATTTCTTTTGTGAGTGACCTGCCAGGTGTCACAAAGATAAATAAACTCTCAAAGGTCAAAAGACAATTTGGGTAACTTAAGTACAGAAATGCAAATGAAAAATAATGGCTTGGCTGAAGAACAGTAATGCAAAGTTACCCTTCTATTTTGGCCCAGTGTTTCAGACCAAAAATTGCACTTCAGGCAGGAGTAGCCAGACTTGTGGGAGCATGGGATGGTTGCATTTCCCTGCTCCTGTGCAGAGTCAACTGTGTATGTCTCATTAACGACTGAATATCATTATTAGCAATGTTTGATGACTTCACAAAGGCCCAGCATGAGGCAGCAAGTACCAGATAAGGGGGCTCAATGAGGAGTGTCCTGTCCTGTATTTCCCACTGAGGAAGAGCCAGCAGCAAGTCAGAGTGGAGCAGCAGTCAGTGCTCTGCTGTCCTGCTGTGCTTGTGTTTCTATAGCTCGTGCCTGAGTGCCCTCAGCAGTTCTGGGTGCTCAGTTTGCCTTCCTCATCCTTCTGCATATCCAGCCTTTGAGCAGCCTGCTTGATCCACACAAAGCTGGTCTTTATTTCACATTCCAAATGCCCTGCACAAGAGTTACCATGAGCTGAATTGAAAGCTTATTTCAACATAATTTTTCCTTAAAGTAGTGAAGTGAGTTACTTCTCATTTTCCTGTCTGCATTCCTTTGAAGGACTGGATCCTTTACCACTTTTTTACTGCTTGGGGAATGTTTTGCAACTGTTTTCTCAAAAGGATCACAAATGAGTGTATGTTCTAGTCAGGAAAGCAGAAGCTGTGTTGGTCTCTCTGATTTTGGTGTGTGTGAATATATGGGAGTGATAAGCTGAAGTCCAATTTGTTTTACTTGGTGTGTGATACTACTTAGATTTCTGATGTGGAGTTAATTATCTGCAGTATTTTTTTGAGAGCTTGACTTGATGCCTGACAGCTGTGAAATATGAAAGCAGAAAGGAAGTGTTTTGGAGTCAATGCTAACAAGCCTGTAGTGTAACTTCCAGCAGTAAGCTGAGCATGTGGGAGTAAAATGTGGATGTTGGAGCTGAGGAAGGACAGAAAACTGCTGTTTTTAAGACACTTAACTTGGTAGGCCTGTTATATTCCTAAATGAATTATAGATTTGTGAGTCTGATGATTTAATCAAGACAGGATTTCTTTGCTTAGCACTTTCTAGAATCCTGGTATAAAGGTTTTTTTGCTACAGGGAAGTTCACATCTAGATTTTTGGTACTGCTGTCAGACTAATTTCACAGTTTTAATTTTCTCTGGGATTTTCAGATGAGCTCAGAAATCTATTTCTGCATGTCAGTTACTGCAGTTACTTAGAAACATCATTGCAGTGGCAATTAGGAAGAGCGGAGCTTCCTGTCTTCCTTTCCACTTGCTTAATACACCTCCCTGGCCCCCTCAAAAATGTGTGGTTTATTGGGGGAAAATGAATTAATAGAATCATAGAATGGATTGGGTTGGAAAAGACCT
>JAWWEV010000134.1:68019155-68037069 GCA_035583235.1 Hafferia zeledoni
CTAGAACTACCTGAAGGGAAGTTCTGGCCAGGTGGGGGTTGGTCTCTTCTCCCAGGCACTCAGCAATAGGACAAGGGCAAGCTGGTTGTGGCAAGGTAGACACTAAGCTTAGCTTGCTAGTAGTACCTTAATTTATTTCCCAGAGTAGCTGTGGAATTTCCACTCAGGAGAATGGTAGCAGTTGGCATGTTAATTTGGGCAGATACATGCCAGGAGTGAGAGGTGTGGTTGGTGCTGCACAGGAGAAAACAAGGTGGGTTTGATTATTCAGATTCTGCTCTGTACTCAGTTTCACAAATCTGTAACAGCAAAGGCTTTGTTTCAGAGTTCCAGCACAAAAAAAAGTCTTGAGTCGTGTCACTGGTTTTTAAGGGGCTGTGTTTAACATGCAAATGCTGATTTTGCTGACTGGGCTGTTGCTGCCCACAGGGCAGGTGGCCTGGAAACGCGCGGTCCGCGGCGTGCGCGAGATGTGCGACGTCTGTGACACCACCATCTTCAACCTCCACTGGGTCTGCTCCAAGTGTGGCTTTGGGGTCTGCGTGGATTGCTACAGGATGAGGAAAAAAAGCTCACATGAAGAAGGTGGGAGTGCTCATTGCTGCTGTAAACAAAGGGGGAAGAGGGGAAGAAGGCGAAATCTGTATTTTGATTTTGAACTTGGAAGTCAGGAACAATTTTAAACGAGACAAAAAGTCCTCCCAACAAAAAGAGCATGTTGGAGAGCTGTGGTTTGATGTATCAATAACAGTAAAACATGTGGCTTGCCGGAGCATGATGCACTAACAAAACAGTGTAATGGTTTGTTTTACAGATGACGACTCAGATACTTTCTCCTGGTTTAAATGTGTGAAGGGACAACCACATGAACCAGAGAATCTGATGCCTACACAAATAATTCCTGGAAAAGGTACTTGAAGTAATTGATTGGGATAAAAACATGCTGTAGGATTTTCTGTCTCGTATGTTGTTGATATTGTACTTGAGTGACTTTTTTATTTTAGTCATAAAGTTAATAAAAGCTTAGTATTTATTATCTGAAGACTGGAACAGCCTGTGTGTTTAGTACTACTTTGTTGCCTTTGACCTTCACCAAGAGGTAGCAGAATTTCTTGTTTAATAATGAACTGTGTTCACACACAGTTTTGTAGTCAGTGAATGCTGGATGTTCTGGTTATATGTGAGCTCACCACTGACTCTCTTCCTTCAGCTCTCTACGATGTTGGTGATATCGTTCACTCCGTGAGAACAAAATGGGGAATAAAAGCAAATTGTCCTTGTGCAAATAAACAGTTCAAAGTACTATCAAAGCCAACTCTAAAGGAGGATTCAAAACAGGTATTGTTCCTGCCTGTCACTGTCTGTGCAGTGTATGTTTGTGTCAGTCTGCTGCATGTGCTTGAAGCCACTGCTGATTTGTCTCTGTCGTGTGCCAGCCCTGACCTCTGTGATGACCTGACCACATTGGGGCAATTTGGGTTCACTGTTCGTCTTTCTGGCTCAGCTCTTCTCTGAGTTTTGGGGAACAACTCATTGTGTCCCTTTGACACGTTGATGGCTCAGTAGTGACCTCAGTGAGGATTTTTAGAGCAAAAATAGGATTAGATGGAGAGAATCCATAGGAGAAGAGTCTGAAGAACAGACCAGTGGGAGAGGTTATGAAGTGAAGGGTCCTGGAGATAAAATACCTGCAGCATCTAAAGGAATAGGTTAGGCTGAAGAGCACTGGAATTCATAAAAGGGCTGAACATGAATAAAATTGTGAGCAGTGTGGAGAAGCTCTTATTTCTCTGGGAATACTGGTAGAAAGTGTGGTGCTCCTTGTATTAAAAGAAACCCTAAACAACAAACCCCTACCATATGTCTGTTTATAAATGGATGTACTGTCCTTTGCTTTGAAAATAGAGCACAAATCAATAGCTTAGTTTTTGCAGAATCTTTTAAGAAACCAGCTGAATTAAGTAATTTTAATAGTTATGGACTTTACTTGTAAGATTATTTTGAGAAGTGGTGTTATCTGATGGACTTGATTGTGGTGTTGGTAGTGAACAGAAGAGATGAAAAAAAATACTGTGAAGTGTTAAAAATGAGGAAGATGACTACATGATTCAAAAGTTAAACCTATGACTGAGATGGCTCCAGGCTTCTAAACTGAGGTTTCCTGGGGTGCTGGGCAAACAGCTGCATTGAAATTCACCTGTATCTCTCTGTAGGATGAGTTACTCCACTGTTGTGTGAGGGATCAGCTCATTAAAGTTTGAAGCATTTCCCATTATGTCATGCTTGGAATTCTTAGCAGACGCCAATAGTCAATAGAAGATGAAATAAAGAACATGGCAATAAGCAGACAAAGGAGCAGAATAATTTCTTGGGTGAAAAGAGTTTGAGCAGAGAGAAGAAATATCCCCAGACACATGGCAATCCCAGGGCAAAGGAGTATTCTAGTTAGTCTGCTACCCAGAATCTCCAGACAAGCACACAGATCAGCTGCAGAGGAGACATACAATCCTGTGCTTGGAATGTGCTGGCCAGGCTGGTGCTGCACTCGTGCAGGTGGAGCTCAGGCCTGGCAGGGGAGTGGATTTGTGCTGCCACCAGAGGATGGCAGTTTAGGAGCTCTATCTGTCTGTTTCAGTTCATGAACCAGAGCTCCAGCTTAGCCCTGGCCTGAGCATCAGGTACCCCTAGAATTGGGAGCGTGCTGCTGTAAAAACTGTGTTTGGCTCCCAAGGCAGTCCCAGAAAATGCAGCTGGGAAGTTCAGAATACTGTGCCTGTTTTGGCTGCTCCTAAAGCCAGGAGATCCCAAGTGCTGCTGAACCGTCACCCCTGGCTGATACTGAGCTGCAATGCTGACCTCTTGTGGAGAGGAGATTTTTCTGAAGGGCCAAAACACTTTGCTTTTTTTAAAGGATTAATTTAGACATGTTATTGCTGTTTTCCCTTTCTGAGTAGAGTGTGTTTGTGTCTGATCAAGTTCTCACTTTGTTTTTTTCCAGCACTTGGCATCAGGAGAGAGGCCCAGCCTTCAACATAACAGTTTTGTCCTGAGCCCACAAGTCACGACACACGATCCTCCTCTAAAGTCAGCACTTGGAAGCAAACAAACTGCATCAGTAAATTCTTCTCCTTCATTAAATTGGTTTTCAAATCTAACAAGTGGAAACGTGAATAAAGAAAACAAAGGTATGTGCAGAACCAGTGGAGAGTAAACCCTTTCAGGCTGCTTGTCAGGAGAACAGAGGTCAGATCAAGCAGCATCTCATGCTGAGAGTGATATCGTTGCCTGCTGGGATGGGTGTTCAGTGCCTGTGCCATGGCTGGGGGTAAAGCCTGCCAGGGTTAGCAAATTCTGTTTTGAAAACTGGATTAGTGTCCTATTGATGCAAATATTTTTGAAAGTTCAGTTTGAAAGTGTATTTATTTTAAATGTGTGATTTTAAAAACTTTGGAGTATTGAAGAAAGTTAAGTGAAAACAGTATTTAATCTGCATGCATTGAGAAGAGATTTATATATATGTGTACATGCATACATGTGTGCATATAGGAGTATCTTCTCTTGGAAACAAAATGCAAAGATGCAAAGTATGTCTATTTTACAGTTCAGAGGATTAATCCTTGCTTTATTCTCAGTTGTGTTCTTTCCTTCATTTCAGAGAAGCTCCTCATACCGATTTCAAAGAATGAAAACAAACCTCTGCAGACACTCCCCAGCTTAGCCAAGCCAAGTGCAGCCCTGCAGACGTTCAACAGTGCAATACTGACCCCTGTGAGCAACAACAACACGGGCTTCCTGCGGAATCTGCTGAACTCTTCTGGAGGAAAGGTACAGGAGAAATTGTGCTTTAAAGGTTTAAATTGACTCCAGGCTTAGACAAGTGTTCTAAACCTGTGAGCAGCTGCCACAGGCACCTGTCACAGTAGCTGAAATTCTGTGTTTCTTTGGGAAAAAGGACTAATTCGGATTCTGTGTCTCAGTGCTCCAGTTAGTGCTTTCCAGACAGCAGCTTTGGTGGTGCTACCAGCAAGTCTTGCTTGATGAGGGATGGGGAACCAGGTGATGAAGCAGATTAATTTCCTTAGGCTGGAGTCTGGCAGGTGCATTGATTGGAATGTCCATTAGACTCCAAATAGAAGCATCAAGGAACTTAGAGATATAGGGAAGGGCATTCTGTGGGGGTGACCATCCTTCCCATGCCCTGTTTGCAGATGGGTTCACTTCAGATGATCCTGGGCTTTGTCTGCTATTGCAGATGTGGCTTCAGAATGGTGGGGTAAAATACTGGCCTTGTGAGTTCCTTGTGGAACTGCATTTCTGCTCCTTAGTGTAAAGCAAGTTCTGTTCTGTGCTGCATCTCCTGGGTTTCTGCAGCATTGCTGGAATGTAGATCAGAGCAGAACTTGTTATGCCACAATTGTGTAGGCAAAGTGTCAGAAATGGCACTGGCATTTAAGGATGGTGCTTTTCTAGACAGCAAAGTTCTGCACTTTTTTGCCTCTGATTGTGAGCTCCAGTGAAAAACGTGGGAAGTAGCAAATACCTTCTTCAATGCCTGCAGGACAAAGCAAAAGAAAAGTGCACCAACTTTTTCTTGTTGTTCTTTGTCTTTCCTTCTTTTTATCAGACAGACAATGGACTCAAGAGTACACCCAAAATCCTTGATGACATTTTTGCTTCCCTGGTGCAAAACAGAGCCATTACAGACTTGCCTAAGAAACCTCAAGGACTGACTATAAAGCCCACGATAATGGGCTTTGACACACCTCACTACTGGTTGTGTGATAACCGCTTGCTGTGTCTGCAAGACCCCAACAATGAAAGCAATTGGAATGTCTTCAGGGAGTGCTGGAAGCAGGGACAGGTATTTTAAGCTTTGGTATTTCCACTTAAAATTATTGTGCTGTGCTCTGTAATTGAAGCACAGGCACAAACTTACTGCAGTGATAAGCAACACTCAACCATCAGATATACAGCGTGAGCACTGTTAGATCCTTGGATAAAAGGATGTGTCTTGTACTATTTAAATCAGTTTCTAAACACAGTGCTGAAATTATTGCTCTGTATAAAAAGCTGCCTCATTCTTTGAAATAAAGATGACAAAGTTCTGCTAAGGTAAGCTGAGCACTTGGTTTGGAAAATATGTTTGCTAAGTGCCAGCATTCAAATGTTCACTATATTTTGTACATTACCCTGTTGTAGTTAAATTTTGGGTGCTCAGTAATTCTTCAGAATATATTCTCGTTCTTCTTAGCCTGTAATGGTGTCAGGAGTGCACCACAAACTAAATGCAGACCTCTGGAGACCAGAGTCCTTTCGGAAGGAATTCGGCCAACAGGAAGTAGATCTGGTTAACTGCAGGACCAATGAAATCATCACAGGAGCTACTGTGGGGGACTTCTGGGATGGATTTGAAGATATTTCAAGTAAGTACTGTGAATCTTTGTTCCAACAGGTAGACTGTTCAGCAGCAGTAATTTTGCCCTAGCATAGGTTTGTGATCCTTAAGCAGCATGAAAGATGTTTCAGGCTTTACTTCACTTTGGACAGTGTCTGCAGTGTATTCTTTTATTCCCACCTGTCATTCCTATGGAGGACTCTCCTTCAGGAGTATGTTTGGCTACCTTTAGCCTTTTGGGGAAGCATTCTGATAAAGTTTGGGATCTTCCTATCAAGTGGATTCCCCTTCAGCTTTTTTTATAATTGAGTGGACCAGAAGACTGTGGAGTTGATGCTCACAGAGTCACACTGGGTTCTGCTGTTCTAACTTCACAGGTGCCTCTTGTTCATAAGGAGCTGAAGTTATTTTGTATAAAAACAGGTTTAGAGTAGGTGTGCATGAGCTTTTCCAGGAGAATTGATACTTGCTGTGGTATCTGAAGTTCCACGTCTGTTTGTGTGATGTAGACTGAGGGAATTTGGTACTTGGGGCTAGAGGAGTGGGAGCTGGAACGTTCACTTACACCTTTCTTTTCTGTTACCTGATCTTTGAAGAGATTTGGCCTCATCAGCTACTGTGGCCTCAAACACAGAGAATTTTGAGTTAAACTGTAAAAGGTGCCCTGAGGGCAGCAGTAAAGGTGCTTGTGTGGTCTGACATCTGTCACATGGTTGTCACCACAGTGATACCCAACTCTGAAGTCACATGAACTTGTATGTCTGTGGTTCTGCATGAATGACTGTGGAAAGAACGTGATTTTAAACTGAGATAAGGATTTCTTTGTTCTTGGGATTTTGAGTTGTACAACTATTAAAATATTCTAATATTTCAAATCAGGTCGCCTGAGAACAGAAGAGGGAGAGCCAATGGTGTTGAAGCTCAAGGACTGGCCCCCAGGAGAAGACTTCAGAGACATGATGCCTTCTCGGTATGAACTTCCAAAGGAACATTCATTGTGTGGTACATCCCCAAAATAATGGAATGTAGGAATGCTGTCCCATCTGGACACCTGCTTCAGCTTTGAGGAGCAGTTGGTCACATGTGAACTGTTCTGCTTCTCAGATGGCTGATATAAATGGAAATCCTAAACGAGTTTCATGATAAAAATTTATGTAGTTTGTTGTATTTACTGCCAAGTAAATTGAGCACCTAAAATTGCTAAAGGAGAGGTTAAGATTTGGAAGCTTCCTGAAAACCTGGATCGTTTTGAATTTCAGAGCTCAAGCTTATTTTTTTTGCCAGACATTTTTAAGTATTCCGCCCTTAGGGGCTGTTTGATATTAGTTGAGATTATTGCATAAGGAAACAGCATTATTCCAGAGAAGTTAGATTTGTTTCTCTGCCATATTCCTATGCCTTGCTTGTTCTGTTCCTTTTCATGGTATCCAGTAAACCCCTGGGGGAAGGAGTATGTTTTGTTGACTGGACAGACCTTTTGTTGCAGTCTTATTTTAGTCTGCTTTTTTTTTTTTTTTAATCAACTCCTCATGTTAAAATTTGCTGTATTACTTCAGGTTTGATGATTTGATGAAAAATATTCCATTGCCAGAGTACACCAGGAGAGGTGGGAAGCTCAACCTTGCCTCTCGCCTGCCCAACTACTTTGTGCGACCGGATTTGGGGCCCAAGATGTACAATGCTTATGGTGAGGAATCTTCCTCTCTGAAGGTCGTGTTGATCACACATTCAAATTGAAATTTGCTGTAAATTAGTGACTTCCTGCTACTGTAGACAATTTGATTGATCCCATGGATCTGAAAGCCTGACTTGAGCTCAGTTAGAGGTATTACTGATGCCCAGAGCATGGTGTGATTTATTTTGTTTTAAGTTTTTTTTGTCCTGGTGGTTTCAAGCCAATGGTGGTTATTCCCAGTCTTTCAATCAACTTGCTCCACAGCCTCTTTCCTCTAGCTGGCCACATGTATTTGTTGTTTTGCTACTTCTGGCCATATCACTTTTGGTACTCTTCTTTTTGGGCTGTATAATTTCCTTTTAATCTTCAGCAATTCCTCCCATGGCTGGTTCATGTGCTGTCACTCAAAAGACATTTAAAACTAATCCTCATGGCCAGTAAAGAGATTGTGGCTGGTAAACACTGCAGCAGCTGCCTTTGAGAGTGGAAAAGAGACTGTTTTTGAGAATGCTTTATTCTAAACTGCTAGAGACCCTTTTCTAGCAGAAATATTTGACTTCTAAATATCATACAGGCTGGATATAGATACAGCTTAATGGTGTCAGTCTGGCAACAGATCACTTGGGAAGACACAGATGGGACAAGGTCCTGGACAGAAAGTGTATTGCTGTTCTGGAAGCATTTATTGATGGAAGTAAAAGCTCTCTGGTCTTTCCAAAGTGCTGCTGAGAGTGGTGTAATGGTCCTCTTTGTCTTACTAATGGATCTGCTTCTTTCTTTGTTTTTTTCCCCTCCCAGGCCTAATAACACCAGAGGACAGAAAATACGGCACAACAAACCTCCATTTGGATGTGTCTGACGCAGCCAATGTCATGGTTTACGTGGGGATCCCCAAAGGCCAGGCTGATCAAGAAGAAGGTGAAGCCTTCACTGTGCTCTGGGGGGATGTTGCTGAGGTTGGAGGGAAGGCCTTTAGTGTAACTGCTCCTCTTGACTCTCAACAGAAGTGCTTAAAACCATTCAGGATGGTGACTCTGACGAACTGACAATTAAGCGTTTTACTGAAAGCCGAGAGAAGCCCGGGGCTCTGTGGCACATTTATGCTGCTAAAGACACAGAGAAGATCCGGGAATTCCTTAAAAAGGTAAGCTGTTACATCTTAGAAACTGATCTGCTGTGTAGCCTTGCAACATATGTATCCTTGGGCTCTTCTCCTCCTTCCTATCCCAGCAGTTCTGGAAACAAATTGTGCTTGAGTTGTATCCAAGACAAAACTTCTTGTGTGCCATGAGACTTGTAGGATCTGAGGGGCTGAGCTTAAAGTTACCTTGTACTTAGATATAGTCCTTCTACCCACACTTCTTACACCATGGTTAATGACGTTCTATAACAATAAAAAATAACTATTTTCTTTAAAATCAAAGTCTGGCTTTGTTTTAAAGTAGATCCTCCTTAACAGTCTGTGAGATGTTCTTGAGAAATGCCAGAGCAATATCTGGTGCATAAAGTTCTTCCTTGTTCTATCCCTCTTCCTACCTTTTTTCCCCATACCTTTATGAGGTTTGGATTAAGGGAAAAGTATGTGGTGATGTTTTCATGGAAGTTAAGGGTTTAGTAGAGATGTGGTACTACATCCAGAAGGGCTTGTTTGTGTTTGAAGTCACTATAAACAGTCCAGAGTTCTTTGTGGTCTTAATTTTGAAACTTCTTTGGTGCACTAAAAGTGGAAGGGGAACATTATGTTGATGTTTAAAAGGATAAATTGGATGATCTGAACAACTTTTGGCCTGGTCAGCCTGACTGCAGTCCTGGTGGCGGCTTGGACAGGCTGCAGCAGATTTGTTTAGTATTAGCAAGGAACAAATCTTTGATAAAACAGGAGTCAATTTGAAAGTGTCAGCACTCAGAGTTTCTGTCTCACACCTCAGTCCATTGCAGTTCACTTGCTGGAAGCTGTGGGGCTCTCAGCAGCTTGTCATAGAGTAGAACCAAGATGTTTGTCTCCTCCCAGATGAGTTTTTGGGCTACAGACTTGGGTGTAAATGACTGCTGGAGCAATTTGGATTTGTACAGGAACTTTGTGTAGAAATTCTCTCCCCAGAGACCTCGAATTTTGTCCTCAAGTGCTGTGTGTGCCTCCCAGCCTTGTGTGTCTTGAAAATCTGGTTTATATCCTTTGGGCAAGTGAGCAGTGACTGATTGTGGCCTCAAGGCAGACACCTGCTGAATTCCACACTTGGGAGTTGCTTCCAGTTACAGGCTACACAATCACAGAATGGTTTGGGTTGGAAGGGACTTCAAAGATCATCCAGTTCCAACCTCCTTGCCATGTGCAGGGACACTTCCACTAGCCCAGGTTGCTCCAAGCCCCATCCAGCCTGACTTTGAATCCTTGCAGGGACAGGGCAGTCAAAGCTCAGGGCTCACCACTGTCACAGTGAGAATTTTTTCCAAATACCTAATCCAAACCTACACTCCTTTAGTTTTAAAGCCATTCCCCCTTGTCCTGTCATTCTGTGCCCTTCAAAACAGTCCCTTTCCAGCTTTGTAGTGTCAGAGCATGGTCCCATGTGTGACAGGGGTCCCACTGTGAACACATTGGTTGCTTTAACGCTGCTGTTTCCAGTCAATTTGGATTACTTGTATTTCCTGTATCCACATTGGCAATGAGTCTGTGAAGCCAGAGGGACCTGAGACGTGCTAGAAACATTGACCAAGGAAGGACTGAGTGAGAATCCAAACTAATTCTGTAACTCTCCTCCCTGCACACACAGAGTCCCTGTGGCCTCTGTGTGTGTGTGAAATACCACAGATCCAACTGCACTGTCTGGTCAGACCGGTGTGGTAAATGCCTCTTGTCTGTGACTCTCCAGGTTGCAGAAGAACAAGGTCAAGAAAACCCTGTGGATCACGATCCCATTCATGACCAGAGCTGGTACCTGGACCGACCGCTGAGGAAACGCCTTCACCAGGAGTACGGAGTTCAAGGCTGGGCCATTGTACAGTTTCTAGGAGATGTAGTTTTCATCCCAGCAGGAGCTCCACACCAGGCAAGGACCAGGGGCATGTTATGGCCTGACTGCTGGGGCAGCTCTTTGAGCACGTGGCTAATGCTTGTTTCTTCTCTGCAGGTTCATAACTTGTACAGTTGTATTAAAGTTGCAGAAGACTTTGTATCCCCAGAGCATGTCAAACACTGCTTCTGGCTCACTCAGGAATTTAGGTATCTGTCGCATACGCATACGAACCATGAAGATAAATTGCAGGTAACAGAACCCTGTCCCTCTTGACCCTTTCAAAAAAACCTCCACTAAAACCCAAGACAGCCCCCACCAAACCCAGAATGGGAATGGCCACGCAACCCAAACTGCTTTTGTGTTCACATCACCTTTAGTCCCTTGGATCTTGGAGAAGGAATTTCAATAGTTTTTAAACTGTTGTTTCAGTAGTTTTGAGGAAGCCTTTGGAAGCTTCTGAGCTTCCTTGGAAATGTTTGTTTCTGTCATTTGTTTCCCCCCAGCTGAGCTTGCAGTGCTCTCCTGAGGCCACAGGGCTCAGTTTATATCCTGCTGGAATTTGAACCTTGCTTTCACAAGCTGGTGGTTTCCATGAAGGCTGTGTCTGAACTGAGCTGTGCAGGGAGGGGGGAAGGCAGTGGGAGAGCTGGGAGCAACCTGTGCTGTTGGCCTGTAAAACCAAATGCTTTTCCTTCCCTCCCAGGTGAAGAATGTCATATACCACGCTGTTAAAGATGCAGTTGGGATACTGAGAGCGAACGAATCCAGCCTTAGCAGACCGTGACGTGTAGAGCGCCTTAACCACACACACACACTATGAAACAGAAGCGTTGGCAGCTGTTTTACCTACTCAGTCAGGACCTCTGTGGACTTTGAGATTATCTGAATGTTACCTCATCTTCCTTTCAGCAGTACCAGAGGGCTGTGGTACTATGTTCTGTGTATTCTTCCAATGTTTACAAACCTGATATGTATATGTAGTAATATGTATGGACTGTGGCATACTGTGAATGCTCAGTTGCAATAGAACTTTATACGGAGTTGCTCTCCAAACTGTACAAAATACCTCCTATAGAACTGTCAGAAACTATTCCAAATTACTCGTTTGAAAAATACTACTCAAGGCATTGTAAAGCTTCAGTTTTTAAGATTTATTTTGGGGTGGGAGGAAGTGTGGAATCACAGAATTCAATAACCAATTTACGTAAAAAGTAAGAATGCAGTTCTGGAATTTCACATTAACATAGAACTAGCATTTAAAAGTAGCTTTAAGCTATTGTATAGTAACATAGAGATGGGGTTGACCATCTTTAGTTAAATGTATTTAAATTTCTAAATGTTAAAAGAAACTTTAAATCAAATGTCTTCTGTTTGAAACTGTTCTTTAATTTGAACTGATGTTTGATTCTCTGGTTTTTAACACTGAATGTCTACATAAAAAATTCTTCTATTTCACACACTGTTCCTTGGCTGCCTTTTTCAGTTGACTCTTTCAAATGTAATTCATTTGATGCAGTGCTTTAAAATGCAAAGAAAGTTGTGTATCAGGAATTGTTCACACCATTTTTAAAGGGTCTGTTTTATTGGCTATTTTGGTTAACCCAAGCATGACTTGACTGACTGACCGACCTGCTGCCACTGCTGTGGTCTGTGTCAAATGAGTTTTGCAGCTTCAGTCTGAAGTGATACACCCAACTCCAGAACTACATGGAGAAAGACTGAAAACATCACAAAACTTAAAATAGGCACAGAGGTCAAGAGTGGAAAAGTGCATCTCTCTGAGGTATCTACCCTGAGATAAAACAAACCTTTCTGTTACTCATTTCCTTCCTAGCACTGAAATGTGCAGGATGGCTGTTGGAAAGAGCCAGGAAGGAGAGGGAACCTTCTAGGTAGCCAAACGTTGATGAATTCTGTACATACTTCACCTGGTGATTATGATCAGCATTAACTGATCTGTCTCAGGTGCCAGGATCCTTTTTCAGGGAAACTTCCTCTGCTCTATCCCTCTGAAATGAGGACAGGATCCAGTGACTGCAGGGAGTAAGAATCTCTTAAAGGAGTTAATTGAAGTGGACTTGAAGGAGGTTTGGCTACAGTACCACCTCTTCACTTGTTCTGAGAGCTTCCCTCTACATCCACTTTCCAAGGCCTCAGAGTACATAACTTTTTGTAGTCCCTTCAGCTGCTTGATGTGGCATTTCATGCCTGAACTAGCTGAGTATCCTTAAAGGCAGCACTTGAGCTGAACATTCTCCTTGCAGTTCAAGCTGAAGTAAATGAAATAAAGCAGGCTAATTGCTTTGCTGGGAGCCAGCTGGTGTTTTGTGGGCAGCTGCAGTACAGGTACCTCCCAATGAGTGGGATGAGTCACAGCAGCAAGGATACATCCCACCCTCTGTGTGCACATCATGTGTGAAAAGACTCCTTGAACCTGGATTTTGAGCTGTTGTTCAGTCTGGTTTCACTGTAGCTGTTGTGCATCTCACTCTTCAGCTGCTTTTGTTTCTGATTTGTCCTTTCTAGATTAAGACCACCAGAAGCAAACTGTCCCATTTGCCCCTTCTTGTGTGTGGGGTGGAGATGGAACACTTGGAATTGCAACAGCCCCTGAATCATCCAGGATCTTTTGCTACCTCCTGGTATAAAGGGGCTTTTTATGGCTGAAACTGGGAGCAGTTGGACACCGGGGGGACTCTGTTCCTTCTACCCTTGCTGCTGGGATATAGTTATTTATACACTTGGGGTTTTTTGGCAAGTTTTCCTTAAGTGTAGAAACCCTGTCCTTTGCCTGGGAGGTGCCTGTGGCTGTGACAAATTCAGGTGACAGGCACAGCTGCTTTGCAAACTGCCTTTTGTCAGCCACAAGGTCCATTTTGCCTAAAGCTTTCCCTCTCCCCAACTCCAAAATGTGTCACTTAAGCAACAAAGAGGGCTGGCCATGGGGCTTGGGGAAACTTTCCTAACACTGCCAGCTGCCCTGCCCATGACAGGCCCCCTCCGATCATACAGAGCTGGAGGGGAGCAGCTCTGTAACAGCTACTCTGACTGAAAGCTGCTCTTCTTCTACTATGCAGTGAAAGCTCTAATGTGTTAAACAAAAAGGTGTTATAAAACCAAAAGGGAGGTGTTGGAGGTGGGTATTGTTCGTTAAAAGAGGCTGCAGTGATGCAAACTGAATTGATGCATGACAGTGACTGTTAAAAGCAGCTTTAATAGAATGTGTAGTGATTCAGGAAAACAAAGATCTTACACCACTGGAGGTTTTTGGTAGCAGAGTAAGCCAAAGTGCCTTTTAGGAAGAGATGCTGCTTGAAGCTGAGACTGTGTATCAGGACTTTAAAAATACATAACATTACACCACCAGTGCCCTGTCACCACAGCCCCTCCTGGGCCCATGGGCTGAACAGAAAATGGGAAGCAAATCTCAACAGACTGCACTCCCCAAGAAGTATATTACAGTAGTGTCTTGGAGAATACAATCCCCAGAAAGAAAAAAAATACTATATATATATTACATGAAGTATTCTCACAGAAGTTTTGCATTTTGAAGGTAGGACAGAACCAGACAAAGCCAGCTGTACACATCCATCCTGTCCCTAACTCCGGAGTGTGGCCAGCCGGGACTGCATGGCCTCGATGTCCTCCTCCTCATCCACGGCAGCGGCTGCTCCCATGGGCTCGGGCTCTGGAAGGGCATCTGTGACTTTACTGGGTGCTTTACCCAAGGCCCCTGCAACAACAAACACGCTGGTTAGTGCATGCTACATCTTCATTTCATAATTGCTGGTTTCCAGGGACAGCAGCAGCACTGACTGACATGCCGTGCCCTCAGAGCTCCCCCTCTGCTGGGAGGAGGCTCCCTGCTCCCCCCACTGCCTGCCCCGCGGGAGGGGAGCTGCTCCAGCCAGGAAACAGGGTGGAAAAAGCAAAGCAGGATGTGAGAAACAAGCGAGGGCAGCGTGCCAGGCACTGGGCACAAGGTGCCAGCAGGGCCAGAGCTGTGTCCTCAGTGTGATACAGCTGAACACGGCCCTGGCACTTGGGTTTGTCACAGAAAATTTGGGTAAGCAGCATTCTAAGCATTCTCTAAGTCAAATACTCAACCAGTCAATCATTACTTCGTGAGCTGGAAGGCAGAAGGTGTGGTTTTGGTTTTGGGAAGGGTTTTTGTGTATTTGGTTTGGGTTTTTTTCCCCCAAACAACTGAAGACATAGCACTTTACAGCAAGGACTCAGCCCACCCCACTCAAGGCAGCGCTGCTGAGCTTATTTCCTGGCTTC
Source organism: Hafferia zeledoni (assembly GCA_035583235.1). Lineage (NCBI taxonomy): Eukaryota > Metazoa > Chordata > Aves > Passeriformes > Thamnophilidae > Hafferia > Hafferia zeledoni. Next base: position 68,033,527 of record JAWWEV010000134.1, read on the forward strand.
ATTAATAACAGTATCTAGTCAATCATACAAGTTTCACCTTGTTAAGAAGATTCACTGCACAGACCAACACAAATCTGTTGGAGCCTCAATTACAGAACAGCACAGACAGCAGCTGAAAGGTGTTAGTTCTGCTTTACTGAGCCCCACTGGCCACCTCAGCCAGTATTCCCTGAGAAACCAGTTTGTCAGAGCTCCCTGCCCATGACCAAAGGCAGAGCTCAGTCAAAACAGATGAAGATTTAAATTGCTGTGTCTTACAGAACAGAGTGGAGGCTCCACTCTCAGCAACACCCACAAACTCACCAGCTGTAATTTCAAAAAGGATTTTGTCAATTTCCATCTCAGCTTCCTCTTCCATCTCCTCCTGATCCTCCAGGCCTTCAAAGGTGTCCTCCAGCATTTCCTCTATAATCCCAGCCTAGCAGAAAACAGCAAAGCAGTGTGTGATGCCCTTGGAAACAGCAGAGTAAGAGGACACACTTCCTACTTTGGAGATCAGGTTACACCTATCCAGGCATTTAACAACCCCCTGGTTGCTGCTCCAGCTTTGGGGATTGAGGCTGTGCTGTTGCAGGAGGGTGGCCAACACCTGTCCGCAGTGTAAGCGTGTATTTCTGCAACTGGTGCACAAGAAAAGCGGGAAGAAAACTGAGGATTAAATACGTGTTCTCACTCTGAAACCCTCCAGCTGGTTATTTGTTGTTGTTGCACATCTGAACAACCACCAGCCATGTGAAATACCAGCCTCAGTCATGCAGCACGAGCTGTGTGACACTGTCAAAGTGCTGCCTGACACAGCTTGCCCTGTTTCTAGCTGCATTTGAGAACATTCCTTTGCAGGGCCTGCAACCCAGAAATAGCCAAACCCTGCTGGTGCACCATGGTAAAACTATTTAGAAATATACTGATTTGAACTAAAGAGTCTAAAGTGGTAATAGGGGAAAAAAGCAAACCAACTTTGGTAGATGAAAATGTAAGTCATGTCAGAGTCTTGGTTCAAATGGGAACACTTTTATCACATGGAGACACTTGTGTTCTAAACCCACCATCAGATTGCCCATACAATCAGAGTGTCCCTGAGCTCTCATAGGCCCTCTGTCAAAGGGGCCACCCAAAAGGGGCCACCTCCTGTTCACCCAAGTCTGATTTATGTGCCAGATCTCACCTTCATCATCTCTTTGGACAGCTCCCTCATCGTTGCTTGGATTTCAGGGATTTTCACCAGATTTTGCATGGCTTTCATGACTTCTGTGCTCTTCTGCAACGAACCTGCCACTCTGAGGACAGCTGTGAAGGAGAGGCACGGAACAGCTTGAACGATCCATGCACTGCCAAAAGCAGAAAAACCACATCCCCCCTACAAGGAAATTTGTTTACATTCAGGCAATTTAATAAAAATTAAAAAAAAAAGAAACAAGCATCCCACTTCTTCATTTCTCACTATCTTCCTGGAAAAGCCCCAGTAGTATCCATGTTGGAAGAGCCATGTTTACAGCACAGCTACTGGTCCTGTACAATTATCTGGAGCAAACCAGATCACCTGCAGAGAGATTTCAACCCATCAGCTCATGAAATAGGGAATGCAAAGATGCTCCTCTCCTGCCCAGGCCCCTGAGCAGCCAGAGGGCTTGCTGAGGGTTTCACCAGTGGAGCTGCAGTCCAGCCCCACATCCCACTGCTGGAACCAGGGACCTCCTGCCCAGCACTGGGTAATGGAAACTGCCTCTGGAAGAAGTTCTACTGCAATAGTTCCCCAGCAAAGAGTGAGCTCAAAAATTACTACTGAAGCAGTTTAAACTCATTTAACAATACTCCTCCAGAGTATTCTCATAACTCAGTTTATAAGCTCTCCTCGTGTATGTTGACACACCAAGGTACAGGAGAAATAATGAAGGGAACTTTGAGGTTTTTGAATTCTGCCATCACAGCTTCCTAGACACAGAGAACTTACCTGTTTGTATATAAAATGGTCACTCCTGAACGAAGCAAAATGAAGGTACAGCATATATTATTTTTCATTTTAATAACTTCTGAAGAGCCTTACACTTGTGATGTTAACAAACTAACAGAAACTTTGCCTTAAATGGCCATTTCCCAAGTTATTACAAACCCCAGACCAAAATCCAGATTCTTTTCTATTTCCTCTCTAAGTGAACACTCCCAGGAAGATGAAGATGCTGGTAGTGGTAATAAAGAGGAAGCTGCTTTGAGTTTTTCCTTTTAAGGGACACCTCTAAGCTGCAAGGATGGTCCTACTTCCCTTTCCTGAGTGAAATACATGGGGAGTCACATTTGAGGTACTGTAAGATGACACTGAAGGTTCATACTACAACTCCTGATTTAACACTCATCCAGTGTTAAAATCCACTTGGATAATGCTGGACTGGGGAAAATACTTTGACTTTTCAGTTGTATGTTAACATTCACCAAGTCTTTCCCTCTCTTTAGAGCTTTCTGCTCTGCTTGTTACAGGCTGGAATGTTTTCAGCTATAGAAAACACTGCAGGAAGTCTTACAAAAGATTTCTGATGTGGATAAGAAATGAGGAAAATAGGCTGGTTCTGGAGGAGCAGAGAGGGCCAAGGAGGGTTTACAGAGAACAGGTATTAAGCCAAGGGGCAAATGGATTAATCCACACCAGGGAAATCAAATGCTGCTCCCCCATCTCCATTTAGGTGTTAGCAAGTGTCCCCGGACTCCTGACAGAGCAGAAATCAGAAGCTGAAGGGAATTCTATGGAAGGAAATAAACCTCCTGTTACAGATCCCAACAAAATCAGTGACAAGAGGCTGCACAAGGATATAGGAATATTATAGGCACACATTCATTCTATTTAGGAATGCACAGTTTTACTGCCCCAAATCACTGGGAATTCAGTTTCAGAGCATGTGATTCTCACGTCACTGCAACCCTCAGGCTCTGGGGAGAGGTGTGAGTTCATCTCCTGAGCAGCAAGTCGGAGGAAACAGGGAACCAGCAAGGATCTAGGGAACAACGAGGAGCAGGAACCTCAGGAAACCAGACATGGGAGCTCCCAGACTACTTCAGAGCCCAGGGTGGGACACCCATCCAGACAGGGCAGTGGGGAAACAGCCCCCAGAACATCCTGCAGACTGACAGGCGTTATTGCCTACAGGGATATGGGATTCATTCCGGAATGTGAGGGAAAAGGGCACGTTTGGACCCAGAAAAAACTTTTTGTGAATATTTTAAGGGGATTGCAGGAGTGATTGAACTTCAGGGAACAAACAGAAGAAGTGGAGAACAGGATGGACTGAGGTGGACCAGGGAACACACAAACCTCAGGGGCCTGCAGGACCAGGTACCAGCAGCTCAGGCGAGGCAGGAGATCTGGGGCCAAGTCTTGGATAAATGGCCAGGTTAGATGGAGCATCTGAGAGCAGCTCCTGGAACAATCCATCTATTGCACACATGTGTACATGTGTGTTCAGAGAATCACAGAATTGACTGGGTTGGAAAAGACCTCTGAGATCATCAAGTCCAACCCTTGGGCCAACTCCAGTCCCTTTACCAGATCATGGC
>JAWWEV010000134.1:68049605-68062008 GCA_035583235.1 Hafferia zeledoni
AGGTGGGGGTTGGTCTCTTCTCCCAGGCACTCAGCAATAGGACAAGGGGGCACGATGGGCTCAAGCTCTGCCAGGGAGGTTGAGGTTGGATATCAGGAAGTTCTTTACAGAGAGAGCGCTCAGGCATTGGAATGGCCTGCCCAGAGAGAGGGAGTGAATTCTCTGACCCTGGAGGTTTTTAAGGTGAGACTGGATGTGGCACTGAGTGCCATGATCTGGCAATCAAAGTGGGTTGGATTAAGGGTTGGACTTGATGATCTCAGAGGTTTCTTCCAAACCCAACTGATTCTATGATTCTATGACTTGAGTGTATACATCAGCCTTATTTATATTCACAGAACTTCCCCCCTTCCCCCTGGCAAGGCCTCATTTCAGTGCAGGTTTCAAGACAGTCCAGAAACAATGTGGATTTCAGCTATTCACGACAAGCACATACGCTGTGCTGCCGCACAGATTGGAAGCAGAAATGATCTTTGCCCTCATTATGCCTCTCTGCTGCTCTGCCGAGGCTGTAATGACAGAGACAGGGCATGTACTGGCAGCTCTCAGCTGGAATAAAAATGACTTTCTGGACCACAGGAGAGTTGCTGATATTATGCCCCTTCCACCTCCCTGCTGCTTCAGTGCTGCCGTGGGAAAAAGGAAACGAGAGAGGAAAAAGGACTCACAATTAAAAACAGCTCTTCTGATAATTACATGAATATCCTCTTGGGAGCACACCTGGTGATAGGAGCCATGGAACATTTGTTAATAAAAACACGAATGCCCAGATACCCTAGACAGATAAAACAAGGCCAGCAGCATTGTGAACATCAGCCTCCCAACTGCACCACGAGATGGATTGTAACTGTAGGAGGGACCTGTGCTTGTATTTCCTATTATCATCTTTATTTCATTATCGTCCTTTCATACCACATGGACAAGATCTAGGAAAGAAATAAAACAATGAGACAACTGAAAACACCTTTCTAGTTTGGCCTTTTCTCTTCTTATATAATCTGCTCTTCCCTTCTACATCTTTTTCTTTCCAACCAGCATTTCCTGTTCTTTTCACACAGGTGATTTTTGAAAGATACAACTTGAACCCATAGTTTCACACTGGAACATAAAGAAAACAACAGACTCCATTTTTTTATGGTATTGAAGAACTCTCAAAGAAATCAGGAATTACTTCAAAATACCAGCACATTTGGAATCTGGAAATTTTTACCTTTACAAGCCACCACTTTTGTCACTGCATGACAATATTCTGCTCCTTCCTGACAGTTTACTTTGAGGCTGTAGAGGCATTGCCCCAAAGGCTTCCTACAAATCTGAAAATGAGGGTGCTGGAGAAACAGCTGATGGAAGATTTCTCCATCTGGAAAAGCAGTTTGTAATCAACTGGAAAACCACTGGTCAGAGAAGTACCTCAACACAGCAGACTCATGAAGGAAGTAGCTCCCAGTGAAACACCATTGCCTTCTGCTTGGCCAGTGGCTAACCATGAAGCAATGAATTCCTGCACCTCTAGGAGATGATTTATTAGTCACAGAAGTTGTGTTATGTTTTTATTGTCTTCACAGATAAATCAGGCCAGCAAGACATCCGTAACCATACACACAAAATATTTATCAAAACAATTAACATTACAAATCTCCTTTTAAAATAATTTATTTCACTGATTTCTGTTTAAATGGTACTGTCTTACAACATACATTATTCAACAAAGATGTGCTGAACAGACTCTAAAATAAGAAACACTTAAATTAAGCAATTGTCTCTGATTAGAATTTTGATTTCACCCACATCCTAACCTGTAAACGTTTGCTGGAATACACGTCTGTTGTAGGCTTGATTTTTGTGCTTACAAAAACAGCATCAAGTTTCCAGATGTTGAAAAGAACAAGTTATTGTATGGTAAGTTTGCATTCAGTTCAACATACAAGGCAACCAAATGATTCTGTCGTTAACGTTAGCATCATGTATATTTTAGTTCACTGCACTAAACATTTAAACTAAAACTTCAAAACCACGTAATCTCTTAAGTGACTAACATTTAAAAGGCAAGCAGTAATACCCCGAAAGCTTACGAAGGACGTGGGCACACAGCTAAGATGGGGGGTCACTGGACAAAGGCTGCGGGTGTGTGTATGGCTGCTTCTTTTTGTAGGAAGGCCACCTGCAGACAGGGCAGCAGTGCCGGCCCCCGGCCAGCCACATCACGATGCAATTCTGGTGGAACACGTGGCCGCAGGGCAGCCCCATGAGGAGGCAGCCGCGCGCGAAATTCTCCAGACACACCACACACTCAGTACAGTGCAACATCTCAGCGGGCCAGGCTGACCAGTCCGGCTCCATGTCACCTGCGGAGCTGTACGAGCCATAGGACCTCACCTTCCGCTCGCATGGCTCGTGATGACAATATTTGTTGGCACATGGACAGGGCTCGGCGCCGCACCGACGCTCTCCTTCACTGCACCTGTGACACGTGCTCAGCTCATCGTCCTCCGAGGCTTCTCTGTCGCTGCTGAACACCTCTTTGTTCTCACTGTCAGAGTCACTCTCGCTGTCTGGAAAGGTTTCCAGCATCTCCTCATCAGAATGGGCGGCGAGGCATTTAAACCTCCACATTGGTAAGTTTTTTATGTAATCAGTTGGTATCAGAGGGTGAAGCCAGAGATCAGGGAAGGCCAACCGCTCCAAGAACAAATCCGGGTCTTCATCCCAATCTGAGTCAAAAGGAAAGTGTTGAAAAGAAGCAATAGGATGAAACAAGTAGCTGGTGTACCAGTCCCACAGACTCGACAGCCACTCCAGATTATTAGCATTCACTTCATCAGTGTTGTTATTGCGTCTTCGCTTCTTCTCAAAGTAATCAATTAGTAAACCATGACCAAGGTATGTGCTGAGGAAGAGGGCTGGATGTGAAGAGTAGAACATCCAATCGGCTCTTACCCAAGAAGCCAAAGTAGTTGTGTTAGAGTACCTGAAGAGTTTTAAGCTGTACTCATAAAAGCTGTCTAGGTAGGGTAGTTGCAAAAAACCTAACACTGGTAGCCAGGAAATAATTAATAGTGAATTATACGTCCCTAAAGTGCTTATAAGAACCACAAAACGCTTTATAGTGGCGCCTTGTGTAATAAACAGGTCCATCCAAGCCATCAGATTAACCAAAACTAAGCTTAAAACAAATAAATCGTTAACTTCTGGCTGTAACGAGCGCAAAAAGGAATCCATGGCACGCAGTGATATAAATTCACCAGTGTTATTTCCATACCTGTAAATCCCCTCAGGAGTCCTAAGTATGTACGATGGTGTCTTGTAGACACCAATTTCTGTCATGTAGCTTTTATTGTCCCAGTTTTCCACATTCACAAAAATAAACTCTACTCTTCCAGTAAACTTTACACTGAGTGCAGAGAAGAACGCCGGGGGCTGGTCGAGGTTGGCAAACAGGTATATTTTCACCCGGTACTGGTCACTTTTGTTCCACTCTTCTTTTAAGTGCTCAGAGTTGTAGATGGTTTTGATCCGAGAAGCAGCGTGGGCTGTGATCCATTTGAAAATGTGCTCCACTTCGATCCTGCGCCCGCTGTATTCCTTGAGCATGACCTTTCCCTTGGAGGTACTGGTTTGTGGAACTGACATGATGAGCGTGGACTTCAGCCAACCCCTCCTCTTGCAGTATCTACAAAGGAAACAGCAGGTTAGATCACACCGTTTCATAACCCTGGAGCTGAGTCCCTAAATTTGTGTTCTGAGCCCAAAAATGAGACATGCTGAGAACCTGCTGCATTCTGACACTGACACATGTCCACTGCCTACTGTGGCCATTTTGGCAAACAGGCTCAGGGGTGAGGTGAGAGAGCTCACCACAAACCAGTGCAGCAGGAAGCAGACACATTCCACAGGATTATGTGGGCTAAAAGAATATCCACAGTATCTGGAAGGGAGATGGGATAAACCCCAAATCCACACCTAAAAGAAGCTCTTCATGACTGCAGCCTGAGTCATGGTCCAGACCCTTGTAAGTATGAGATGAATCTGATGAGTCAGAAGATCCCTTAGCTCATGCATCCTTCCTACCAGTATCACTACATCCAATTTATCCAGTCCTCCTTTGAGGAAATGCCTGACAAGTGTCAGCCATCAAAGCCTGACAGAGCCAACAGGCACACAAACTGTCTCCAAGAACCCTGCACATGGAAATTGAGCCTCACTCACCACCCATCTTACCTACACCCTCCCTGGTTTTGGTCTGTCAACATGTGTTTAAACAATTACAACTCCCCACTTCAGGAATTTGAGTGTAACATTTTCAGAAAGAGCTGTAAGGTATTACCCTGCTAATAAAGGTTCCCTGACTACTGCAGTGCGCAGTGTTCTTCTGAATTTCAGCTCCAACCTCACAAAAACTATTCATGAGGGTTTATTCAACATTTTTTGTATTAAAAAAAGAATTCATTTATAATATAGTATTTAATCAGAACATTACAACTACTTAGGAGCTGTGCAAAGAGAAACACTGCTGCATTTTTAAGATGTTCAAATACCAGAGTTTTGATTATACAAGATTATTTCGCATTAGCACTACAAAGCCTAAGAATTTCCTCTCATGCTTAACTTTGAGATTTCTGTAAACATTTAGGACTTAAGCTGTGTAAGATGTGCATATCCATACATGCCACTGGAATTCTAGACAAAGTCTCCTGTCATGTAAAGCAAAGCTTCTTTTTACAGCAGCAGAAAATATTAACAGCTTCTTTGGCTCTGCTCTTCTTCCTTGTCTGAAATCAGATGCAAACACAGTGACTCCTGCACTGCACACTGTATGTTGTCCAAGGGTGTGTGCCAGTTTATATATAAACATACATTTAACAGGAACAGGATTTGTCAGTAATTCTGAGGAGCAGGCACTGTTTGCAAGGTTCATGCTAACCTGTGTTCCCCCTTTCCAGATGGTGATACAGCAGCTCTACAATGGCATATTTGGCTTTGATCTAAGCAAGCACAGTTCCTGTCCCTGAATGCCTGGACTGTAAGGCCAAACTCTCCAGTTCATTCCCTTCCATATTCCACTCTCCACAGCCTGATCATGCATTTCCCACACGATGCTTTAGGAAGCTGCAGAGCTGTGTTTATGAGGCTGATAAATAATGTAATGCAGAATTCTGAGCAGACTTTAGTAGAGATAAAAACATGAATAAAGCCACCTTCTGTCACAGCTACTTTCACAACACAGCAAGCCCTGCTGCCAGAACACAGCTGAGCTTGAAGATATTCTTGGGATTCAGATAACCCTTTAAGGATATACCTGGGGTCACTGGAACAGTTAAAAGTGCCGGTACGTATGCCGAATCTTGATACTTTCTTCACCATTTTCTCCCAGTGGACTTTACCCACCAGTGGGCTCCTGTCGTTTGCTATGACCTGTTGCCAAAAGGAAATACTAGTTTAGTATCACAGTCAGTTTGCTTCCTGAAATGAAGAGCAAGTTCCATAAAAAGAGAGAGCTAGTCACGCCTGATACTGCATTCCCCTTCTCTCAGGACATGGAGTAGGTGTAGGAATCACCCTAAATGTCTCTGGAGGGTGAAGCTCTAAGACAGAAATGCAGTTTCTGCAGAAAGACAGAAGTGCACCATCATGTTAGGTACCTGTCAAGATACTAAAATGAGTGGCAGTTAACAAAAACCTTGCGAAAATAACAAAACTATCATAACCAGTTCATAGTAGGGAAGAACAGAAGTGGGTGCAGCAGGTTCCTCTTCATTGCAGTAAGAAAAAGATCATTATTTTATTACAATTATCCATCAAAAGTTACAACATATCAAAGAAATGTTGTCTCAGGGCAAGTAAAATGAGTCAGAACACACGTACCTGGGACCAGATTGAACTGCCACCAGCCATTCCCGAGCAGTGGAAACCAGTGATTAAACTCCCAGATAATGCCTAAAAATCCTGACTCCTTCCAGCTTTGCCAGTGACTCACTCTGTAACTTTACGTGACTGTTGCACCAACTCCAATGTCCCATCTGCCATTTCATGATGATAATTCACTGTGATATATCCCAGCGTTTAATTTGTTCTAACCCAGTGTATTAAAGTCGTACTTCAGGTTACCTCGCCGTGAGCTGCTGCTGGCACAGATGACAAAGAAGCAGCACTCATCTCCCACTTGTAACTGTACAGGGAAGGGAAAAAAAGCCCACAAGAAAAAGAACACCCTGCCTGTGCCTGCAGCTGGCAGGTAATTTTGAATGACATGACTGATCATGCATTATTCTGTTACTATTCCATGACTTTATCTATTTTAGCAACGCCTCACATGCCTCTGCAGGCTTAATGGCAACCACTTAAAATACATTTTTAAATTAAATTTTGAAACTTCCATTTGTTAGATATTTGTTTACCCACCATTAAACTTCTCCCAATCATCTTCTGATTTAATAACCTCAAATGTCAGCTTGCCCCTGAAGTTCCTTTGTCACCATGACTAACAGCTCTCTATGTACAGACCTGGGAAGTCTGTTTGGCCTTTGAGACTCAACAATATTATCTGCTTTGTGGTAAGTAACATGCTCTCAGAAACTTAAAATAATTCACTAAGCAGAACGTTCTACATAGGGAGACAAACTGAAGTCACAGATTCCCATTCCACTGAGCCCAAAATGTTTAAATAAAACCAGAGGTGAACATCTAGGTAAGAATCCTTCACGTTACTCTCAAAACACATTACATAGAAAAGCTTTTTGATAAGCTAAATGTAACCTTCAAGCACCAGGACAACCAGCTGGGAAATCTGTTGTATTGCTGAGGCCTCTTTACATCACCCAGCGTAACTGAAGCAATTCCTTTGGGTATTTTAAACTTCTTCTTTTCATACACTTCAATTAAAAGAGACCAAATGCCTAAAGACACCTTTAAAGCCAGAATATCCTTGGTGCTACCACTGAGAGCATGTTAATTTTATGTGCAGGAAGACAGATCCTGCTCACTGTTTCTTCTCTCTGACACTAAAATATTCACTTAAAGTGTCAAGAGAAGGAGATTTGTTGCAAATACGGTCGCCACTATGTTTTACTGTCATCTGGCTGTTTGTGCTGGTGGATTTTTAATGCCAGTTTAATTCCTTTCCTATGAAAAAGTTTCCTTTTGGAGAAGTTATTTATGCTGAAGGACAACAACAGAGCTAGCAGTCTGTGTTTTGTAACTACACAGAGGAACCCTACTGTGGTTTTGCACCCTGAAGCCTTGTAAAATTTCTTGGGCTCGTGCTTTTTTATCTCATTATGGAAAAAAATCCAAACAAATATGTCCATTGCAGCTGCTCCTTGCAGGCAACACCCACTTACAGCACTGGGAGTTCACCACATGGAGGCAAGGGCTTGTATTTTGGAAAGCAGTCACCACCTCTGTGGATGAGGGAGTCCAAAAAATTACTGCAGGTTAAGCAATCACAATGTAATTCAACTAAAAATAACCTGCAAACACTTGTAACAGATTTTATTTAAGGAGTGTGAATTTGGGTAAGTTAAGAAATGCAGCTTAAAAACCTGTGACTGAGGAGTCCAGGAATTTCAGTGTGGAAGAGGCCTGGAAGTTCTTCAAGCCCACGGTGCTAAAGTTATCAGGATTTTATATTTCAAGGGGAAAAAAAAAAGGGTTGTCAAGTCCTGCACTTCTTCCAAGCAATCCCTTTCAAAGAGATGTCAGAAATAATTTGACAGTCTACAAGGATTTTAAAAAAAGGTCAAAAAGAAGAGCTATGAAAGAAAGATATGCAAGGAAAAAAAAGTAAGGAGAAATGAGTGATTCAAGTTAGACCATATAAAGACTATTACAAGCTGTACCAAAAGGTTCTTCAGTCATATGAAAAGGAACAGAACTGGGGTAAAAGCAGCAGGATCACCACACAATGAAGACAGGATAGAAATGTAAGATAATTTTCTTTTTAAAGTTAAATTAACGCTGTGACTCAGCTTTCAGTGAAGAGGAGTTGGCTGGCCATGGATCAGCAAATTCATGGGGAGAGACTGTACCACCTGAAGATGGAAACAAAACTCAAATGACTTGACACACTTATACCAGAACAAGCAGGAAACCTCCATCCCAGAACTGTAACACAAGCACACAAAATCACAGGAGAACTTTTGAAGATTTCTTATAATCCCCTGTCAGACTAACTTACATTTTGACAGGAGAATAACAAGTTAGTAGCTATATTTAAAAGCAAATGGGAAAAAAAATCCCACCAGTTTGACCTCACTAGGGTGCAAAACTACAGAACAAATTCCAATGTTGCAGAGATAGGTCCATTTTCCATCTCATTCCAGCACTCCCATTACTGAAGATGTATCATTCCTGAGTGAGAGCTAAACATTCATCTTTTCCTGGAGAAAAAGAACCGAGTTTCAAGAGAAGGGAAATGTAGTATTCTGCTTGTAGTTTGGTAGAGGATCATGAATTACACCACATGGAAAATTTACATGAGAACTAGAGATGAGCTTTTATAGCGAGTTTAAAAAAAAAAAAAAGGGTTTTAAAGTGAGCAAGAAATTGGCCACGGCAAGAAGACATCAAAATGCCAGCAAGGTGCTAACAGACTTCTTAATAGATTTACCTCAGAGCTCAGTTCAGCAGATATTCCTGCTAATGCCCTTCCTGCGGGAACCTGAAGTCTCCCAAAGCCATTTGTAGATGACATAAAAGTGGAAGCACATCTATGTAGGAAAGAGGATTATAACACCATGTGGGAAGAGCTGCACAAATCTTGTAATGCAGAGTGTCACACGTGAAATTGAGTTCGGTAATGAACAGGACACTTGGGGAGTTCATCAGTCAGGAATGGCGATGGGAAGGAAAGCCTGGGGCTATTAGTTGCTCTACAAGAAAACATGAGCCATCAATATTCACTGGCTGCAAAATCAGCAAAGCTCAGGGTATTTTATACCCGACAAAACAGACTGGTGGATTGCCCTCACATGCTGGGAGGAGTGGGGCTGACACAGGAGCCAGTGAAACAAAAAGGTGATGACAATTTATGCCAAATAGGAGCAAATCAGCCATGAATACACCCAAGCCACAGGTCAGACACACACTCCCAAAAAGAGAACAGCCAGTAGGAGTATTCAGACAACTTACAATATAAGAGAGACAGCAGATACTCCACAGTCCAGCACAGTTGAAATAGTTCATCAAGAAGGTCCCTTTCAATCATACACTCCATTTAATGTTACAGAAATAAAGCCCAAGCTCACAGGAGAAGGAATCTTTTAGATCAGCCAGCACAGCTGAGGAACAAACACCACCCTTGGAGGAACAGAAACCCTTCCAGCTTCTCTTATTATTAGCTGTGTTCACAATATGTAATGTATCACATGTCAGAGAGTGACAGGTAAGACAATGAGGGTGACTCAATTAATCCATTAATCATCTTAATGGGCTAAGAGAACCCAATAGGATCATAGTAACCAGGCATTTAACAACTTCACAGGATGGAATAGATCTGCTCCCTACACTACACCCAAAACAGGCCAGAGGGCTGGCTCTGACTGCAGGGTCTGAATTACCATCTCTGATTTAATAACTTCTTCAGTAGAAGAAGATGCTGGAGAGAAGAACACCCACAAACTTCCTCTGAAGTCTGAAACAGAAGCTTCCTCATACTCCATCTGTGAATCTGGGAGGACAACACCAAAGCCCAGGAGATTCTCAACTGAAATACTGAAATACTGCAGGTTAAGTTATGCCATCAAGATGTGCAAAATAAACACGGAAAGATGGGATTTTGGCAATGGCCTTCATTTCTACATGTTCTGATTGAGTTTTCTTGTTTAGTTTCCACAAATCCCAAAAGAGGTGGCTTCCAGGTGCCACAGAAAACAAAATGCAAATAAAATTTGGCTATGGTCATACAATACTGAAATTGCTGAAATCCTGATGATTTCAACAGACATTTGAATAGGGAGTTTTTGCACTGGAAGAGTTCTCCTGACATTGAAGTATACAGAATTATCCCAAAAGAGGTTAATCAAGAAAGTAATTAATAGAATCGTTTTGATCTGTGTGTTAAAGCAGTCATAGTTATGTCATTAAAGAAGCAAACAGACTTGAAGAGCAAATACCCCAGGGACAGAAAGACACAAAAAACACAACAAAGTCAGCAAGGCACTTTGCCTCTCTTGGCTAATCTAAACCCAAAGCATATTGGGTAGGTGTGCCAATATTGCAATGGCCACTTCAGAACCATCACTGATCCAGCTGCTCCTTAATTTCCAGTTATCATTAAGCATTTTCAAAGAAACATACATTGTTAAAACACAATTAAAAATATGACTGAAATTGAAGAGGCTCAAAGGAAACAGCTGATGTTGAGAGTTTGCTGTAACAATGCAATAAGCAAAGACAGACTCCTCTTCAGGTACCCGTGAAGTACTTGAGCATGACATGACAATAACCTCACTCGAGCATTCTCCTGTTTTCCCTGCATTTAAATCAGATCTTGTTCAATCTCTTTCAGGCAGGTATGCAGAGATCTCAAAGCAGGTCACTGTAACAAGATTTGGTCTCAGGAAGTTCTGAAGCTCCCTCACAACTAAAAATGTTAAAATATCACAAAGCATGAGAATGAGTCAGAGATGGGCAAATGTAGAACAAGCACTTCATGGTATTCCAGCTCTCATTATTTTAACTAATTCTGGCTGGGATAGCAGGTATCAGGAACACCTGCTCATACCAAGAGCACAGGATTTTGGATAGTCAAAACTTGGTTTGACAGTTTAGCTACAAAGACAACAACTCCAAGGGCTCCTCAGCTCTGGGCACTAGGGCACTGTGACAGGCTTTGAACCATCAGGAAGAGCAAAACCTATGAAGGAAGAGACACCATTCCCTGCTGCACATACACACACGTACAGGGAATTCTCTAAGGAGCCCTCAGTCCTCACCCGACCTCAGCGAGTCACTCTCTGCATGAGGGAATACAGACATTTAAATTGGAAAAACCTATGGTTTTGCCAAAGGCAAAACTGATTTCTAACTGATTTAATGAACTGGTAGGGTTGTATGTACGTGAGAACTGTCAGTCTGGTTCAGCAGTTTCCAGTTTGAGACACACACAGACTCCTCGTGCCTGCAGAGGGTAAACGAGCAGAGAAAGCCCAATACTACTCTAAAGAGTCCATGCACTCTGGAGGATTTTCAGGGCTTCGCAAAGATTTAAAGGTTCAAAAACTCTTGTCTATTAATTAACTAATTAATTCTTATGTGCTTTTCACAGAACCCTTTCTAATCAACAACTATGTTCCCATAGATAAATGAGAAGTAAAAATAATTGGACAATTCTCATTTGGAATACAATTAATTATAAATGGACTAGTGAGTTATTTACTAAAAGCTTGGAAAAAAGCTCACTTATTCCAGAGAATGTCAATAAGTTTCTACATGACTGTCTGCAATTTTATTAACTCTGAGACATCTTACTGTGTTTATTATTTGTCACTGTGCTGATGGAACTGAATTTCTGCATAATTATTGCTCCCTAAGAATTCCCAAACTGGTTCTGAATCAGTCCACATGGACTGAAGGTACCTGGGGATCTTTTGCTTTTCTGAGATTTTGAGAAATCAGATCAAAATAGGCAAAGACAAAGGACTACATCCATCATAGCACACAAAAATTAAACAGCTCAAAAACATGCACTTTCTCAGGGGAGGTGGGGTGATCTGTGCACTGATCTGAACAGCTCAGTTAAGCTGTCAGTTAAGTCAGAGGTTGAGAATAAATGAGCTTCTATAATGAATTAACACTGATACTCAGGCAACATGAGAACTATTACATTCCAGCTGATGGTATTCTGCACCCTCGGCTGGATATGAAGCCTCTCAAGCAGGAAACTGAAAGTTCAAATCAGGTGTCCTGTGGTAAATGATCCTGCAGGGCTGTTGGAAAAGACACAAATACTGAATGATGTATTTTAAACAAATGGAGTGTTTCTACTTCATTTCCTTTCAGCAAGAACAGCTGATCACCTGGCAAAACCCAAAAGGCAAATATGAAAATTACTCATCCTACATGCAAGCAAAAGAAAGAATGAACAAACCACCAGCACCACAAAACTGCAGGCACATCCCTTGCTCTGTGACTACACCACTTGAGGTAGAAGCTGAGATGCAGAATAAGACTGCAGCATTTGATATCCCTAACAATGGTCTTTGCACTTCCACCAAATACAATCAAAACATTTGTCCCCATAATTCAATGCCAGGAAGAAAGTTCTCTTGACTTCTCCCTACCACAATGTTACAGTAGAGACTTTTAAAATTAAAATATACATTAGTCATAGAATCATAGAATGGATTGGATTGGAAAAGACCTCCAAGATCATCAAGTCCAACCCTTGGTCCAACTCCAGTCCCTT
>JAWWEV010000134.1:68079161-68090637 GCA_035583235.1 Hafferia zeledoni
GACTGGAGTTGGCCCAAGGGTTGGACTTGATGATCTGGGAGGTCTTTTCCAACCCAATCCATTCTATGATTCTATGAGTTCCAGGCTCAAGAGTAACTGGGATCTGAGTGTTTTCATAGGTAAATACTAACAATTCTTTGAGGTTATACTGAAGTGGTGCTATGTGTAACTTTCAGGCTGTTGCTTTTCTCTCTCTGTGTTCTTTTTCATGAAGTAGTTCTGGTTTGAGGGAGTCCTGTGCTTGGTTTTCTGGCACATTCCTGTGATAGTTTCACATCACAGCAGCCTCTGTTGGCAGGGCCTAAACACTTGCTTTGAGGTGCACCTGGTAATCTTGTTAGGAAGATGCTTGTAAATGCACTTTTTCACCTGGACAAAGATATACAACATTACCCAGTACTGATTTATCCTTTGGGAGTCTCATTTAAGCTTTGTTAGTTATGATAGTCTGTTAAAGCATAATTTAACAATACTGTGATGAAGAAACAAAGTACTTAATGCTGCATTATTGGGCAGAATGTCCATGGAACTTTCATTTTTTGCTTGTCTGTATGACCAACCCTCACAGAGAGCTCAAACTTTGTAGTAATGGCTGTAATCCACATGTCACTTATCCAAAGCTTAAGGATGCATCTGTCTCAAATCCTTGCTGCTGTATCTAAACCAATTAACTGGAGTAAAATTCCATCCTTATTACCAGCTTGAAGCCTGAAATAAATCTGTGTAATCTTGTCCTAAGTTTTTAACTTTCCTATTCTGCTTTAGCCAGGGGACTTTTACACAAATACACTTTCAGGTTTGGCCAAACCTTCTTCATTTAAATCCTCTGAGGTAGAACAACCCCAGGTATGTTCAGGGTGTGAATGTTCAGTGGGAATTGGTGATAGTATTTCTTAGGAGCCAAAGAAAACAACACATGCAAGCTTAAAGAAGTTTAGGCTTGAGTCTAATCTCCAAATTGCTGTTTCAGTTGTTATGGGAATGGAGTTTTCCCAATGTTGTTTCTGTCCTGCTGTTTTATCTACTATTTTTATTTGAAAAGGAATAGATGTAAATAAAAGCGGTTTTTAAATTTGAAGTGTGTGGTTTTGTAAAACAGTAGAAGGACCTGACTAATCCTTGTCTGCTGTGCCTGTTGAGTGTCAGAAGGGCTTTTTCAGTGAGGTCTTAAAAAATGAGCTCAACCTGCTGTATTCAGTGTGCTCCTTCCTCTGGATTTTCTGTCTCAGTTCTGTGGTGTTTGCATCATAAGACTGAAAGCAGAGGGAGCTGCACAAGTCCCCAGTTCTGCCTGTAACAAAGGACGCAGTTTTATGAAGTTCTGAGCACAGTTTAGGGTTGTCTCCTTTAATACAAACCTGGCTGATCTTTTTTTTTAGTGCAAAAAGTTTGAGTTTTGTTAATTTTCCCCAACTGTAGTATCTCAAGGGAACTACCTGCAAATGTGTCTTGGCCTGTTTGTCAGATGAATACGTGAAATGTTTAAATCCAGGTGGAATTCAGCATTTCCCTGAACAGCAACGTTTGAAGGAAATCTTCCATATGTGCTAAATGCCATTTCCCTGTGCTGCTGGAAAATATCTTTGAAACCTGCCAGCAAAGTCTTTGTTGGGATCCCACTCCCATAACCTGGAATTGCCCTCCCCCATCCCTTCACCATAATATGCTTAAGCTTAAACCAATAAAAGTAATTAATTGTAATTGATGTAGTGAGTTGATTCTCAACACATTTCTGGACAAAATTCTGCTGCTTCCAAAATAAAACACTCATTAGAATATCAAGAAGCACAGCCCTTGCCTTGATTCATGAGGTTTGAGTTTTGTGTCTCACTTATTTCAAAGACAGATCAGCATATCCAGAGACTGCTCGTGGTGTTCCAGCTGTGAGAGCTCAGGCACAGATAAATGTAACTCCTCATTTTGGTGCCTGGTTTGAGATTGGGAAACGTGCTCATACTGGTGCCAATTTTGTGTGACACAGCCCTGTGACAGCTGTTGTTGCATGTGGAATCAACAAACTTCCTCCTCAGCAAGCCTGGATTGTGAAAGAACTTGCTGTGTTATCTGTTTGTGGCAATTTCAGATTAAATTTCTTTTTTCCCGTGTTCAGGCGGGATTATACCCACACATAAAGTTTAGTCTAGTCAGGTGTTAAGTTATTGTAGTCATTGCTTGTGAGCTTGGATGGGCCCTAGATTTGTCTGCCTACAGAGTTCACTCTGAGAACAGGAACCCTTAAGCAAAATGAAGTTAAAATTTGGCATCAAATACATCAAAGTCTGAAATACCAAAGCTTTGTGTGTTGCTTCTTAGTTAGTAGTTCCTGGAAAGTTTATCTAATAAGCTAAACCTTTTCTCATAGTGGTTCAACGTGGATCACATGCTGCTGATCCATGAGAGGCTGCCCTTTCTTCCAGAGAGTGTTTTCTCCTTTGAAAGGGACTGTTTGTGTCCAGTTTTTTCTGTATTGTGCAGCATTTGCTTCCAGAACTCACCGTGTCTCTGTTGTTCAGGTACCTCTCTCAGCAGTGTCCCTGTAAATCACCCACTG
Source organism: Hafferia zeledoni (assembly GCA_035583235.1). Classification (NCBI taxonomy): domain Eukaryota; kingdom Metazoa; phylum Chordata; class Aves; order Passeriformes; family Thamnophilidae; genus Hafferia; species Hafferia zeledoni. The sequence continues at coordinate 68,081,713 of JAWWEV010000134.1, forward strand.
CTGGAATGATTTGAATTCATCTCGAAGCTGTTGAATGGGGTGGTAAATGTTTTCCCTCTAGCAGGAATCTGTCTGAGTAGGGGTTCATTTAGGAAAGTAAGTGGAGTAAGTGGTGGCTCCTTTAATTTTCCCCCCTGAATTTTAAGCCTGTTATAAGGCCAACATTTTAATTAATGTTTTGGGAAAGCAAACTTTTACATAAGTTAATGTTTGTTTCATATAAAAACTTGTATGTGAAGGAACTGAAAGCCTTTGCTGAACTTCATTTCACTGTGAAGAATGGGGCTAAATAAATACAGAGTCTTTGCAAGTGGAGCTTTATCTTGTGTACAAACAGACTTAACAGGGAAGGCAAACAAATATTTGTATTTTGGGTCAGAATTCAGAAGGGAGGAATGCACAAAGTAGTCTCAGCTGAGAAACTGAGGAATATAAATGTCCTAAATCATCATCCTTCTTCATACCATGTTGTTATAAATAACATGGAAGGTTGGATGTTTGTTGAAATGGTCTGTCTTGTGTTTGTGTGCATATTTAAGTCCCTCACATTCTTGCAATTATTGGTAATGTGCTTTATGTTGTATCATTGGTGTATTCAGCACATAATAATCTATATTTTGGCCCTTGGCTTACTAATTAGGCTCTGTAAAAAGGATTTGTTTCACAGCAATATTAACTGACACTCAGGTTATTTTGTGCTTTGCAGGTTTTAAGCTTTCTGCAGTTTTCAACTTAGAGAATTTATTTTAACTTTTGCAATCTTACTAAACCCCACATGCTGTCAGTTATCATACTGTTAGCATTTAGGAAACAAAACTGGGGGGTGTGCAGGCACCAGCAGATCATCCCTGCGTGGCACTTACGAAATATAAGCCAAAGGCAAGTGGTAATTTGTTCTGACATGTGACAGTCACTCACTGTAATATGTGCAGTCAGTCCCTGAAGCTCCTCAGGACCCAGAGCTGTGGAATCCCACATGTCATACACACCTCAGAAATTCTTTAAAACAAAACAGAAGGTTTTGGAATGAGAGCCCAGTAAAGAGCAAGTTAATCAGAGAATGACTGAGGGGAAGTAAAAAACTTGAGGCCCTCGTGTTGTGTGACATGACTGGATTTGTTATCTTCTTTCATGGGAATTAAAAATCTGATTTATGGTGGGGTTTTGAAAAGGTTCACAGGGCTCATAGATTTGTCATTTCAGAAGAAAATGAGTATTTTGTGAGGTCACTCAGCTAATGAGCTCCACCACCTCTGCCCCCAAGCAGTGAGGAGGATGTGGCAATGTTTGAGGCTGAATTCAGCTTTAATGGTTGGTAACTGCCCAGAAGAATAAGGTTTCTGCTAACAGGGTTATACAGCTTAAAGTCAATTATTTTGAGATTTCTGATGATCTCCACCCTGGAAACTACGTACCAAAAGCAAGTCTGTGTGTTTAAATGCTGCCTCTGATGTTCCTTTAGTGCATTGGTGATGGATTTGTGTTCCCTGGACACTGATACCAGAATCGGCAATGCTGGTGAGCTTTGAAGGATTCAAATGGTTGGCACAAATAAGAACAGTGTTATTTAGTCTTCAAGATGCTTAAGTTTTTTCAAGATACAGCCTAAAGATGAGCAGCATGACAAGGAGCTGACTGGTTAAGACACCCAAGTGAAATGCTAAATGTGAGACTTGAATGAATGGTAGTATTTTAAATGCTCACTCTGCTCCACCATCTCAGGAAGATGGAAGAGACAGTTTGCTACACTAAGGTTGGTGTTTTACTGGAAGTTTGCTGAGGGGCCTGCAGGGAGTGGTGTCTTTGGAGCCGTGTGTGCAGGGCTGAAAGGCTGCCCCTTCCTCCCGGTGGCACAGAGCAACGCCAGAGGAGATGGCAAGGTGCTAATGGAGGAAATGAGTAAGTGGTGAGTAACAGGAAGGTGCAGGGAGAGGCTGAGCTGTGCACAGGAAGGCAGTGGTGCCAGCTCTGTGTTATCTGCTGGGACAGAGCCCTGTGTTTGTGCAGGTTGGTGTTCCCCTGCTGTGCAGGGCTGTGGGTTATCACCAAGCTGCAGCTGAAGCTCCGCTGTTGGCACTGAACTCCTGATTCCTGAAGTTCCTGCTTGGGAGAGAGCCCTTGAGAAGGAGTTATAATCATCACATCAGGCAGCAAGCAAGGCACTGACTTCCAGACTTCTTATTCTGCAGGAGCTTTGTTTTAGGCACTGAGTGAGGATTTTATTAAAATTAACCTGCCTGCCTTCATCATGTTAGTGGTTAAAATCCTGGTTTGTATCCTGGATTGGAACAAATGTTGCTCTCCTGCTGCCAGGAGGAGCTTTGCCAAGCAGTGCCAAGTGTTACCAAAGAGTCACTGTGACAATATCTTTAGTTATTCCTGGAATATGTCCATAGGCCACTGGCCTAAAAATACACAGCAATGGGATCATCTGGGTTAGATCTGTAAGAGATCCCTTGGACCTTCAAAGCTCAGGCTGTTGCTGGGATGTTGAGGTCTTCAGAGATTTGGATGTCATTGTTGTTTGGGGGTGGGGAGAAGTGACTTTTTCCTTTTCAGCATTGTCTACTCCCCCAGCTATGGGAAAAAAATTTGAATTAGAGCTTTTCCTTCCAATTTGGTGTGTTATAGTGACAGTGATGCATTGGTAACAGTGTCTTGATTCTGCTGTACACAATTCTGTCTTCTGTTCTCTGCACATTTTCAGTTTTAACTAGATTTCTAACTTTCTAGCTAGACTTGTAACTTGCCAGTGTAATTCCTTACAGTGAATAATACTCAGACTTGAAACGAGCAAGCCAAAGAATTTGTTCTTCCCTGCACAGGAGATAAGGAAGCAGCTGACATATATATTTCACTCTGGAGGTAATTGAGGACCAGCTCAGTAATAGGCAGAAGGCATCAGGGTGGAAACACAGGTGTCCTGCATAATTAAAGAAAAATGATGTGGGGTGATTTGTTCCAGCCCATTGACTGTTAATTTGTGTGTTTCAGAACTTTGACTCGGACATCAGCAGCGTGGGGATAGATGGGTGCTGGCAGGCTGACAGCCAGAGGATCCTCAACGAGGTGATGGTGGAGCACTTCTTCCGGCAGGGAATGTTGGATGTGGCCGAGGAGCTTTGTCAGGTAACGATCAGTGTGGGTGTTGGAGGTTGTCAGCTGTGGAAAATGATGCTTTGTGTTAACTTCGTGTTTGACTGTTCCAGGTCAGTATTTAAACTGTCAGAAAACCAGCATATCAATCCCATTGTTTTTCATGCCTTCACTAAAAACTGCCCCGTTTTTTTTCTGTTTTTTCCCCAGGAATCTGGTCTGTCAATAGATCAAAGTCAAAAAGAACCATTTGTGGAGTTAAATCGAATATTGGAAGCATTAAAAGTTAGAGTTTTGAGACCTGCACTAGAGTAAGTTTAATAATAAGTTTAATAAATTTTTTCCTCTTTTTTTTAATGCTTTTAACAAAAGGGACACCTGTTAGTGAGATTTCTTCTGAACAAAACAGTTCAATTAATGCAAGTCATTGCATGGGTAATGCTGCTCAGACCAAACCGAGTGTGGGGATTGGGAATATCTGAGATCTCTCTGTCAGCCTTAGACCAGGGTATTTGCTCGACCTTAGTGGACTTTACAACCATTAGACAGTAAGGTGGTGCTAAAAGCAACAGTGAGGAAGGAAAGGTGGTGAAATGTCTCATGGGCTGCTGCTTTGTGATTTACAGTAGTGGATACACAGTGCCATTTCAGAGTAGCTTTTAATTCAAAAAGAAGGAAACCTGAATAAACCCTCAGCTTAATTTTTTTTAAGCTTTCATAAGCCCATGTTGGTCTCAGAAATAAGAAAAAAAACCAACCACAAAACAAACAAACCAAACCCAACCAAACAAAAGCTCTGAAGTGACCTTTTAAAAACTGAAACAGTGAAACAAAAGCAGATTCAAAATTTTTATGTTTCATTCCAGAGCATAATTGACATACTTAAGATACCTTTTTTGCATTACTCATTTAGGTACATTTTCATATTAACAGACGTTTTCTTTTCCCTTTAACGTGAACCAGCAGAGGTGTGTCAGTTCAGTCCTGACTGGCATCGGAGTGCAGGGACACTCTGATACTCAAAGCCTGGTGTTCATCCACTAAGTCCTGGATTATGGCTCTGGGTCATGCAAAGTTTGACCTAAATAGTTGGCCTTGAATGTGGTTGCAGAGGTGGAAAGGTAGGGTGGTTTATTGCCAAATTGAAGAGAAGCAAACACTGCTGTTACAACTGAAACAGGATTTACTGTCAGCTGCACCACGTATTTCTTACAGTTCAAATAGTAACAGAGCTGTTGTAAAGGATAATCCCTGAGGAACAGTAATTTGCTGTTATATCTGTTCCACTGAAGGCACTAAATTCATTTTAGCTCCAGTTTGCAGTGCTTTATGCCTTGCCCGTTGCTACTTGGTTGTATCTTACAGTTTCTGCAATGTGTTAAATATTTGTCAAACAAAGGAGAAGGCACGATTGTCCTTCAAAGGAATTCTTACTTCAGCTGAATGGGCAGACAATAGGGGGTATTGTCAGCACAGTTTGTGTGTTGTTCTCCCTCCCCCACTCTGTCTTACTTCTGTGTATAATGTTTATTTTGTTTAAACTGGACAGTGCAAAAACTGTCTGCTTCTCTTTGCTGCTGCTGGGCACAGAGGGGGCCTTATTTATAGTGATGCTGATGTAAAAACCATAGTGGGGATGATCACCATGTGACAAAATGTCATGGTTTAAACATGGTTTTAACTCTCTGGCTAAGGAGGTGACCTGTGTGTTTCCATTTCGTTTCCTAGCAGATATGAGTGTTCAGGAGAAGGGATAGAAACCACTCCTGGGTGGATGATCTCCATATGATAGGAGCTTGGAGAGTGGTGCTGTGCTCTTTGAGCTAAATCTGGCATCAGTAAATACATCTCCAGGGGTGCATAAAGCCAGTCCCAGACTGGCCCATGGCAGGGCCAGGCTGCTGACAGTGGTGGTAGAGCAGAAAGGAGTCACACCAGGATGATTAATTGCAGTCCCATGAACCAGGAAGGGCAGTATAGCAGGGTTTATCCATGCAGGATTGTGGAAGGTTGGGATTAAAGCATCCAGTCTCTCTGGCTCTGCCAGTGCTCTGTGCTTGTGCTCAGCTTAACCCTGTGTTGGAAACTAAACAAACACAGGTGGCTCCTGGTCACTACCATGGGAAAGGAGTTGTCAGATAAATGAGTTTTCCAGTAGACTTTCAACTCCATTGAGGTGATGAAGAGAAATTAGTATTTGTGTCTCAGAAAAAAATAGACTCTTAACTATCTTTTTTCATGTTATAGTACAAATTCCAACACTTAAAAATACAATGTTTCAGATTTAAATAGAATATGACTGGCCATAACTGTTTTGTTTTCCCTTGTGGGATTTACAGCTTGGCTTTTGTAGGTGTCCAGTCTGGCCCTGCACTGTAAACTGTATAATCTCTATACCTCTTCAGAATCTCATTAATTTCCAGTGACTTGTCTCACTGTAATTTGGTCATGAGGAGGAGAGATACAGGTGGGTTTTTATCTAGATGGATTCTGGCCCTTTGGAACCCATGCTGGGTCTCCATGTGAAGGTCTGGTGGGAATGACCTGCAGGTTGAAAGCTTTTGGCTGTGAGTTGAGAAGAGATGTTGTATTCTCTTCTGTCTGTGAACAACAAGGTGCACAGTCCTGGTATTTGCTGGGACCTTGTGGTATGATGTGAACTTAATTCAAGGAAGCCTAGCAAAGTTTAAATTCATTTTAATTAAACCCCGTGTGAGAGCTCTGTGTACCTGTGGTTTGAATAGTACACTGTAAACTTTACAAAAAATTCAGATGGATTTGAGTCTCAGAAGTGAAAACACTTAGAGTATCATTTTGAGAGGAGGTGAAAAGACAGGTGATGTGATCACTAAGAGTTTTGGACAGTGGCAGAGAGAGTATGTGGGTTGGATGTTTTAAACTTCCCTTGCTGGTTTTTTGTTTTTCCCTTGGAAGCAGGAACAGCATGTCCCAGGCCAAACACCTCAGGCCTTGTGTCTGTGGTTGCTTTCTTTTGATACAAATCTGTGCTGCCACTCAGAGAGCTAAAAATGGAAAGGCTGCCTAAAAGCTAATTTGGAAAAATAGGCTTGACCTCAGCAAGATGAAATACTCTGTCTTGTGGGTGTGAATATTGGCAGGGAGAGGACGGAGGCTTTTTTGATGCAGTAGAGATTAATATCTCATTGATGGGACTGTGGACAAGCCTTAGTGTTTATTTATAATTTCTCTGTCCTTCAGCTGCTTATTACAGTGTGGTTGTTCATGTCAGGCTCTTGTTTGTGTAGCTGGGATTGAATTATGCCACTATACCTGGTTTAAACTGTGCACACAGATCATAAAAGTACAATTAAAAAATCTTCCCAAACTTAGAAAAACACCCCAAAATCTGGTCACCACCCATGGTTAGTGAGTGTGCTCTTCCCTCCTGGTGGAGATGACAGTGCTGGCAAGTCTTCTGAGGCTGCTCATCTGAAGCTGCTGGAAATGAGGGACAGTGGGGCTTGTTCTTAGTTCAAAGGCTCCATTTTTCTCTGTTTCCTGCTGAAAGGTCACTGTGTCTACAAAGCCTTGTTGCTGAGGTCAGACCACTGGCTCTTCCACCACAGCAAATTCAAAGTGGGTACTTGCTCATTAGTTCTGTATCTTCTGTAAAAATGCTTAATTTTCTTATTTTAGTATTGATTTCAAAGAACAGAAGCCTCACAGACACCCCCCCCTATTTTTTTTTTTTTTTTTAAGGAGCAGAGACTTCCTCGATTTCTTTGCTGGAAAGTGAAAAGCTTTTTGCTTAATGGGGCCCCCACAGTGAAAATAGTAGAACTAATTAACACTAATGAGAAACAGATGCTGGAGAACACTGAAACTTGAGGTTCTTAAGAGAGATTGGATTGATTTAGACCTGAATAAATTGAGTTAAGGGAAAGAAACCAAAACAACACCGAAAGAACCTCCAAAAAAACCCCAAGAAAGGGATGGATGAATTCTAAATAATAAAAAAAACTTTTTATGAAATGCTTTGACTAGTCCAGTTAATTTTACTTGGTGTGTGTTTAAGAATTCTTTCATGTTATTCAAGAGCCAAACATTAGTGTTGTCATGGTGACTCATGGTGACTGAGACACAGCAAGTGAGAAATACTCTTATTGTCCAGGTTGAAAATAACACAGAAAGCAAAGTTTAACTGGGGTAAAGTATGATATTTAGGCTGATTTCCCTTCTCCCAGTGTAAGATCTTGATAAGGGCTGTCTTTGAGGTCCCATGGGTGCAATTCCCCTCTCCAGAGCACATGTATTAACAGGGGCTTGGAGAACAAATTTGGTCAATGAGGCTGTTGGAAAACGTTCTTGAAGGCTTGATCAAACTTCTTTTATGTGCAGCTGAAGAACCATCAGTAATTATTAAAATTAAGATCATTACTAATTTAAATACAATAGATTCAAGCTATTTCAGCCTTTTTTTGTGCCTAATTTAGTTTTGTCTTCCAGCCAATGAGTGTTGAATTTTGCAGAGTTTAACTCTGCAGCAGCACCAGAAGTACCATTGTCCATGTGTTACAAAAGGTCTTGCCTTTTTCTGTGCTCCGTAGAGACTCTCAGAAGTTCAAGGAACAGTCATACTTTCCTTGAAATAGATGGTAGATAATTGTAATAATTTCATACGGTGTAGGCTGACACTTAATTACTCTTGTGTCACGTCCCATTGTGCCTCCTCCTTTCTTCCAGGTGGGCGGTATCCAACAGAGAAATGCTCATGGCACAGAATAGTTCGCTGGAATTTAAACTGCACAGATTATATTTCATTAGTTTATTGATGGGGGGAACAGCAAATCAGAGAGAAGCACTTCAGTACGCGAAAAACTTCCAGCCCTTCGCCCTAAATCATCAGAAAGGTAAATTCTTGGTCACATTAAAGGGATTTAAAGCACTGGGATATGGTACATTGTAGTAAAATATAAATCATGTTCCAAATGTGTTTTACTCCATTATTATCAGTTTCTAAAGGCTTCCTATTTTTACATTTCACATGTATAGCCCAAATCCTTACAATTTGAATTACCTTTTTTTTCTTTATTTAAGAGGGCACAAATGTATGTGAATGTTGGCACATTTGCTTAACATTAAGGGTTTTGACTCTTTAAATAAATATGTAGATTACCCTGGCACAAGCCTGTTAGAGAGGTAAAGTGTTAAAAATGCACAGGAATGTTCTTGGAATAGTCATCTGCTATTTTCTGCTGCGTGGGGTAATACAAAGAGAAGTGAAACTTTTTTAAAATAGGGAACATGTGAGTTTAATGACCCATCTCAAACCAAATCCAGTAAAGCCTATTTCTTTAGGGTAGGGTATGTATGTCAGAAAGCTTCCAAAAAAGGAGACCTGTGTGAGGCAGATTCCCAGGCAGCACATCCTGCCTGTGGTGGTGGAGGAAACTCCCCAGTCAGTCCATAGTGGAGTGTGTTGTAGATGTGTTATTGATTCTGCCTGTTTCCCATGTAAAACCTTGAACTGTAGACACAAGCTTTTGTTTGTTGCATAAAATATCTGCCTGTTGCTGGTCCCTCCCAGATATCCAGGTGTTGATGGGCAGCCTGGTGTACCTGCGGCAAGGCATCGAGAACTCCCCGTACGTCCACCTGCTGGATGCCAACCAGTGGGCTGACATCTGTGACATCTTCACCAGGGATGCCTGTGCTCTCCTGGGCCTCTCAGTGGAATCACCCCTCAGTGTTAGGTAAGCTGCTTTCTGCTTGCTTTTGAGACCAGGAACATGGAATCACAGAATCATAGAATCGATTGGGTTGGAAAAGACCTCCGAGATCATCAAGTCCAACCCTTGGTCCAACTCC
>JAWWEV010000134.1:68090737-68104144 GCA_035583235.1 Hafferia zeledoni
TGAACACAACACTCAAGGTGTGGCCTCCCCAAGGCAGAGTACAGGGGAAGGGTCACTGCCCTGGGCCTGCTGGCCACACTATTTTTGATCCAGGACAGGATCCCATGGACAGGATCATGGGTTGTTTTCTGTTTGCTGTTGAGGACCAAAGAAATGGCTTTTGAGAAGCAATCCCATCTAGCTTGCATGAAATAAAGAGTATAGTTACGTTTACCTCTAACCTGATTTGCAAAGATTGGGTATCAGAGCTCTGCCCTGCATCACTGCAGCTCAAGAGAAATCATTCCTGGATGGAATTTGGCTTCTGAAGTTTGGACATAAATGTGAAAGAGGAGGATGGCAGTCAGCCAGTTATTCTCACAGCAAATTTGTGACAACTGCTGTTTCACTGGGAAAAAAAACCTTAAAACTGTGGCCATAATTCTGTCAGCATGTGATGATTTTGGTTTTTAATCCACACATTACTGGTCTTATTCTTAGAAGAATGATTATGCGTTCTGTTGCGATTTCAGCTGCTAAAATTTCCACATTGTTTGCTGAATCTGATTTGCAAAGAAGAAAGAGGCTCTTTTAAGCTCAGTAGCTAATCTGGCAAAATGCAAATCTCTAGGAGACAGTTGGAAATCTGAAGGAAACCCAACCTAATCTCCTTCCAGCTTCTCCAAAGATAAAACAGATTAGCTGCTCTTTAGCCTTTGCATGTCAATACCCCCAATATACTCCTGATGTTCTTACTTTCATTTCAGACATTAAATAGATAATAAATTATATGTATCTTTCTAGGCTAGATTTGGTCCTTAGCAGAAGCTTCACTGCCTCCTTTTTTGTTTGGGCTTTTTCCTTTTTTTTACTGTTTCTGTTTACTATTGTTAGACTTCTGTGCTTGGTTTAGATCTCATAAATTGTTAAGCCTCCCGTTTCTCCTTTCTGCACCCCAGTCACAAAATACAACAGAAACAACAAAGGGAGCACTTCAGATTAATTGTCTTTCTTCAACAGAGTTACAAGTTTCATTTTGAGGTTTTTATAGGTATCTAAAGCTCAGATCTCTGATTTTTTGCCTTCATCATCTCTGGTTTCCTTCAAATAAACAGCAATGCTTTACATTTTCATTGCTCTCACACTGATGCTGCAATGCAGTTTTCAGTGCAAATGGCCAAGAGATTTTCTGTGAAATGGGAAGTCCCTGCTACTGATGTTTGGAGGGATTGGACATTTGCTGTGCTCCTGGTGTGGAATTGATTGCACTGAAATGTATTTACTGGATGAGTGGCATCGACACTGTTGTCCTAAACAAGACTGTTCTAAACTGGTGTGACCTTTGAGTGCTGCAGATCCTTTAGGAATTAAACCAGTGTGAAGTGAAATCCCTGCTACAGAAAATATTCTTTCTAGAGCATGAGTAACAGACACTTTTTTAAGGCTGATTGATCTCTCCAGTGTTTATCTAATCCTGTACAGGGTCATGGTCTGAGTTCATGTGTGGAGACACTGGGATAACTCTCGTAGTGTGGAGTTTTGGGTTCAGGGTCTTGAAGGACTGCAGGACAGCATTTGAATTCAGTTTACTTCAATGTTTATAAAGGGTTGTTCAGAGATGTTTTCATACGGAACCATTAAAGCAGTAATGCTTGTCTCTCTACAAATAGTATTTGTCTAAACTTATTCACAGGGTTAACACAAGTTATGCTCAGGGCTGAAATGAACTGTAAGGATTGAAATGGCCAGTTGGTGAGGATCTGATTATTTTTTTATTATTTTTTTGTGGCTTAGGCAAGAGATCCATAGGTTTCAGGCATATCCCTCCCGAGCAAACCAGCCAGAATCTTCCTGCAGAAACACAGAAAATTATCTGGAAGGACAGAATGGAGATGAAGGGCGTGACTTCTGCAGACAATAAAACTTGCACAAATCGTAAAATAATCTGCCAAACAAACATAGCAGGATGACACCAAGGTCAATTCTGTTATTAGTGATTTCCAGGCCTATAGTACCATGATTAGACTTAAATCCATCAAGTCACCTGTTAATTTGTGGAAACTCAGTGTCACATTTTCTTTTGTAACATGCTGAAATATTTCCAAATGATGTGGTAAGTTCTGGTAACCAGTAACTCCCAGAGGAGGCTGCTCTGTTGGGACACACACAGACTTTGGGCAGTTTTATACTGTGGTTCTTTGTGACACTTACCTTCCTGTGTTTTTTCTGCATTTCTTTTCTTGATTTAAGGTGAACGTGGAAAGACATGTTTCTTTATGTGGTAATTAGGTATAATTGAAGGATTATGAGTTGTGTGTATGTGTGGGTTATGTGGAAACTCTTAGGCTGCACATCCTCTTCCATAGCTGAGAGCAGCCACCTGTGTAAGCTGACATGGTGTCTTCCTCCCGTACAGCTCAAAGTCAAAGTAGGTGATAGAGAAAATCTATTTATCATAAGACTCAGAGGAAGGATTAACTGCTGTTTTCTGTCCAGAATGTTGTACCTGAGGGCCCCAGCCTAAAATGCAGGATAACTGATAACCTGCCCCAGAGCTCTTGCTTGTCTGTACTCCTGAGCTCCCTCCAAGTATTACAAGATCTGAATGAAGCAGTACAAAACTCCTGTGTCCCACTTAACCTTTAAAGGAGAAATGTGAAAAAATGTTGTTTTCCTGGCAGACACTTAATGTTAACATTTCCTTTTTTTGCAGTTTTTCAGCAGGTTGTGTAGCATTACCAGCTCTAATTAATATCAAGGCAGTTATTGAACAAAGGCAGTGCACAGGGGTGTGGAACCAGAAGGACGAACTCCCGGTGAGTGGATGCTGAGCCATCTCAGGGGACAGACTTCTAATGGCAAATGCTGTTTCCAGGCTTCTTTTGTGCTAAATGTTATGGGATGTTACACATGGCCTCCCCTGCATCAGCTCTGGGGCTTGGGGTTCTCTGCTGTGCAGGGCCTGGGGGTCACAGACACCCACACACAGAGGACACTGACACAACTGGCCGTGCAGGCTGCCACAGACACTGCACTGCCTTCAGCAGCACCCACACACAGCACTTGCATAAAACATAAGTACAGGCAGCCAAGATCCCCTCCTGCTCTTTGGCTAGTAAAGACTGAAATTCATTAGTGAAAGCACGAACCCAGCACTCCAGATTCACAAACAAATGCTTGTTCATGAGCACTCAAATATTGATGTGGCCCTTTTGGCCTGTTTTTTACCCCTTTCTGACCATTCCTCCTCAATCCCCTTACCCTGCACTTTCCTCCTGCAGTTTGTATAGTTCTGCTGGCCCCTTCTCCTCTGAGACCCTCAGGTTTGCATTGATATCTCTTGTAGAATCCAGGTTTGGTTGCAGTTTCTTGATAACCTATCATTTAGTGTGGCTGTCAAAGTTGTTCCTTGTTACTGTCTCCATTCTGTTTGTCTGTCAGGTTTGTACCTCTGATTGTTGTTTGTTGCTCCCCCTTCACTTGTTACCTCCTTTCACATCGAAAAGGTCTTTGATCAAATGACCTTAAAGAAACAGATGCTCTCTCCTTCCACTTAGCCTTAGATGTTTCTGTATAATGAAAGAAAATGGATCCCACAGAGAAGCACTAACTGTCTCTACTTAGGCTTGAGCTCAGTGCAGTGCTTGCTTTGCACTGGCTCTTTATCAGGCAGACAGGAGATGCAAGAATTAGTGCTGCATCTGGGGACATGGGAGTTGGGATCCAGTGCATTATGCTTCCAGCACATCTCATTTGTATCAGTTGAAATGAAGTTCAGTTGTTATGAAACCCCAGTTTCCCTTTATAGCTCTTGCCAAGTGTGTGCAGCTCTCCAGTGACCTGCTCCTGATTTGGAAAGGAAACCTATTTAGTGCAAACTGGGCATGGACTGAGTTACCCTCTTTGACTGCAGCTGGAAGAGATTCATTTATAGTGTAAGGACGTGTCTTGAGTTTCTCCCAGCTGTGTTTTCTGTCATGCTGAGAGTGTAACCTCCAAGTGTGACAGATTCCTGCCCTGCTGTCCAGACAGGAGTGATTACCTGGGGAGAATTTGGGAAAAGATTGCTGTGTGATGTAGAGCAGCTAATAATACACATGTGCCTCCTTGTGTTTTCTAAACTGGAGGGTTTCTGGAGTGTTCTGCTGAGGCAGTATGGGCATGGAAAGCCCTATTTTCATTGTGCGAAAACAGATTAAGTAGCATGAAAAGGTCACGTTGTTAGGTTTGGTTAAAGGTTAAACCTGTTGAAACAGAGGACTGGTCAGAGCCAGGAGCTTTAGGTACACAATCTGTGGTTTTTGCAGTTCTCAGTTAATTCCTGAAGCCACAGACCTGTTCTTCTCTGTTTTGTGTCCCTCTCTGAAATCATTTTGTCCTCATGGCAAGAGCTATGCTGTGCCAGTGTCTTCTGTTTTGGTACTGAAAATTGGTGATTCTCACACACTTAGTCACAAGACATGAAGGTGTTGGGAGAGTCTTTCAAGAAGCTGCAGAACATTAACATAGTCAATCCAAGTATTTTTTATCTTTTTTTCTTTCCCCCTCAAGTGAAATCTACCATCTAAACCACTTTGTATTTCCTAGCCAGTGGTTTCCACAAAGTCTTGTTGGGTCACCAGCTCAGTTTTCCTGCCAGGCTATAGATTTGCACCAAATCTGCACTTGTCCCTTGGCAGAATCCTCTGCTTTGTTGCTTCTCCCCATCTCCAGCATAAATCACCATTTTAAGATCACAGTTAACTGTTTTTGGCTGGGAAATTGTCAGGCATCCAACACAATGGATTTTGCTGCCTTCACAGCTGCATTGAGAAATCTGTCAAGTAAGGCCCATGACCTAAAGGGATAATTATCTGGAAATGTAGTTTCCCAAGATAAATTTTTATGTTAATTTCTTTTGCAGATTGAAGTGGACCTCGGTAAAAAGTGCTGGTATCATTCAATATTTGCCTGTCCCATCCTTCGTCAGCAAACAACAGATAATAATCCACCTATGAAATTAGTCTGTGGTCATATTATATCAAGAGATGCTTTGAATAAAATGTTTAATGGCAGCAAGTAAGTACTATTGTTCTATTTCAAGCAACATACAGACAAGGACAAATCTTAAGGCCAGACTGTTATGTTTTGGGGAAACTGAGTCCATAATCACATGGTTTAAAAGCCAGATAAGCTGGGTTGAGAAAAATGTCATAAACCTTCTGATGTTGTAGAAAATGAGCTTATGTGAAGGAATGCAATGAGCAGAGTAATTCTTTCAAGTTGTTAAGTACCATTGTCTTGTCTTAAATTTGAAATGGAGGCCTTTACACACACAGTTTTCATTTGGGAGCAAAGTTAGTAATGGATGAAACATCCCCTAAAAACTAAAATCAAACCTCTGGGGAAATATGGCTTAGTAATTGAGCAGGTAGGGGAATTATCACTGTGAAAATACCCCTCAGATATCCCTGGGGTGCCTGCAGGCTTTTGGGAAGCAGAAAATGGGAGAGAAAAAGCGATACAGATTTTCTTGAGGAAGAACAGTGGTTATTTGGAGTGAATATGTGCAACTTCTGTGTAGGCTGTCAGCTTAATTTAGAGCTGTAAGTTGTTTTGGGAAATCCAGTGTGAGAATAAGTGAGGCTATGAATGAAAATGTGGAGTGATGTTTGCATTCTGTGCCTAAAGGGATGCCTCTGTGGGTGACTTTAGCCATTTTAAGCCAGTAAAATGGTGATGATGCTGCTGCATCACTCCTGGCCCCATCACTCATTCCTGATGATTTCATTGGTCAGCTTCAGTGACAGCACAGCTCTGATAATATTAATTCAGGGGGTGGAGGTGGAGGGGGTAAAAGGCCCAGATATGAGAACTGGGGGGAAAAATGGACAAATTCTAGAAGAGATACTGTAAACAGGTAGGATTGTATCAGTGGAGACCTCAGCAGGGAGGCCAGGCTGAGCTCCTCAGTCATGACCTGCAGGAGCTGATCTGCATGGGTTGTAAACTCACAACATTTTGAGAAGCAGACAGTAAGATGCACTGGATGCTGAGGGAAGCCACCAGCTGACTGAAAATTACTGCAAGGCCAGGCTGGATGGAGCTCCAGACAACCTGGGCTGGTGGAAGGTGTCCCTGCCCATGGCAGGGGGTTGGAATGAGATGATCTTTAGGGTCCCCTTCCAACCCAAACCATTCTATGATTCTAAAATATAAGAAGTGAATCCAGAAGTAGGAGTAAGACTTATAAAGAAATTCCTCTTCATGATTAATCTAATAATTCAGGGATGTGTGGGTGAAAGGTGGGAAAGACTGTAACTAGAAGGAAAGCATGATAAGGTCTCTCCCAGCTAAAGGTGACTTAATGGAGCCAAGTAAAGCGTTGTCGTTTAAGAGTGCAATTGTTCCATGCCACAGGGGTACAGCTCAGTACCTTTAATGCTCAGTTGTTTCATGTTGCCCCAATTCTAACATGTTGTTTTTGTCCCCAGATTAAAATGCCCCTATTGTCCCATGGAACAGAGCCCCGGAGATGCCAAACAGATATTTTTCTGAAGAAAAGTTTCATTATGCAGTTTGTAAGTGACACTCTGGATTTCAGGTGCATTTCAGGAGAATTAAAACACACTTGTTCCCTTTTATGCAGCAGACTGAGGACTCCTGTGTTTGTATAAGCTAATGCTACAGAAACTTTGCCAACATTTAGTTATACATACCAAGTGGAAATGCTACAGAAATATTATTACCATAGGGCTTTACTATACTCTTGGTCTCCATACCTGATCAAGTTACTACACCAGCAGTTGTCATTCAATGCAGGTTTTTGTACTTAATTATATGGTGACTTTTTACTTTTTAAAGGCAGAAATTGATCACCCCCATTTGTTTAATATTCTTCCTGCTATTATTCTATCATTTTATTGATAACTGTCATCTTAGAGAATGTTTGTGGACAAAGTTTTATTTCCTGTAACATGTACATAATTAAAAGTAAATACTTCAGAAAAAAAAGTTTGATAAATTGAATAGTCGTTCTAAAACTAATTTGTATTTTTTTCGCTGAAAATGCTGTGATATATTCTGAGTTTTTCTTTCAAACATTTTTTCAACTTTTACATAGAACTCAAAGTAAATGTGCATATATATAAAGTATATAAAATATATAGCCCCAAGGGGCTACCTGTTAAAATCATCACTAATTTATAAGGGTGATGTGTGGCTAAACTACTACTGAGGCAGAGAGTGGAACAGGAAATCCTGTTCCTTTGGTTTCACAATCAAGAAGTGTTTGTGTAAGAGAACATTCAATAAATTCTGAAGTGGAAATGATTTTAGTCAATGACATTTGCTCTCTGGCCTTTGTAGTCATGTTCTTTGAACTTTGTATTCAGGATTAGGCTATAAATGTCATGTTGCTGTATAGTTTAATAGTCATTATAGTGTGCTATTTATAAACAGTTATCAAAACCAAATAAATTGTAGAAGTATTCATTGTTAAATGGGGGGAGAGCATGTTCTGATGCAATCTACTGATCACAACTCTGCACTTGGCAGAACTGGGCCCTACATCATATATTAGGAGGTAGCAAGTTTTCTGTAGCTTGAGAACACTTTGCTTCTAGCCTTGTTTTTGTAGTAGAATATTACTGCCATTGCCACTTTTTCTGCTAAATTTGTCATATTGTTGACTAGGTAAATTTGTACTCATAAAGGAGACATAGATCATGGCAGTTAAATCTTTTTTAGTGTGCATATATTTGTATTTATTGCACTGTCCTATAGTAGGGCAAGCAGCCATAAGGCATGCAAAGCTACATGTAAAATTATATTTCTGTATTGTGTAGTTACAAAAAACCAACAACCCCAAGCTTCTGTGGTTGAACACTGACACACTGGTTGATGCACTAGCACAATGCACTACAGAGAAGACCATCTTTGGGAAATCTCCACCCTTTGAATTTGTCTGTCACCTGACTGGAGACGCTGAGTCGGACTCTTACCGGATCAGTGACAATGGACATACCTACAGAGACATTAAAAAGAGGAGCGAGTCAAGGCACACAAATTTTAAACTTCAGATGTGTTTGATACGTGTGAAAAATACAGGTGTGTGATTTTTTTTCTGCAAAACTTACATTGTATTCACACTGAGCTCCAAACAAGCCGCGTTACCAAGTGGTAAAATCAACAATAAACGGGTGAGGATATTATTTTCCATGTAGGTTTCCTAGTCTTCCTGAAGTTGCTTTTAATCTTTTCTTTTGACTGGAATTGCTTAATGCTTTGGATTTTTAGAAATGCCATATGAAGTATTAAAAAAAAAACAAACAAAACCCAACCAATAATAAAAAACCCCTCCAAACCCAACCTGAAATAAGGATGCTGCATCTTCCTCTGTTGCACTGCTGGTATTTTGGCACTGGTGTGAGCACCAGGTAGTGTTGATAGCTTAGAGCCCAAGAATGGCCTACTTATTAAATGGAAACAGGGGAAAAACTCACCATGGGTGTTAAATATCACCTGAACTAATGCATGCTATAGATCTATAGCTAATTCAAAAGCTCAGCTGTTTTTATCACACAATTGTAATTCTTTTCCTATTTGCCAGTATGTTACAGACTTAAACATCCTTGCCTGCAGTTGTGCAGCTCCACCAACAGATGATGCTCACACTTCAGTATTGGGAGCTTGTGTGCTCAGCAGAACAGGGTGCTGTGCTGGGCATTTGGGAAACAGTTCTGCAGTTTGGTTGGCACTGATACCAGATCTCCCTGTGAGGTGATTTGGGTTCTCTCCTACTACTGCCTGATACAATTCTGGTAACTGGAGAAACTGCATGCAGAGGAAAAGTGAATAATACACCGAGGCTTTAATTCTTTATAAAATACAGTGGTGTGCATGTGTTGTCCCTTACAGGGTTTGGGAATACCCACAGTAAAAAAGTATTTCATTTTAAAGCCACGGTGGTACCTGAAGTCTCTTCATTACACTTTTGGACCAGATTGTGAAGCCTTTAACTAGTCCCTGTGTGCAGCAAGTGCCTTTTAGTGAGACTGTTGTGGGATGAGAGTAAAGAGACTCAGCAGGTTCTGTCTATATCCAGATCACCGTGTCACTCCTCGGGCTGTGCTGGGCTTGCAGCTGGTGCTTCCCCCTTGCTTGCAAACTGTGCCAGAACTTCTCTGTGGCAGAAAGGGCACTGGTTAGCCATGTAGATGGGCCTTAGGCCAAGAACTTTTTGACCATGCTTACACAAACAGTTTAGCTTATGGGCACTCTGCAAGTAGTGGATAGTTATAAATTTGTTTTTCACAGCAGCAGCTTGTTAGTAGTGTTAGTTCTGTGTCTATTAATAGACTGAGTTTTAGTTTTTGTAGGTGTCTTAAATAGGAAGTCTACTGTAATATTTTCTTGTGGGGTTTCAAGTCAGATTGTGTTATAAAATATAATCAAACCTTAAAAACGAATGAAATGAAGGAAATGAAAATAGAACATGGCCTTTTTGATTTCTGAAGGTATTGTTCATTTTTGTAGTACTAAGTGTCATTAACACAGATCTCATGGCCTCACCTCCTGTTAGTACTCTCCATGTTCAGCTGCTCTGTGAAGTATTGTTTAATTAAGTCTTTCCCTGCAGTGACCTCAGCACTGCACATTGCAACTAGACATGGCTGAACAAATGAGCTTCCCTCCTAAAATCAGTATTCCTCTATGGAAACACTGTATTGATTTCAGTCTTCTATTTGTAATTCGAGTTAATTGCAATGTGGAGAAGCTGCAGTGAAAGCTGTGTGTTACCAGTAACGAGTCAGAGCTTTTGATCTGTGTTCCTGTTGCTTTGATTATTCTTCTTGACACTTTACAGGATGGTTGCTGCTAAAATTCAAGGTTGAAGTCAGTTATCACTCGGAGCCAACTTGCCAGGTTTAATGCAGTAAGTTTGGGTTAGGTTTTCCTTGCAAGGCTTGTTTGCCCACTGCAAGATACAGTTTTTCTTTTGGTGCTTATCACTTCAGGGGTTGATTTGTCTGTCGGATGGGGAGAGACACCATACTCCTTAACCATCCCGACTCATGCTGTTTTCCTTTTGTGGTGACTGCAGTGTAGGGAAATAAGTTGGAGAACAAGAGAAAAAAAGAGCGTGGCAGCAACATCTGTAGTGAGTAAAGCTGTAATGTGGTGTTACATTACTATTCTGAATTTAATTCAAGTCTTAATATATAAAAAGGTAGAGTGGTTTACAAAAATGTAGATCTGTGAGATAACAGTGATTTAATCTTCCTTTTATAACTTCAAGTATGCATTAAAATAGGATTCCTGTAGAGAAATACGGCCACTGGAGTTGTTTACAGCCTCCTATAAGCTCTTACTGAGTCCTGCTGGGCTTGTATTTAGGAACTCCTGTTCTGGATCCCACTGTCTTGTAGTACGTTTTACAGGACAATTCTGTCTGTGTATTCAAATGCAAAAACCCTGGAAGTGTTGTCCAGTTCCTATTCCACTGTAGAAGTGAGAATTTTTCACATTCTAGGGGATTATTTTCAAACAGCCCAGTCCCAGTGCAGACTGGAACAAAGACTCAGTGCTGAAGCTGGTGGGTGCTGTGACCTGGACTGCAGTGAGCAAACCTTACCTGAGTTCAGCCTTTGAAATGGAAATCCCCCTTTCTCCTGCATTTCCTCTGCCTTGTGTTTATTTTCAGACTTAGTAACACTACTATTGGTTTCTTCCTTCTTGCTAATTGTCAAGTTACAGCTGTGACTTTTCCTTTACTTTGGCTGAAGAAACAAAGGGATGGAGAAGATGCAAACAGCATCTCCGTTTAAGTCTTAAGCACCATTCATGAGACATTTGCTTGTAGGGAGAGGAAATAAATACATAAACAGGGCTGTTTTGAATGACAATTTCCCCCCCCACCGCCGGAACTGAGAATAAATCCAGTATTTTCCAAGGTTCCTAAGTGACACAGGAGGTTTTCAGGAATGTGGAGCACAAACAGCTGTGATTGATCATCCATGACAAAAATTTACCTGTATTGCATTTATTCAGCACAGCTGGGGATGGGAATCCAGTGATGGATAGGTCGTGGTGACCCTGCATGTCAAACAGGTTTGATGTCAGATGAATCATAAGGAAAAACCTAGTTACAGGAAGGTCATGTTTCACTGCCTGTTTATTGTTCTTCCAGAGATTTCTACACTTCCTTACCTTAATTTGCTTTTCTCTCTTGAATGCTTCAGAAACAGCAGCACTGGGGTGGTTTCCCCAGGTGGCTCCCAAGCACTTGCACCACAGCCTTAGTCTGAGGTGTCTGGGGGGAGCTCAGGTGCCCTCTCTGTGACAGGTCATCTGTCAAATACAAACATGGACTTTATCTGGCAAGTCCAGTTGCTGGCTCTTCTGGGGTTGTCCTGACTGTATTACCTATCTGGAACTGATTTAACTCATCAAAATCCTTTATCACTCAGAAAATACTGCTGAGTAAGTGCAGCACTGGGAGGCGTGGAGGAAGGGGTCTGTAACACATTCTGGATGCTCTGTGTTGTGGGGACATCTGGTGCCTCTTTCATCTTCCTAAGCTTTCACTTGACTTGAGAGGCTGGGCTGCAATTTGGGGAGGATGTGGAGAGGTTTAGGTTGGATATTGGAAAAACGTTCTTCAGCCAGAGGGTGGGTGGGTGCTGGAACAGACTCCCCAGGGCAATGGTCACAGCACCAAGCCTGGCAGAGTTCAAGAAGTGTTTGGGTGATACTCTCAGTCACAGGGTGTGACTCTTGGAGATGATCCTGTGCAGGGCCAGGAGTTGACCTCAATAATCCTGGTGGGTCCCTTCCAACTCAGCATATTCTGTGATCAGGATGCTCTTGGGTAAAGAGCTAATGCTTGGCATCTGGGGCAAAATGCAGAGGAAAATAAAATTCCTCAAGAAATTTAGTTCTTGTCCAGAATTTGTGCTCATTTATCCTTAACAGTTCTTAATGATAAGTATTTTGGCTTGCTGACTTCCCTAGAGATCCAGAGTGCTGCTGCTCGTGGCTGAGGTGGGATCATCCAGCCCAGCCTGCTGTTTCCCATCCTTCCCGGGAGCCACAGCAGCTCCAGCTCTTCAGAAGTCAAGGACAAACACCAACCTTTGGCTGCAGGTCACTGATTGCATTTCTTGTGAGGGGCTCTGCATCCCTCTCTTGAGCACATCCAATAGGTCTTATGCTGATGGCGTAGACAAGAGTGTTTCTGTACCCACCAGGTGAGACACAGGTGTTTCATGGCGTATCTATAGGTATCGTTTACCTCCAAGCACACCTTGCTGGCGCACACGTGGGGTCTTCAGGTGCTCAATTGTTCTCTTTGCAATTCTTTGATCAGTCCTTTGCAATTGCTGAGCAAAAGCTCTTTTGTGCAAGACAGGTGGTCTCTGAGCTGAAACCCACCAAGAGTACCCAATGGGCAGAGGTATGATTTACTTTTTCCTTTGGTCTAACAAATTGTAGTTCTATAACCACAGGAGCATCTACCCTGCCAGAAAACCACAAAGAGGGCTCTTGCTGCTGCCTCTGAGTGACCACTAGCACATGGGAATGGGTGATGCTTCCTGCAGCTTTGCACATACAGGCTGTTCTGTCATTCTGAACTACAGGGTCAAAACCCAGTAGATTCCACCGTGCAGCAGATTTTGAGCTGTGTCCAGTGTGTTGTTAAAGTGTCAGTGTAGTAACTCTTTTCTAGTAACTCTACATGTTCCCTCTGCAGATGAAGACTACTGAAATAACAACAAACAAATCCACCCAAACAAAGCACAATACCCCAAACCCAAAGATATCTTGCTTCCAGTGCTCCACTACGTTCATCTCCTGTGTCAGGGGGGCTTTGCCTGCTTCAGTCTTGCTGCAGGACCGTGGTCTTGGTGCAGCACTGCAGAGTGGAGCATCACTGTTAGTAATACCAGTTAATAGTGCCCAAATAAGTGTGTATTACATGGCTTAGGGGTTTAGCTTTCTGTATTTATGCTACAATAGGATTCCATGCAGTAGTAAGGACTTGGTTGTAAATGTGTTCATCTTGTTGAAATATTTTTTTATTTTAAATACCCATGTCTTGTTTTCCCCTGCAGGATTGACCTCTGTAGGCTCTCATAGCAATAGGTTTAACAACAAATATTTAATCTGTGGATCATGAAAAAATAATTTAATTTGAAAGTATAAGAAAGTTTACAGGGAGTGAAATACAAAAAAATACTTCTGCTGAGTTTCCTCTCAAGTGTTCAACACTAGACATGTAATTTTGGTCTATGTCACAGGCCACATTCAAGTACATTCAATAGGGAAAACACATTTTCAAGGAAATGGTTCCCATGCATAACATGTGGCCTTTAGTGGGGAAGCAACCCCAGGTGGCTGCAGTTCAGATCATTGCACCTTCTTTCTACAAAAGCATTTGAAAGAGCT
>JAWWEV010000134.1:68116461-68157923 GCA_035583235.1 Hafferia zeledoni
CTGGGATGGTGCATGGAGGGTGCTCAGCAACCAGGCAGGAGGGCTATAAAGGTGGGTGCTGCCCTTCCAGCTGCCTTCTAGGGGATGTTACCCCTTCCCAGCTTACCTGAAGTGACTCTCTGCAGTAACTGATTCCTAAGCCCTCTTTATTCCCCCGTTCTCCCTGCCCTCCAGAACCATCATCCCACCAGGCTCCCTTCCCAGTGCTCGTGGTGCTGCAGCCACCCCTATGGCTGCCCTACACTGGCTGAGGCGATGCTGCCTCTCCCCTCACACTTACTGAGCATTCCTCAAATTCAGCCTTTCTGCTTTGTTTTTTCTCCCCCCATTTAACTATTTAGCCCAATATCTTGGATTTATTGGAAGATTTTTCCTGTTCCCTGCCAGTGAAGGGGCTGCACAGCCCTGTGTCCATACTCACAGAGTCCCAGAGCGAGCAGGAGGAGCAGTGCAGGAGACCTGTCCATGTTGTCCTGGGTGTGTCTGTCCTTGGGGATGGTGCAGCGAAGCTGAGATGATAATGATAGTTCTCACTTGAACTGGGAGACTGCATTGCGCTTTGTGGAGGATGTGATGTCATCAGGACCCTCTTGAGTAAAGAGGTAATGTTCAGCATCTGTGGCAACATGCAGGGGAAAAAAAGATTTCTGAATAAATTTAGTTCCAATTTTAAATTTGGGCTCTTTTATCCTTACCCGTTCTTACTCAAGGATTTTTCCTTGTTGACTTCCCTAGAGATCCAGAGTTCTGCTGCTCGTGGCTGAGGTCGGATCATCCAGCCCAGCCTGCTCTCCCCCAGCCATCTGGGTGTCCACAGCAGCTCCAGCTCCGCACAAGTCACAAACAAGACCTGTCCTTTGGCTGCAGGCCCCAGGTTGTGTTTCTTGGGAAGCATTCTGCATCCTTCTCTTGAACACAGTCAAGGGTCTTGTGTGGAAGGCAGAGCCCAGAGTATTTTCATACCCACAAATGATACACAGGTGTTTCATGGCATCTATATACATATCATTTATCTCCAAGCGCATGTATAGCTGGTGCACAGGTGGTTTCTTCAGGTGTTGAATTGTTCTCTTTGCAATTGTTGTTTGCAATTGCTCAGCAAAAGCCACTCGTGCAAGGCAGGTGGTCTGCCAGCTGAACACTCCAAGTGTGCTTGGCTTTTTGTTTGTTTTAACAACTTGTGGTTCTCTTCTCTAACCGCAGCAGCTTCCGCCCTGCCAAAAAACCCCTCATATGCTTCAACAGAGAGGGCCCTTGCTGCTGCCTCTGGGTGACCATTTGCACATGGGATGGTGATGCTTCTTGGAGCTTTGCACGTACAGCAACAACAGTTTCATCAGACTGCAAGGGACTGGACTAGTGTCTCATTTCTTTCTTCCAGGCTAACTTGTTGATTTTTGTGTGTGTGTGTGTGTGTGTGTGTGAGGGTTTTTTTCTCTTACTACTTTGCAAAGAATACCCTTTTACCCTGTGTTGGTCAGAAAGCAGGTGCTGCTGAATTCGATGCCATTGATACCGGGGCTTCTACTCAGGGCTGAGATATGGGCGGTGGTTTAGGGGCTGGATTTATTTCACTGGGCTTCAAAGCATGTTGGTGAGTGAAGAAAATTGCTGTTGCTGCTGAGATGTGTGACATTCATACTTTCATGAAGCTGTGGTAGTTGTGATGTCTACCTGATTTTGGCAAAATAAAGAGTTAATGGCTTTCATCCAGTAAATAACACTGCAAGGATCTGGATCTCAAAATCCTGTCAAGCAAATGTGATCATCAGATTTAAGCCAAATGTCACCTTTTAGTGCTCCAGCTACCTTCAGATGAGTCACGTGATGCTACTTGCATAGGCATCTTCCAGTTCAGTGGGCAGTTTATTCACCTGATCCTAACTACAGTTTCATCCTCTCTTTATAATGGGATAACCTGCTCTTTAGAAGTGGCCGTCCTCACAGGCTGATGGAGGAACATCGAGAAAGAACTGAACTATGAGCCTGTCTTGTAGTTGGCTTGAGTTGGATCTCATGTTTCCTGAGGTGCTGAAGTGAGCTGCTTCTTGCTATCCATTAGTATTGCTAGGTGAGTCCTCCACTCTCCATTTCTATTACAACTCAGTGACAGTAAATGGTATTTCAAAAGCATTTTCAAAACCACAACCTTCCCAAGAACAAAGTAGGAAAATTCCTGATTCCTGTTTTTCATTGTGGTTCAAATGGAAGTGAATGTGCTGATAAAAAAAGATGGGTCAAAATTTTGTCAAGAGTAGGTTCTCAATCTGCATGGATTCTTCACTAAAACATATAGTGCATGTCCTCAGAGATGTGGTGATGGATGTGCTGGGAGAACCCGTACAATTACAGGATCATCCAGGAAGGGCTACTCCCTTTCTCAGTAGGGAGAGCTCACTTCTTTCTTGTCTCTGATAAATGACAGATTTTATTATGATTCAGTCCAGGGTACCAAACTGGCACACAGAGATCCCTGTCCTGTGTGTAAAGGAGATCTTGGTCCTTGTTGCTCACAGATGGAGCTGATTTCCATGATGGGCCACCATTTCCTTTGTCATATTTAGGCTCTGCGTCACAGTTCAGAGGTTTCCTTTTTCTCTTCACATGCTCATTAGCTGAAGCACTTTGTGGCTCACAGGTGCACAAAAGATATCACCAGTCCCTCCCTGTCTCTTCTGATGCTTTCCCATCGTGCTGGGCAAGGGAGATGTTGGGGAGTCACAGCACATGGCAGCAGGGGAAGCTGTTCCTTTCTGCCACCTGCAATACTCTCCTGATGAATATATCCTTTAAAGGCAGGGCAAAAGCTCACTGTCAACAGGGAGATACAGCTGCAAGAGGACTGTCACACATCTACTTTTTCCTGACTTCTGTGTTTTGGTATTGCTTAGCACAAAGCTGTTTCTGTTTCCCACAGGAACAAATAAGAAAAACTAAAGCAGTTGCAGAGACAATTATTTGATTAGGAAAAGCTCCAGGACACAAGCAGGATCTCCAGGAAAAAGCTCTGAATTAAAATTAACACTTGTAGAAGTAATGTAGATCAGTTCATGTAAGCTTAACACTGACCAATTTCGAAACTGGGAGGAGAAGGTGGTTAATCCAATTAATTAAGAAATCTTGATTTTAGCATGCCCTGGCTTGGCTGTTTGTTCTCTGGACAGTCTTGTACTATACAGTCATTGTTTAGCTGAGCCAAATCAATGAGAACTAACATTAATAACATGTTTTATTAGTAATTTCTGTTGTATTGCCAAAGTTACAATATGACTAAGGAAGAAGAAAAAACACTCAGACAACCAGTTACTTCTGCAGAACATGATGTAAGAGAAGTCAGGAGACCAGACAGGTTGATTGGACAACAAAGGGAAATTTCTCTTTTGTCCCAAACCTACCAATAAGTTTCATTTTACTCATAGCTAAGGTTGCAAGGCTCTGATAACATTAACCTAAGGTGCTTGTGACTGAGATTTATCTTTATATGCTAAGGCCAGTCTCGGTCTGTATTTAATTAATGTCAAATAATTAGCAGAAAAAGACAGGAGCAAGGAGACAAGAGAGAAAATCATGCAGGTACAAGACAGAGCAACAAGGATCCACCTGTTTTTGGAAGGGGTTTGGCAGCAGGTGAGTTTAGGATTCTCTCTGTGCTTGCTTACATCCATTTAACAGAGAAGGCATGGGAAATGAGAGGGAGTTGGGGCACCAGAGCTGGAGGAGATGCTGGGTTTTGGATATATTTGATTTCTTAGTCATTTTGTGGAAAGATCTCAGGGGCTTTTCATGGGGTAAGAAACTCTTCAGTTTCTTTGTGTCAGTAACACCAGTCATCGCATGGTGTCTCTCAGGACATGGGAGTTGTGCTCTGAAGGCTGGTGAACACAAAAGGAGCACTAAAATGACTGTGCTCTGTCAGGTCCATTATGCTGTTGTCCATGGTGTCTCCTCACAGCGGTCCATAACGATGTCCCATTGCCAAGCAGTGATGCTGCATTGCAGATGATGAGCAGGTGCTGTTTGATCCCTGTGAGTGATCAGTGATGGTAACTCAGGGGTGACACCAGGCTGTGTTTGCCACAGCACTGCTGACTCTTCCTGTTGTTAACCTTTGAAGGAATTCATTAAAACTTTCCATTCCTCTTTCATAAGGAGGAATGGAAAGTTTTAATGAAGATTTCAAAATTTAGTTGCAAATCACAAGGTTGGGTTTTTTTTTCAAACAGAGGAAAAAATAAAATGTTGCGACTCCAGCACACAGCTCTTCCGGTGTGAAGTGAAGCTGTGGTTTATGAGCAACTTGCTGCCCCCCTTTTCTTTGCAAAGCTGCAGCACTGAAGGGGCTTGCAGAATGTCAAGTGAAACTGTCACACACCAGGTACCCACACTCTTTCTTTCCACTGTAGCCACGTGTTTCCAATCCAGTGGCCAGTACTGCCCACTCTTCTGGGTACTCTCAGTGTACATGTCACACACCTTAAAATCCAGAATGCAAACCACAAACATTCCTGTGCTCTAATCTCTCTGTGGTGTGACCCTTTAGCTGATCCCTGCGTTGAAGATCTCCATAATCTCCATGCTTGTTGGTACCTCCTCTGGAGGTGTGATAGAGGGAGACTTGGATGTGTTATGAGTTTTCCTTGCAGAGACTTCCCACACCTCCTCTCTCCATGCTGCAGAGCTCGTTTGTGCAGGTATTTGGAAAATCAGCCATCCATGACGGCACCTTTATGAACTGGTGGCAATTGACTCTGCCAGTGCCCCAGCCGGAGTTAACAGTGGACAGACTGGTTTTCTACTGCTCCAATGTCCAAAGTACCACAGAGATCCAGTCCAGAACTACAAAAGACCTAAAGTTTTTTTAACTATATAGACTTTCCTTAAGAAAAAGAAAATTATCTGTTTGGGTCCAGTGTATTTTTTTTTCTGGATAGTTCCAGTAGTCTTTACTAGGTGAACTGGGATCACAATCTTGTTTCCAATTCCCACAAACAAATTTCTGTTTGGTTCAAGGCACTCTTTGGTTGTGGTCCTCTGAGTTCAGCCCCCTTCCAGGGTCTCAGTGTTACCCCTATAGCCCTGGGAGCTGAATTCTTCTGTTGCCATCAGTCCAGAGTCTTGTCATATCTGGACTCCTTCCTTGCTGCACACTGACCTTCCTCCCTGAAGACCCTGGGCAGGAAATCCTGGTGGAGATACCTCAGGGAGTTTCTGGGTCCATCTGTGTGGTGCAGGAGGACTTTTCCAGAAGAGGATATTGCTGTGCATCTTTGCTGTTAAAATCTTTGAGCGGGAGCTTCAATTTCCATAGCAGTTACAGCTAGTGGAATGGAGGAAGGGTTCCCATGTCCACTCTCCACCTCTCCTGCTGGCAGTATGGAAACCCATGGCTTGCTTGAGATTACCTGCTTCATCTATTTTGTGGTCCTACTAATAGCATTTGGTGGCTTATACAACTTATTTCTACTCAACTTTGCATTTATTTGAAAAGAAACCCCAACCGTTGTTGAATTAAACCTGTAAGATGCAACTCTAAGCCACAATACTTGCTCAAAAGGGACAGAGGGGAAGAGGACTGGCTGCATCAAAAGGCAGCAGCTGGTTTAATGCTCTTCTGTCATCAACAAAACAAATTAGATTTGGTGTTGAGTTTCACTTTTAGCAGCCTTATCCCCACCATTACTGTGAAGAGAAGTGTGTGATTACTCTTTCCATACCTGTTCTCCTGGAGGTACCACTCCCAGCCTGTTTGTGTGTGTTGGGCTCAGAGGCCATACAAGAAATCATGTTTAAAACATATCCTGCAAACTTTATGCACATTAATTTCCTGGCATTTATGTGCAGAAGGATCTTTCAGAGACTGAGCAATACAGGGACAGGTGAAATTTGGAGCAGGTGATTGTGAAGTGGTGCATGTAATGAAAACCAGTCCTGGCTTGCTTCTAAAATCAGGAGCCAAATTCAGGGGTGAAAATTTGGGTTCAGACAGGTACTACAATGGGAACATCAGCTCATTGCCCATCAGGAAAAGCAAACTGGATGTTAGCAGGTAGGAAGGAAATTTGGTATGGAACAAAAAGCACAGCTTTGTCATTGTATGATCCAGTGGTCCAGTCCATGGGCAATTCATGGTCCAATGCACTGTATAAACCCTTGAATGCTGTGTCTTGCTCTCACCCCTCATCTCCTTGGAAGGGACTCAAAATGGAAGAGCAGAACAAGAAAAGGTTCAGAGCAGGGCAAAAAGTAGGATCAGAGGTCTGGGGTGGGTTTTGTGTGGCAGGATGGGACTCTTTAATCTGAAAAAATTATTTAAGTGGATATATACTAAAGGTGTCCAGAATTGTGAGGAGCTCAAAGGGAGTACAGAGGGCATGATTATTCCCTACCTTTTCTAATACAGAAAGTAAGGGGAAGCAGATGAAGCTGCTGTTGGTGAGGCTGAAATCAAAAAAAGTCATCCTTCACCCAGGGATGTTCCTGACAAAGGACACTGCAGATGCAGAGCCTGGACAAATGCTTGGAAAAGAGGTCCATTGTGGGTTACTCGGTATACAACAACAGGCTCAGGAAATCCAATTAATTAAAAATAGACTGAATATTAAGGGATAGTGTCATACGTGATTCTCTTGTCATTATTCCTTAGCCATTTGCTCACAGCCAGTGTTGGAGAACAGAATAGTTTGCTCTGAACCAAACCAGTCATTTTTATATTTTTAACTCTGAGATCTCATTACACTGTGTCATTTCAAGGAAGTAATCTGTTACAAATCTCCACATCCATTTCCTATAAAACACTACTAATTTTCCAATTGTCTCATTCTTTAATGCACAACACTTATATCTGCCTTAGCTGTTGACCCTGCACAAGGACATTTATCCTGACAAGCAATCCTGCACTTCTCCACAGCTCTCCCAACATCTCTGTCCTCTGCACTGAAGACAGTGAGAGAAAAGGACAGGATTCAACTCTGCCATGTGGTTACCACTGCACAGAGAAAGAGACCCTGTGCTGGGTGTGTTCACATTCAGGATACAGGAGATGCACACTCAGGAAGTGCCCTGTCTTTCCAGACTGTGCCTCTAGTTTGTGTGAGCTGGAAGAGGGTGGATCGGAGATGGTTTGAGCTTCCTGTGGCTCCAGCCTTTCAGCACCTGGCCCTGCAGGCCCTGTGTCCTGTGCTTGTGGCGGGAGAGGGCTGTTTCCACAGACCTTTGGGACTCTCCCTTGCTCACTCAGCAGCCAAGAGAGGCACAGGAAAGGGGGAAGGGGCTGTATCACCAGCTCTCCATGATGTGTCCTCTCATAAAAGGCACCACTGAGGATGCTTATGGCCCTTCTGTGATTACCTGGGACCTCAAGCAAGACACCTTTGGGGTTGAGACTGGACAGAGAAGGCAGGTGAGTTCTTTCTGTCTCTATTTTACACTCCAGGACACCCTGGATTTATCCCTCTTGGAAAAGGGGTAATGGTCAGGAATGATGTCTGACTCTGGACAACTACCTCAGTTTGTGTCCAAGCTTTGGGAAAGTGAGGAAAGACCCAGGTTTGGGGGCCAGGGAGATTTGCATAGAGGCAGCTACCTTACCCTGGAAATTCCTTGGGGATGTCAGCTTGGGCTCTGCACAGTGGGAAGTGACCCATATTTTTAATTATATCAAAATTATCCTGGCTATGATGATGATGGTTGAGTCAGATTAAAATGAAAAGACCTGAGGAAAGGCATATATTTTAGGAATGGCTGTTTCACCACTACTTTTAGTAATTTTCTCCTGCAGCCAGATGACTTGAGACATGTATTTTAATAACAGTAGTGTCATTTGCAGCTCGCTGCTCAGGGCAGGAGTACACAAACCCAGCCCCAAGGAATATTTTGTCTCAATTGTTTCTGTAGAGACTGGTAGGAAATATCCCAACTTGAACTTTGCGTTGTGTTGATATTAAGGCATAATGTGTCAAAACCTTGTGGTTGGGTGTCAGTGCAGGTCAGCACCTCTTCCTGAGACATCAGCCAGCGAGTTTACCTCGTGCTTGTGCTGTACAAGGATTGCACCTTGAGCTTTGCTGAGGAAGAGCAGCAGGTCAGCCTGTGGCCCTGCCTGCAAGTCGACTGCAGGGCTCTGAGCAGCTCAGCATCTCCTCCCTGGTGTACCTGAAGAGAGGTCAGATATTAACAGGAAAAGGGGAAATGGCCTAAAGTTGCACCAAGGGAGGTTTGGGTTGAATATTAGGAAAAATTTCTCCACTGAAGGAGTGGTTAAGAATTGGAACAGGCTGCCCAGGGCAGTGGTGGAGTCACCATCACTGGTAGTGTTCAAAAAATGAGTAGTTGTGGAACTTTGTGATAAGGCATTGAGGTATTTGGTTGAAAATTGGACTTGATTGTCTTGAAGGTTTTTTCCAACCTAAATGCTTCCATGATTGTATGATGCTGTGATTCTCTGATTCTCTGATACGGTGGGACTCAGCTGTGGTTTCTGCTGTGGGTTATGCTGCCACATGGAAGAGCAACGTGCACCCCACTCCTCCAAGGATGCTGTGCCTGCCCCTGGAGGCAGCTGCCCAACACTGTGGTTCTGTGCTGCATTTCAAGCTGCCTGCACAGCCTGCAGCCCCAGCTCTCTGTGCTGGGAGGGAGCAACAGGATATGTGGTGGGTGAGATCACACACACAGCTCCGCGGACAGAGACGTCTCTGAAGCCACAGTCCCCCTCCCTGCTCAGCCTTGCGGGGAGGGAGGGTGCCTGTACACCACATTTTGGTGCCCGACCTCCTGGCTGGATGTTTTAACCACCAGCACAGAAGAAGAGCAGAAACACCGACGTGGCTTGCACCTGGGGCAGGGTAAGGCTCGCTCCACTGTGCTCGCAGTGTGGAGGAAGGGGTGGGATGGGATGTGGGGCTGACTGCAGCAGGCAGTGTGCCCCTGGTTGGCACCTGCTTGTGATCTCATCACAGAATCACAGAATTATGTAGCTTGGAAAGGACCTCTAAGATCGTCGAGTCCAACTGTTTACCCATCACTGCCAAGGCCACCACTAAACCTTGTTCCCAAATTGCACACTTTTAAATCCCTTCAGGGACGGTGACTCCAGCACCACTCTGGACATCCTGTTCCAAGGCTTGACAACCCTTTCAATGAAGAAATTTTTCCTAATATCCAATCTAAACTTCCCCTGGCACAACTTCAGCTGCTTCCTTTCATCTTGCCTTCTGTTTGGAGGCGTCCTTTGCTCCCCATACTCTACAGAAGGAAATCCACAATTTTTTGGTGTTTCCTGGCAAAGCTCAAGCCCTTGAAAGACTCAGTGCTGCAAAACTTCTTCTACAGACACTCAAGATTTCTGCAGCATCATTTTTTTTCTGCCTGATGCAGAGGCTCAGTCCAGGGCAAGACAAAATTTAGCCCTTACTCATTGCCTGAGCCAAAAAAACCCAAGGAAACAGGCTCATCAGTGCCTGTGTCAGCCTGGCTGTCTGAGGGCTCCCACCCCTCCAAGGTGCTTTTGGGAGAGGATGGAGAGGGCTTTCCTTCTGACCAGGTTTTCTTTTCATTCTGCCTGCCAGCTGAGCAATTTATCTTAGAGTTTTGAAGGTTTTATGCTAAATGAACTAAGTAAGTTTGTTGTGTGAGATCCCTGTTCCAACACCACAGAGATATGTTGTACCTGGCAAAGAAAAAGTTCTGAGCTGATGTCATCACCAGGATTTCTTTTTTTTTTTTTTTTAGTGTTTCATATCTGGTTTTAATTTTTTAACTAGCTCAGAAAGTGAAATAGTAATAATGATATTCTCTCTCCTAAAACTGTGATGCAGCCCCCCTGTCATGTACATGTATATCTTAAAGGGTAAATGAGAAGTTGAACTTCAGATGGTAAAAATGAATACCTAAGGGAGGAATATTAAGGCTCCTGTCATCCTGCAAACATTTAAAGCACGGGTGAATTTTGTTTCTTGTGAAAGAACCACTGGTGTATGAACTCAGATTAACCTTTCCCATAGCAAGGCAGTAGAGAAGTAAAATCCATATCTTATATTAATTTCTTTTTGGCTTGGTCTGTGTTCCAGTTAAACGCTGGAGTGACAAATATGTGCTATAATCCCACAGAGGCTGCAGATCTCACCCTGAGTGCTCTCACTATATATATATTGTACACACAAGTATTTGTAAATTCAGCAAATAATAGATAGTGTGATAACCAGAAATAATACTGAATACAAATGAGAATCACATTAAGGAAAACAATTCTGGTTTATATAAACCAGAAATTTAACACATGGCTATTTTTGGTTTATTGCATGAAATGCAATGAAGTCCAGAGAAATAGGGGCAAGAAGTACTTATGCTGCCTGAATGTAATTTTTTTTTCTGTAACGTGGTTTTTTTTTTTACTTCTTTGCAGCCTCTGGGAAATACCTGCTTTTATACAGTGACAGAAAAAGACATTTAGAAATTCCCATTTGTCAGATGTGACCTGTATGCTTAGAAGTCCTGCTGTGAATCCATTTCTCCCACTAGGAGAACATATTAAATAAGCAGCTACTCTGCATGAAGCTGCTCTGGGCAAGGACAAATCTGAAGGAATTTAAATGACACCCATGGATAAAATGTCTCCTTTCCTTTTGCCCAGATTTCAAGTTTAATCATTTAATAGAGATGTTATTCATCCTCTCCATTAGTATGCCTCACTTAGGTGTGTTTATGACTCTGCAAAATTACCTTTTTTATTTATTAGAAGCTTTAAAATCAGAGATAACTTTACTCTCATATCTTGTTTTCACTTCCATCTGATTTGATTTACTTTTTTTGTTACCATAAAAACACAGACAGTCCACATAAAAATGATTGGGCAGCTTAAAAGAATAAAGAAAAATTGACCACTTCCAATATTAGATCAACAACTGAGATATTCTGTAAGTACTGACAACATTTTAAAAATGCATTTACGCAAGTTTGATGAAAACATGAAAACTATTTACTGCAATGTCTGAAATACCTGTATTTCTGCTCTGTAACTCTGTCCTTTGAATATTTTAATGGTCTCAAGATATGCACTTTATTGAGAGAATAACTAGAGTATTTTTATTATATAGAATATATATTATCTATATTCTCTATTTTTATATATTCTATATTCTATAAGGAACATACTAGAATATGTTCTGTACAGAATAGATATGATATATATGATATATATATTATAAAATATAGAAGAAATTATAACAATAGTGAAAATAACAGCAACAATAACAACAGACTCTTGAAACGTGATTTTTGAACTTTTAAAAACACAGTGATTCATGAGGGTGAACACAACATAGGTAACATTTTGTTCTTGAACCTACAGATCTGCAAACCCCTCCTTGTCCTATGCAAAAGCCTTTTTATCTTTATCCAAACTTTGTGGTGTCTCCTTTTGTCATTTAAGTTGACATCGTGTATTTACTGCTGACGTGATGGTTTGGCATTATATATAAAATCCCTTAATTTTCCCTTCTAGGTATGGATGTTCCTTGCTGCAGGAAGGAGGTGACAGTGGGAGACAGGAGAAGGCTGATCCATCCTTGGAATGAAACAAGGAACAAATTAGGGACCCTCATTTGCTGGCACATCGTGTTTCTGTTTCTTGCTTATATGTGCTCCAGGAAAAAGCCTGTGAAGTGGGAAGTGTTTTTTTCCTGCTGGCTCTTGCAGTTGTGAAACCTGCAGCTAAAATCTCTCCCAGATTGATTGACTAAAACACCCTATTGATGATTATAGAAATTCATACAAATTTTTCCATAATTTCCACTGGTAAACTGCCCAAACCTGTGTTTCAACAGGCCAGGCAGTATCCTTGGCTGTTGCTGTCCCCTCTTGTTTTTACTGCACACATGTGATCTGGAGTTCGGGCAGTTTTGGTGTTTGTTTGTTTGTTTGTTTGTTTCAAATTACAAAGGAATAACGGAGCCTAATTGGGGAATTCAGACATTGAGCAAATTCTTTTCTTCGGGTGGGCAGAGAGCTGAGGAGTAAATTCCTACTCTTTGAGCAGGTTTTGTTGAAGTTGGGGTAAGTGGCTGAAGTCTATCAAGGCAAGATGGTGCTGTCTTGGGGGGTTTCAGTGAGGGTCAGACACTGTGGGGGTGTCCTGAGTGTAGGGGTGGTGGAGGGAGGAGTGGACTGGGCACGGTTTTCCCTGAGGCTGCTCATCTTCCCGTGGAAGAGGAAGATTGAGCTGTGCAGCCTGGTTTTTGTTGCCCAGACCCAGCTCTGGCTGCTTGGCCATGGGAGGCCACCTCTTGTGCTGGCTGAGAGGTGGAAAAGCTGAACAAGGGTCAGGAAACCTCAGATGTGGGAAACAGAGCTGGGATTTCAAAAGCAGCTGCAGGCAGAAGGAAAAACCCTGTTTTTGAAAGAATAAACCTTTGCCCATGGGAAGTTTCAAAGGGCTTTTCTTACAGCTGTTTTGTTAAAAATACATATCAGAAAAATCATCTGCTGCTGGGGCAAAGCCCTGTGCACTACTTACAGGTTAGGAAATGATGGATTTATTTCATGTGAGCTCTCTCAGGGGATAAACTGTGAGGTATTGGAATGAGAGATGCTCAGAGCCCCCTCCCTGCAGCATCTGGGGTGGGATGGGGTGTGGAGCCAGTGTCCCCAGCATCCATCAGCTGGGCTTCCTGAGAGCTTGGGAAAGCTGGCTCAGCCTGGTAAAGCTGGCTCAGTATGATCCACTGCCAGCTTTATTCCTGCATCATTTAGGGCAAGCACCCATGGCTGGGCTTGAGACCGAGCTCTCCAGAAAAATCATTATGAAAGTGAAAAGTGGCAGTTCCCTGTGGCTGGGAAGGGAGGGAGAGGAAGGCCAGAGTGATGCTGTTCTGCCACTGTGATGCTTTAAACACACAAACTCATCCCAATACTGTGTTAGCCCCAGCCCTGGGGACTCTGGAATCACACCAACCCTTGGCTTGTGGGCAGCTGAAAGGGCACATACAACGTGCAGGACAGGAGATTCCTGCTGCTTCCTCAGCATTAAAATTAGCTACTGGCCTTCCCACCCACACTGGGGACAGGAGAAATCTGGATCACCTTCTGTTTGCCCTCACTGTAGCTGACACACCAGCCTCATGCTGGTGCCTGTGTGTGAGCAGTTGTGGGGCTGGAGATGCATCTTGGAGCAAATGCCCACTGCCTGTGCTCAGAAAGGTGCCCAATTTCAAGCTCCACATCTGCCTTGGAGCCCTGGGCAGCAGCTGAGCCTTGTCAACAGCCCTGGGGAGACCACCCCTGCTTCTGGCATCACTCAGGGCTCAGCACATGTGGGTATGGCTTGGGGCTCAGCACACAAGGGTGTTGCTCAGGACTCAGCACACATGGACATCACTCAGGGCTCAGCAGGACTGGGGCTGAGCACACACAGACATCACTCAGGACAGTTCCCGATGGCTGCTGGGCTCAGGGCCAACCTCTGGCTGCCTCTGTTTGCTCTCAGAGGTGGTGTTGACCTTCAGGCAGCGCCAGGTGTTTGGCCTTGTGTGCATTGCTTTGTCTGGCTTTCCTCTCCCACTCTTGGCTGTTGGCAGTCTCTCATGGGAGAAAACATCCTCCCAGATCTGCTACCCCCTGGAGCTGCTTTAACTCTTTCTTGGGCAGAGGCCATGGTTCCTTGCTCACCACACAACCATGTCCCTCACCAAGCAGGGCCGTGAGACACCAGTCTGTAGAGCAAAATGACCGAGTGATATAGTCACTTTTGCTATTGAACATGCCTGCACAGGGTCTTTACAAGCTGTACAGGGACCTGCCTCTGCCCCATTCCTGTCAGTTGCTCTCAAAGCATTTGTTACCAAAATATTACCAATCAGCATTAGCAGAGCAAACCAAAAGCTCACAGCACCTTTCCAGCCCATCTGAATCTCTTTGGTACCCCAGCCCCCTTCCCACTGTGCAGAGCGTCGTGGCATTTGCCCTGTTCAGTCCCCTTTGAGAAGTGCTCAGGATGCTGCAGAATCCCACCTGGTCCTTTCACCAGCTGTTGTGTCAAGGAAAATCTTAAAGTCGTGGTCTGTGGCAGGAAAGAAATGTCTGTTCTATGGTAGAAGCCCACATCTGTCCCCTGTAATGTCCTTCCTGGGTGTGTCCAGGCAGTGCTCAGTCTGTACCTTCTCTCTGCCTGTCCGAGGCAGGGGGAGCCAGGGGGATTTACTGCCTGTGGATGCGAAGCCACAGCCTCCGCCGCAGACCTGGGGAGAGACAGTGTCCATCAGTCCCAGCACCCCTCCCAGCCCCCCATCCCATTCCTGGGCTGTCCCAGGGCTTGACACCCCTCGTTGTCCCCTGGGGCTGGCAGGATGCTTACGGTGGA
This sequence comes from Hafferia zeledoni, assembly GCA_035583235.1. Classification (NCBI taxonomy): domain Eukaryota; kingdom Metazoa; phylum Chordata; class Aves; order Passeriformes; family Thamnophilidae; genus Hafferia; species Hafferia zeledoni. Next base: position 68,130,815 of record JAWWEV010000134.1, read on the forward strand.
GGTGGTGGGCAACGAGGATCAGGCTCAGCAGGAGGAGCAGGACACCAGTGGCCAGTGGGATCCAGATCAGGGCACTGCACGGACCTGGAGAGCAGGAGAGAACTCAGCACCATGTACCAACCTGCCCTGGCAGCTTTGGAGGATGGAGTGTAGGGTGGGAAAGGGAGAAAAGCAAGGCAGGTCCTCAGAGGGGAGGTGGAGGACGTGACCATATGAGACATCTTTGAATGATGCGTCACAGGATCACAGAATGGGTAGGGTTGGAAGAGACCATTGCAGGTCATCTGGTCCAGCCTCTGCTCAAGCAGGGTCATCCTAGAGCACATGGCCCAGGACTGTGTCCAGATAGCTTTTGAACATTTCCACAGAGGGAAACTCCACAACCACTCTGGGCAATCTGTTCCAGTGCTCAGTTGCCCTCACAGTAAAGAAGGCATTGCAGGGAACAAAGCTCTGAGGTCATGACAACCTAAACTGAGATACATCCTGACCCCTACACTTTTGTATATTCCAGAGAATCCCTCCTAAAGGCAGAGGTCAGCTCCATGCAGAGCAGTGGGTCCAGGGGCACCCTGACACCCACACCTGTGGGATGACATTGTGGTTGCCCTCACCCCAGGACAAACTCCAGCTGAACCCTGGGCACCCCCAGGTGCTCACCAAACCCCCTTGAAAGGCAGCCTGAGCTGAGCCCGTGCCATACCTCTCTTGCTGGCAGCTTTTCTTTTGGTTGTGTACTGCACGGGCTTTTTGGAGACTGGTGCCTGAGTGGTCTTCAAAGGCAGAGGCAGAACGTCAACTGGGGGATAACAACGAGAAAAGGATGGTCAGTTTGGCACTGAGTGCAGTGGAGATCCCAAAGAAGGGCTGGAAATTCTGGCCCTTAAAACTAGTCTGATCCAGCAACCCCCAGAAAGCGCTGTATCACCCAGAAGGGAAGGGAGGTTGACCCGAACCTCTTGGTGGACACAGAAGGTACCAAGAGCTTGTAAAAGTGTTAATAAAACAGCAAACCAGGAAAAGAAGAGCAGAAGGTTAAGGCAGAGAAAAACCCCAAACGTTTTTGAGCTACAATTATTGCCATGCACCATTTCACCAGCATTACACAAAATCATGGGTAGCAGGAGATTTCAGTAGCACTGGGAAGTTTTAAAGGATCCCTGGATCTTTCCCTTGATCAGACTGCTCTAGTCTTTGTTCAAAATGGGATTTTTTTTTTTTCTAATAAAATGAGGGCAGGATGGTATATCTGTATTACAGTGGAGCACGTTCATCTCCTTGTAAAGCTGGTCAGAAAAATATCCCAATAATGTTAATAAAATAGCTGTATGTCTGACTGCTCAAACCACATTTACTCAAAATTTTAGGTGATTCAAAACTATTTTTTTCTGCATCTATCCAGGCTGGAAGTTCCTGTGGAAACTACCGTTCTTTTACATGAACAGATGAGACATCAGGGGCCTGGGATTTATCTGCACAACTTCTCCCTTACATTATAACAGACTTTAAGAAAAGGAACTTAAAGACAATTTTCTTTATCACGAGTAATAAACAGAAAAAAAAAATCTAGCCAAGCCTGAGTCCTCCCAGAGCACATGCTGTTTTTCAGTTTTTAATTGCAGTGTCCTTGATCAAGCTGAGTTTCAAGCCTGTTTTTCATACTTTGCACAGAGATATGTGCCCAGTTAATAAAAAACAGTTCTCCTTTATCTTAAACCAGCTTTTCTCTAAGCCATCAAGAATCCAAAAGGGATTTCTCAGGCATTTCAAGATGCAGGGTATATTTGCTAAAAAACCCAGAAAAATTGGATCACTGGGGCTTCTTTGGAGTCGGAAGTGTAGCTGCACTTTGGTTAAATAAGTTATTTGTCTCCCTAAAAGTCTGCAAAAAAAGGGTTGTATCCTACTTCAAACACATTAGTTTTTCTACATCAACTCCTGCTCTGTGGTCAAGTGGAAAATGGGCTGAAAAGACGTTCTGTATGACCCAGATGTCCATAAAGCATCTCTCCCCCAATGTCAGCTGCAGACAGCTCTGATTTCTGGTTGGAGCTCATCAGACATAGCAGGTCAAGAGCTTTGAGGAATAAATCCCATTTCAGTCCTTCATATGAAGAATGGATTTGTAAGCTGCTGTAGGACCCACCCCACAGACGTGAGGGGTGATGTCCTCTGGCCTTGAGGCTGCTCTTGTCACTGGGAGGGAGGGTAAGGACGAGCTGTGGCATGGAAGGACCTGGGAGCTGAGCAGGGCACACATCCAGCCTCTCATCCGAAATACAGCAGGGGATGAGAAATACACAGGGCATGGCAATGTCAGGAGCTGAGGGTCTTCCCATGGAAATCCTAAACCACTAGGACCAATGTGGTGCTCAAGGCATGACCACAGCAGAGCTACTGCTGATGGCAAAAGGACTATCACAGGCAGCTGACCTAAAATTTAGCTATTTTCTGTATGTTCTGGTTTATCTGGTCTTACAGACCTCTTCAGAAAATCCCTGGAGCCACAGCCTTGCATCTCAAAGATACCAACACACATCTCCCCTCACCCAGGGGACCTCATCCCAGGCTGCTGGTGGCACATTTTGGAACCTGGGGAGGGGATGCTTACCCACACTGAGCCGTGTCCCGCTGCCCAGGAAGAGCTGGAAGGACTGGGAGACAGAGCAGTAATAGATGCCGTTGTCCGAGGCATGGAGGCGGCTGATGTGCAGGCTGTAGGAGGTGGCGGGACTCACCCCATGGACACTAAACTTATCCTGGCTGATGTTGGCACCATACATGGCTTTGCCCAATGTGTTGGAAAATATCAGGAACTCGAAAATCTGCCTCTCCTGGCTCCAGCGGTACCAGTACACCCCATTATGCTCCTTCTTCAGCTCACAGAGAATTTCTGTTTTATTGTTAGTTTTGGCTAAAATATGCTTTGGAGTTTGGGTCAAGAGTAGATTTGCACAGAAACCTAGGAAAAAGGGACAGGAACACACAATTATTGTTTTCACAGAATATTCTGAGCTGGAAGGAACTGACAAGGACCATCTAGTCTAACTCTTAAGCCAGTGGCCCATATGGGGATCAAATCCTGGCATTATTAGCACCATGCTCTAACCAATTTAGCTAATCTCAGAGGTTAATTATTTTTCTGCCATGCTAAGAACAGATTTTCTTTATGGGCTTAATAAAATCAAGTAGTCACAGACTAGGGGATCACACAAGCGAGAAACAGCAGCAGCTTTATCAGGATGCTCCCATATTCCCTCAGAGGCCTTTTGGGGTTCCCCAGCTATTTTTTGGTCAAGCCTAGTTGTACAGGTAGAGTCTGCCCTGTAAACAATCACCTAGGGAGGAGGCTCAGTGGCAGGGACAGGGATAGAGGGGTGGTTTTGAGGGTGTCCTCAGGGCTGTATGTGCAGGGAAGGGTATCCCCACCTACTCCTGTGGATGCCCCTCTCCTGTCCTTCTTTTCTGTCTGCTTTTTCAGAGAATTTTCACTCAATTTTTTTTTCTTGAGCCTCTTAACTTATTCTCCAGGTTTTTCTTCTAAAAGATGCAACACCAATAACATCTCGGGTGCAGAAAAAAGAACAAAAATGTGCAAAACCCCTCAAAATGAGCCAATTTTACATTTGTTCTCAGACAATATTATTTTTTCATAGGAATTTTGAGATGTTGGGGAAGGAGAGGGAGTGAGAGGTAGCGGTGGAGTTCAAAGCTTTGGTTTGGCATCACATCGCCCTGTTTGGGCTTTGGAGCTTCTCAGAAATTATCTAAGTTGTGTTTGGCCCAGGCAGATGTGAGCGGTGTCTGCATGTGAGCTAGGACGTGTCCTTGTGGAAAGGATAACAGGTAACTTGTGATCCTTTCTGTTCAGCAAACAGTCCTGCAAAGCTGCAGATACTCTGAGACGGAGTGAAAAACAGCCCTTGGAAGATAAGGATGGTATTGCATCCCCCGTCTGTTTCCCATACGTGTTTTAAAGCTGTGCAAAAAGCTCCACAATGCATGGTTTTTGTCTTTTCTTTTTACATTAAAATGTCCTTTTCCTTCAAAACCCCAGAGCTGCTGACAGTAGCAAACCCAGTGTGGTGGGAGCGGGTTCATAAGACCCAAGAACACCTGAATCCATCAGTGTGGCACAAGGCCCTGATGTCCCTCATATTCCCAATGGTACAGGCAGAGGAGAGGGTTCTGGTGACTGACACAGGTCCAGAGCCTTCCTCTGTCACTGCACTGATGATCCCATCACTGAAGAGACCTGATACTGCAATGCCAAAATTCAGGTGTTGCACGGCAACTGCAGCACTTCACCACATCCTCTGGTTCTGTGACAATATCAATGTCTCCTTATTAATAAAATATGTAATTTCAAGGTTTAGACTGCAAGTCTCTCAAACTTTGTTCTGGCAAACACTTGTGTGTTTTTTAGGGGTTGAAATGTGTGTGGTCGTTGGGGCTTCAGGATCTCCTTGGCTGCCCTGAGGTCTGGCTGGAATGGGAAACTTAACTCTCCATGAAAAGCTTTAAGTGAACTGCTGGAAAGATAATTAGAAAGGATGAGAAGGGATACTGGAAAATCCCAGCTCAGTGTCAGTGATTAATCTCCGGTGGGGTGAACTGGGATGGAGCCAGAGCCAAAAATCTCATCCTCAGTAACACCCTCACTCCGCAAAACCTCCCTGTTCCCTTTCCTGGTGTATATTCAGGAGGACCACAGGGAATCACCATCATTGCACATGGTTGGCCAGACCAGACTGCAGCACCTTAAAAATGGTCTCTTTTCCCTTTACATGAGCACAGCAAGCTCTTATTTATTGAGATTTTCTCAGAGGGCTCCCCACCATATAGATCTATTAGTGCCTGTAAGGCAGCATGGTTTTATAACACACCAATTCCAGCTGTGACCCTTGGGAAATCCTCAGTCTTTCGATGATTTAAAAGAAAATTTGACGTTATGTGATGTTTATTGTCTTCATGTTACACAGGCAGCATAGACAGGTTCTTCTTTAACTTCTCCGTCAGCATTTGCCTGTAGTCTGTCTACACTGATGGTGCAGTAAAAACGAACTCTGTGGTGTCTATATCATTATGTATTGAGCCCTAAATAGAATATAGAATAGAACAGAACAGACTCTCTCAGTTGGAAGGGACCTACAGCAGCCATCTAATCCCACTGCCTGACCAACTCAGGGCTGACCAAAAGCTAAAATGTTATCAATGGCACGATCCAAAATTACGCGGTGACAGGTAGTAATATCCTGTAGATCTATACTATGCCTGTATATTTAAAACTCCATCATCCAGATGCTGTGAAATGCACCCCACGTGTTGGAGCACGGTGGGGGAGAGGCTCCAGGATGATTTTAGGTGCCCTCAACCCTTAAGAGATGTGTCCCTCTTACCTGGGATCTGGAGGCAGATGCAGAGAGGCAGCCATGCCCAGGCCATTGTGGTGGAGTCAGTGATGGAGGGGTTTGTGCCAGCAATCAGCTGCTGGTGGAAGGGTTGGCTTCACCTCAGGACGTTCTTCCGTGTCTCAGTGCAGATGTCTCACCAAGAGCTGCCAAAGAGCATCTGCCACAGAGGCACCTGGACCCTCAGCACGGCAGCTTCTTCCACACTGTGCCCCAAATCCAGCCGTGCCTAGGGTACCCCTAAATCCCCTTTAGGAAGACTTAAAAAAAAAAACCACGTTGATTTTTAATTATGATTTCTTTGTATTTCACCATGTAGTTATTCTTTCTTCTTTTTATCTACTTCTATGCAATTAAATTATGTCTAATGAAGGAGCTTGGCATTAAAGACAAAAGCAGGGAAGGAAGAATTTTGGCTGGTTTCTTCTCTGCTGAAATCAAAAAGCATTCAAAATAAGGAAAAGATCCAGTTTGATCTGTGGGGTTGTTTTCTTCAGCAGAATTTTTAGTAGGAGGCATTTTTCTCTGGAAAATGTTGAACATGAGGACCAACCCACCATAAAGCAGAGACGTGAGGCATCACAGAAAACTTTGAAGTCAAGAGCAAGAAACCTCAAACAAATTTGTGGTTGAAAAACCACAAAAATAAGGAAATTCTGCTGGGGCTCCCCATCTCACAGTGCGTACAGCTTTGGTAGCTTCTGACAATGCTCTGAAATACGCAGAAATATTTAAATGATAAAATATCAGAGTGACTTTGAAATGCCTGTGTGAGGGAGAAGTTTGAAGCACTTAGGGTTTAGGATTCAAAGAAGGAAGTACATGATGTGAAATTACAGGGGTGAACTGGTGTCATCAGCCTTCAATCATTCCATGTTCAGGAAAAAAATGTGAATTATTTATTATTTTTATTTATTTACTGCCCCCTTGGCTGCCAAGTGAGGTTTAGTTTTCTTTTATGTCCTCTTTGTGCAGATCTTTGTGGTCCTTACAATGCCCCAGCATCTCCTCAGCAAGGGGAATCTCACTGAGAAACTTCCCCCAGAGTTGAGATGGCAGATGAATAGGAAAAATTATATTGCATCTTGTACACTGTAAGTTTTTGGCCCATTTTGGACCAAATTTTTCCATGCTAATGTAACACATCATCTCCTCTCTTCTTTTCAAAATTAATTTCCTGCTTGAAGCTGGTTGCTAACTGTGAAAGCTTTGCCACAAAGTGATCCGCTGCTAAAGTTTAGGGTGGGCTGAATCGCTCCTTAACTCTTTCCTGGCACGAAAAAGTAATTTCAGTGTTTTCAAACGCATTTCAGTGCTTTTAAGCTCTTGTTTTTGGAGCTGAGCCCCCAACATGGGGCAAAGCAATGCATATCTCTCCTGTCCTCACCTCCTGCTCATTTGTCCCCTTTTCTTTCACATCACTCCCAGACTGGGCCTTCTCTAGAATGGGGTGAGACACCTCTTTTTTTTGACAGGGAGGGAGGACAGGGAGTGATTAATATATGAAATGCCACTGCAAGTGAATTTTCCCTTTATCCACGTGGTGAAGTCAGTGAACTGAGCCCAAAATCCCTGGCTGTTTTCTCACTGTTGCTGTCACCTGGAGCATCTTCTGGCTTCCTTGTCAGGACAAAAGTTTTCACAGAGGTGGCTTTTGCCACTGTACAACCTTGGACATGGGGATGTTACACTGGGATGATTCCCCAGGACATTACAGCAGCTTTAGAGATGCTTCCCTGCACCACTTTTACCTATGGAAAGATAAAGGAATATGTGCAATGTAAAAGCACAGTGTGTGTGCTGGAAGAGGGATTAAATTAAAATTTTATTGAAAATGTTTATACTCACTGGAGTTGTTTACTGGTGGCCAAGCTGTTCTCGGGAATGGCTGTTGCTCCTACAAGAAAATATTTTGGAAGAGAGATGCTCCTGTCTGGCAGCTCATTGCTATCAAAAATCAAAGCGCTGTGGGAATGTGCAGGAGACAGCTGCTGTTTATAACATCCCCACATTGTTTGGGGCTGCTGTCCTGGGAAGAAAGTAGGGGAGGAAAGAAGGGTGTGAGTTGATCTGATCAGTTCACACAAGCAAGACTTGTTTGTGACCTTGGTACGGTACAGCAGCTCCTTAATCACGAGTGTTTGGCTCACAGCTGGGCCAAGATGGGGGGATTGCTGAATTTTGGTCCATTTGCACAATTTCTAGGGGAATTTTATTCTTTTTATGAAATTAAAGACAACCACTCCTCTCCCCAGCCCAGCCAACTCCCTGTGGACCCATCCCAATGGGAAGCAACCCCTTGCCTTTTCCTCAGCCTGCATCCTGCCCACCTCACCACGCTGGCACTCATTCCTGGTGCTTTCACTTGCTTTGTTACATTTCTCACTCTTTCTTTCCCCCCTGTGTCGTGTTTCCTACAGCAAAGTGTTTGCTTTGGGCAGCTGGAGAAAAGCACTGGGGTAGAAGAACAGGGTTGACAGCCAAGAAGCAGGACCTGTCTGGGATTTCACCTCTGTCAAACTCCCATGTTGCAGCAGAGGTAACTGCAGCTGGGCTGTATTTTCCAGGGTAGAGAAAACAGCTGCAAGAAAAATAGGGGGAAAGTGTATTTTCTCTGAGGCTACAAGGGCTGACTTTTGGTGTTGGGGATGGTTGCTCAGGCTCAAGTCTGGTTCAACATGGTCCAACTGAGCAGTACCTGGAAATAAGGACCTGTTAGGGATAATAAGATGCACGATGGGAACTCCCCAGGACTCAAGCAGCCACATGTGAATATTTTTTTACTTTTAAAATTTTTTAAAACTGTTTTATTCCACGGAAGGGTGTAGCTTCTGGAGTACTACATTCAGGGTAAAAACAGTGATGAAAATGATAGCAATTTCACTGAGATCACAGAATAAAAAAAATATGCCAAGTTGGAAGGGACCCACAAGGATCATTGAGTCCTACTCCTGGCCCTGCACGGAAGGAACCCTCCCCAACCTTTTTCTTAGTGTAATAACGGAAAAACCCCAAAACCCAAAACAAGTGGGTCAAGTTTTCTAAACTGCTTCATGCTAAGATGTGGTTTGTAGGAGGAGGGTGGGGGGGGTCCATCCGCCTTTGCAGGTGCAGATTTACAGCTGTAATTCAGTTGATGCAATATCACAACTGAGGGTCCTGACATGTCGTGGGGTTACCCCCAAGTTACATGTCAATGTCGAACTGGGTTGTGGCACAGAAAAATGCTGCATTTAAAGACCAAATGCTAAAATGGATCTAAATGATGAACTGTGTAAATTTTCCTGCCATTTCACTCCCCCCTGGCAAACAGATCTGTGCTTGGGGGGTGGTTTTGGGGGGGTCGTGTGTGTTACAAGTGTCAGGTGTGAGCCCCATGTGAGATCTCCCCCCAAACTCCAGGTGCTAATGGGGTGTGCAGCAAATGAGGGGGCCATGGGGGTATTTGGAGGGATGGACGGTGAGAGGACAGGCTCCAGCTCTCCCTCTTCAGGACACTTGTTGCAAGCATGAATGAGCGATGACTAACCCTGGACCCCCCCAAATAGATAAGGGGCAGAGCAGGTGCTGCTGTTTGATTTCAGCCTCCCTAATCAGTGTTGAAGAGGATAAGGAAAGACAAAGGAAGTGTCCTTGAGAAGGCAGCACATGGAGGAGGAATAGCCACCAAGGAACTAAACACAGGTGTTATCAGCCCAAAACAACGACCTGCCATGGCTATAAAAATCACCAGGCTGAGACCTCGGTACCACCTTTACCTTAAAGGTACCGAATCTGCTGGAGCTCTGCGGCAACCATCTTCAGGTTCCCGGGACTACCAGGATATTCAGCCACGGATTGGTGAGATCTTATTGTTGGGGTCCTACTCTGTCTCTGCTTTGCTTCACCCGCTCCCTCGTCCCTTCCCCGTCCCCTTCCCGGGAGCCGGTGGGTCGCGGCAGCTGCCGGCCCGACTGCGACCACCCTTTCCGTCCTTTGCCACCTTCCCCTTCCCTTGTGCCCAGGTTCAGCATCCCTCTGGGGGGCTTTTCGGAGGGGCGGGTCGCAGGGTCGCAGCCTTGCTCCGTGGGTGGGTCAGTGGTGCTGGTGTTATGGTAGCTTTGCCCTGAGACAGAGCCGTCTCAGATCTCGTCCCCGTTACTATGATGGCTGACATCGTTAGCAGCTGGAAGCTGGAGCAGTTTGTGCTCCAGAAGTGTCTCCCTGCAATTTGGTCCCCAGGGTCCTTCCAGGGTCCAGAGGCATACCAGCAGCTGTGCCAGCAGTGGGAGAGCTGGTCAGAGGAGAACAAAAAGCCCAAACCCACAAATAAGTGCAAAAAGCGAGCGGCTTTGCAGGGTTTGTTGATGGTAGGCAGGGAGTTGTCCAAGTTGCTGAAAGAGGCTCTTGAGAATGTGCAGACCTTGGAGCAGGACAAGGCTGAGCTCAAAATGCAGGTGGACAACCTGCGGGCAGAGGTGCAGGGTTTGTGTGGGGACTCTCTGCGTAGCGCAGTGGAGATCACCCGGCTGGAAAGCAAGCTGGGGTATGAGAAGCTGAAAACAGAGGAGCTGAAAAAGGAGGTTGGCAAGTGGATTGGGGAGACTCATGATGCGCAGAGTGCAGTGCGGGCAGTCCTGCAGGATGTCCAGCGGGACCGGGGAACTGGCCCAGATCACAAGGTGTGCCATGCCAAGATCCAGGAGCTGGAAGCAGAGCTGGGGGTGTCGAGGGGCATTGTGGCTGCCATCAAAGGCAAGAGGAGCCAGATTGGGAGTGGCGAGGGGGAGGACTCCTTGGATGTGCACCCACCCCACTATGATTATGAGGATGATGTGTGGGGTGCCAACAGCCCCACCAGGCCATCCCCTTATGCTCCTCTGCGGGAGGAAGTGTGCCAGCTGCAAGCAGGGGAGGCAGAGGCTGCCAAAGAGAAAAAGGCTCCCCATGAGGAGCCGGTCAGCCATGCCCCACTCCAGCCCATAGACACCAATAGGGCTGTGCTCTGGTTTACCCCTGAGCAGCTCAAGACAGTGGGGAAGATGCTGGGGCCACTGTCAAAGGAGACAGCAATCAACTGGCTGTCCAGGGCCCAGCGTCTGCCCAAGTGCCAGAGCGGCAACTTTGTGAGTGACCTGATAGACCTTGTGAGGAAGTGCATGAAACCAGATGATTTTGCGGCGCTGCCAGGGGATGTGCAGATGGGCAATGTCCAGGATATCAGGGATGTCCAGCTGGCTGTGCTGAAGGTGTTCTTTCCAGAGGTCAACCCCTTAGTGCTCTTCCACCAGGAGAAGCAAAGCCCCGAGGAGCGGCCAGATGCCTACGTTAACCGTAAGAAGATGCTCTACCAGATGGCTGGGCTGCCTGGCTCAAAGGACTCCCCCCTTGATTTTGACAGGCCTGAATTCAAGGAGCCGCTGGTGGTGGGGCTGACACCCCCACTGAGGGTGATTGCTGGTGGGGATGCAGCCAAAAAGCCTCTTTCAGAGCTGGAGCAGATCCTGACCCAGAATTTTGAGCTGCAAAAGCAGGCATTCCCAGGGTATATGCTGGGGGGGAAGAAAGGGAAAACCTCATCCATGCCTTTCCAAAATGCAGGGATGAGAAAAATGCAAGGAGACAACAGAAAAGATCTTGATTGCAAAGGGGGCTTGGGGAAGGAGAACCAGCAGGGGATGAGGTTTCAGAAGTCCAACCCTTGGCGGGCTGAGCTGAGGAAGCGCTTGATAAAATATGAGAAACAGGAGGATATTGATGGGTTGCCAGATGCAGAGCTCTTCCAAAAACTGGCCCTGCATGAGTCCAAAAAGCACAGCAGCTCCCACCCAATTGACCCGGGGTCTAAGGCTCAGCAATAGGGCTGCCAGGCACCTGCATCGCCCCTTTTTGTGGCACCGATTAAGACCGATTTGTGGGGGCGTCTGATAGTTGATACAACTATTGGAGGAGGGGTGCTTGGACAAGTGATGTTAATTGATACTGGTGCCTCTTATTCAATTCTGAATATGGCCCCCGGCAGAGCCGGGATCTTCCAAACCTCTGAAATTATTGAACTCACAGGGCCGAATGGCCAAAAATCCCCAGTGCCATTCACAGGGCCCATACCCTTTGAAATTGGGACTGCCAAAGGGTCTGAAAAATTTGGGAAAATGGAAATGAAGGGAAAGCCGGGAATTTTAGCCATCTCTACACTGACAAAGATGGGAGTGGTGGTGGACCTGGCAAACCAAGCCCTGTTACACTGCCCACAAATTGACATGCCTGTCATCCCAGCAAGTCACAGGGTGATGTCAGTGAAAGCCCCTGAGCTCCTGGTCCACCCTGAGTGGGAGCCCCGAGTGAAAAGGGTCACAGAGCAGTTCCCCCAGGTCTGGGCTAGGAGCAAGCTGGACTGTGGGCAGATTGATGCTGCCGTGGCAGTCAAAGGGCTGGATCCTCCTCCTCAGCTGCAGCCTTGGTACCCAGCTGAGGCTGAGGACAGCCTATGGGACACAGTCAATACCTTGCTGGGCCAGGGTGTGCTGGTGGAGCAGGAGAGCACCTGCAATGCTGTAGTGTGGCCCCTGCGGAAAGCCGATGGGAAAACATGGAAACTGACAGTTGACTTCAGCACCCTGGACCATGTCACCCCACTGCAGACCTCCACGGTGGTCAGGTATCCTGACATCATGGCAGCCATCTCCAAGGGGTCTGAGTGGTTTTCGGTGCTCAGCCTCACCAGCCCATTGTTTGCCATCCCCCTGCACCCCGAGTCCCGGTACAAGTTTGCCTTCACCATTGGAGGACGGCAATTTGCTTTCACCAGAGTCCCTCCAGGTTTTCACAATGCCCGTGCCATCTGCCATGCGCACGTGATGAAGATGTGGGAGCAGCTCAGCCACCGGAACAGCGTGCTGTCCTGTGCTGGTGATGTCCTCATCCACACCCAGACAAAGGAGAAGAACCTGGAGGTGCTGACAGAGGTGCTGCAGGCTGTCCAGAAGACAGGCTTCAGGATCAACCCCACCAAGGCCCAGCTGTGCTGGAAGGAGGTCTCCTTTGTGGGGGTGAGCCTGGGGGAGGAAGGGCGCTCACTGGAAAAGCAGAGGGTTGAGCTAATACAGAAGATGTCAGCCCCATCTGATGCCACCACTTTGAGGTCTTTTCTGACTCTCCTTAGGTTATGCCGTGAGTTCATTGAGGGCTATGCAGAGAAAGCGGCCCCTCTCTGCCACCTCCTGAAAAAGAACACCCCCTGGGAATGGGGGCCAGAGCAGGATGAGGCAGTGAAGACCTTAAAAGAGAGTGTGGCACAAGCCCCCATGCTGGCACATCCTCGAGGGGGCAGCCCCTATATTCTGCAGCTGGCTTGCACAGGGAGGGGGCTTCAGGCCTCCCTGGGCCAGCAACACAATGCCAAAGTGCTCCCTGTTGCTCACGCCTCGCGTCTCCTGACGCCAGCAGAGCAACAGTTCACTGACTATGAGAGGGAGGTTTTAGCTTTGACCTGGGCCCTGCAGCACTGGGAGTACCTGGTGGGGTCAGCCCCAGTGCTGCTGAGGACCTCCCACACCCCGGTGAGGTACCTCTTACTGGGGAAGGGGGATGAGGGTCCCCTGCGCTACCCCAGGATGGCCACAGCCAACTGGGCATTGTCATTGACCAGCAAGGAGATCCCTAGGGACCCCTCACCTGGTGCCTACAGGATGGTAATCAGTGGAGAGAAGAATGGGCAGGAGCTGGTGGGTCCCCTTACTGAGCCCAAGCCCCGGCGGGCACCCCTGTTTGAGAGCAGCCTCAGCCTGGAGGAGGCCAAGCAGAGAGGCTACGTTGTGTGGTTCGTAGATGGGTCCAACTACCACGAGGGAGGGGTGCCCTACACGGGCTATGCCGCTGTGAACTGGCGCACAGGGCAGGTGGTGAAGGGGAAGTGCCTGCCGCACTCCATCCAGGCTGCCGAGCTGGTGGCCGTGATGGCCGCCCTGGAGAACACGCCGGCAGACCAGCCGCTGGCCATATTCTCAGACTCGGGGTGGGTGGTGCGTGTGGCGTTGGAGTGGTTGCTGCTCTGGAGGGAGAGGGACATGCAGTCTGCCGATGGCAAGCCTGTCACCTATGCCAAAAAGCTGCTGTACCTTGCGAGGCTGGCGGAGCAGAGGGTGTGCCCAGCCCAGATCATTAAGGTCAAGGCCCACAAGAAGGGAACAGAGGAAGCCAAGTGGAACAAGGAGGCAGATGCCAAAGCCAAGGAAGGTGCAAAGGAAGGGCTGATGTGGAAAGCCAGCAAGATTTCAGAGAATGGCCTTGTGTCAGTGGCTCCCAGTAGGCACTGGGAGAGTGTGGATCTGGTGGGCTTGCAGGCACAGGACCCCAGACTCCGGGAGTTAGCACAGGGCAGGGAATACAAAGGGTGCAAGGTGTGGAAGGATGTCTCAGGGCTGGTCCTGGCACGGAGGGAGGGGGCAGACTACCCAGTCTGGGTGGTGCCTGAATTTGTCCGGACAGAGCTGGTGGCTCTGGCTCATGAGCAGGGGCATCTGGGGCCAGACAAGACCATGGTGAGGCTGCAGGGTGTTGGGTGGTGGCCTGAAATGAGAGAGGATGTGGAGAGGTATGTCAGCAACTGCCTGATGTGTGCAGCCAACAATCCCGATGCCAAAACAGCCAAAGCCCTCTTGGGCCACCAGAGGGTTTCTGGGCCATGGAGCAAGTTGCAGATGGAGTTTATTGGCCCTCTGCCCCAAACTGCCCTAGGCAACAAGTATTGCCTAGTGATCAGTGATAGCTTTACCAAATGGGTGGAAGCTTTTCCAGCTCGAAACAACACAGCCAGTGCAACTGCAAAGATCCTGGTAGAGCATGTTTTCTCACGATGGGGCATCCCAAAGGAGATCAACTCAGAACAAGGCCAACGTTTCATTGGAGAAGTCACAAAAGGGGTGTGCCAGGCCCTGGGAATCAAGCAAAAGCTTCACATCACAGGGCACTTCCAGAAGCCTTTCTCAGCAGAGGGGTCCAATCTACCACTGAAGACAGCACTGAGGAAGATGGTGAAACAACAAAGAAAAGACTGGGATCAGAAGCTCCCACTGACCCTGCTGGCATTACGGGGAGCCATGGCATCTCAAGCACTTCCTCCTCAAAAACTTCCTCCTACAAGAGATCCAAAGGTTCTGGAACACTGGTGGCAAGGAGGGGAGCCCCCGGATGAACTTCAGCCACGTGTGCTGATGGACAGGTGGGTCCAGGACATGCTGAGGACAGTGTCAGCCACATACCATCAGCTTACCTCAGTGCAGGAGACCAAAATCCCCAAGATGGATAAGCAGCTGGGAGTGCTACTGCACCCCCCGGAGTGGAACATGGGGGACCTGGTAATGTATCGAGGGGTTAGAGAGAAGAACCAGGTGCTGGAACCCCAATGGATGGGGCCTGTTAGGGTTGTGAACAAAGCCAGCCCCTTTGTGTACCAGGTAGAAATCAGAAAGGGGGCAAAAAGGCAGGAAAAATGGCTCCATTCTTCACAATTAAAAGCATGGAAGGGAAACTAACGGGGCTGGAGAGCCCTCCTTGCTTATGTTTTGCAGATAAAAGAAAATGGAAGGCGACTGTGACCAGCGGGAAGGGCGAACTTCACAGCATCACCAGCCTTGTTTGCACTGCAGGGAAAATGCTTTCCAATTTGTGATTGCAGGATTTACTTTGCTTTCTGGTATGTGCATAGCGCTGAGCACCCTGTGTGCTCAAAGAACCCATCAGCACCCTGGACAAACACTCATTCATTCCCACTTAGAAAGGCACTCTGACACACAGGCCACAGCCCAGCACAGGGTTAGGAGGTACACAAAAGTTGGGACCGATTGGCCCTGGTCTCAAGCTCTCATCAAATATACAGGAAGCATGAGATTAAATTCTAACAAAGACTTTAATTTGTCAACAGTGGTTATGCATGGGACAGAGGTGTACTTGGAAAATGAGTGGAGCTGGGACAGCACAAACAGACTTCCACAGCTTCTGGGGGTGGTGGGACAGCAAATAAAAGTAGGGTGCAGGCTAATTAATGGATCCACTCATCAGCCAGTAAGTCAAATCTCTGTAACTGAAGTAAAAACTAATAAGAATCAGAAAAAAATCTGTGCTGTGGAAAAATTGGACTGCTGGTACAACTTTACTTTGGTCCAGCCAGTCCTTGTGGTCTGCCTCTGGGCAGACCACAGCATGGGGCTGTCCTTTAAATTCAAGATCAGCACCACAACACCCTCCTTTGCTGCCGTTAAGATCTCAAAGTGCCATTTTTTGGCCTGGCATGCAGCCCCATATGTTGAAATTGGCAACCAGGTAAAATTGGAAATTAAATACTCCCAAGAAAGTGTAACTGATCCAATGCAAATCAGTGGCACCACCATGACTGTAGCTGCCCCTGATGGCCGCAAGTGGGTCATTCCAGTGAACTGCCTCCGTGAGAACAAAACACTTAATAGGTCTGAATTGGGTGTGGAGGCTTCGTGGTATAATCAGGATTATGGACGCTGTCCACACCTGGTCATAACCCTCCAGGTATGGTGTCAAGGAAGCCTGAGTGTAGAAATGTCCCATGAGCTTGGAGGAAAGTGGTGGATAAGAGGTCCTGAAGGGTTTGAAGAAGAGTTTTCCATCATTGCTGTCTTGCGCCCTTTTGTTTCCAAAATAGGTCCTTATGTAGTGAAGCAAAATCATGTCCAAGAACTGTTGACTGGGCCTGTCCGATCACTGAAGAAGGTGGTGTTGTCTCTGTCCACTGTTAATATTTCCTCCTTCAGACCACACTGTGCCCCCTTCCTATCCACTCTCCACACGGGTTGGCTGGCGTGGCTGCACAGCCGCTCCCTCCAGGGTGCCCGGGCCAGGAGAGACCTGCTGGCCACAGCGCTGGGAGGAGGAGGTGCTGGGCTGGGAGTCCTCAACAGCATGAATGCTGAGGTCTTGGCAAACAAGCTGGAGGTTGTCACCTCGGGTGTGCAGAGCCTCCTCAAGCCTCTGAATTCATCCCTGACCAACCTTGGAATGGGTCAGTGGCTTGTGTCAGAGGTGCTGCCCACATGGGAACAAATAAATGAGAGAGACCATCAACTGCTGTTGCGAGCACTGGACACTGAACAAAATAATGTCTCCCTTGCTCTTAGCTGCATCCAGGCCCAGATGTGGGTGCAGAGTGTTGTTGCAGGTATCCTGAGAGACGGCGACAACGGTGTCCTCCCCACCGAGATCCGAAAGATCGTGTGGGATGCGGCCACAGAGAAGGAGCGGCAGCTCCAAGCCTGGTGGAGGCTCGTCAACTTCACCCATGACCAGGCCCTCAATGTGGTCATTGCCCACGTCCTCACCGTGGCGGAGGCTTGCGTCGAAAAGGTCTACCCCATTGTGGCCCTGGGGGTTAACACAAATGGGTCTGTGGTCTACCCCCTAGACCACCGCATGTGGGCGAGGGTGTCTGATGGGAAATGGCAAACAGTAGATCTGGAAGCCTGCATTTTGGAAAGGGGGCTGGGATTCATATGCGAAGATGATGCCCTTAAGGCAAGTGATGTCTGCTTTGACACCAAAGAGGGGGTGTGTCATTTTGAGATCAATCCCCAGAGCAGCAGCAAAACCATGTTAGTGTACGTAGGGAAAGGGTGTGTGTGCTTCAGAACGATGTGTAAATACGTGCAAATTAATGAAGCTTATAATCAGACTGTGTTTAACCACTCAAACATGTGTGCTTGCAATGTAACTACTATTAGAGGCTGTGATTTTGTGTATAAACCACCTGTGCTTACTAACCAGTTGCTAATCAGAAACTATACCTTGTACCGTAGTGTAACCCCGACCCCCATTGGTATGGGTTTGTCCCTTATAAAAGAAATGTTAGAGCACGAAAATTTACAGCAGCTGTTAGAAAATGCCAAGGCCAAAGCTAAAAGGATCCTAATAACTGTTCACCATGATGGCAGTGTTATAAAACAGGTAATGGAACGAATTAAGAGGGTGGGAGAACACCACTGGTGGGAAGTATTTTTTGGCTGGTCCCCCAAGGCCACTGGCATTTTCAATGCGCTGCTGCACCCCATTGTAGTTATATTGCTAATGCAAATCTGTGTGTGCTTTGCCATGGTAGTCACTTGTTACTGGATGAGGCAGGTGAGGCTCCGCATTGAGAGAGACGTGAAAGAAGTGGAGATGGCCAAGCGCCTCCTACCATAGTCAAGGGCAAGACTGGGTTGGCCTCTGTGTTCGCCACCAAGAAGAACTTTTAGCTCCGCTGTTGGCTGCAACCCAGTAGGCGTTGAGCGGTGGGGACACATGCCATACCAGACCTTGATGTGAGGGATGGCCTCCTCTGTTATCAGAGGGCCATCTAGGAGAGGACAGGCCAAGCAGCCTGCAGTTGGCATCAATCACCGAATGGTTGAGGTTGGAAGGTACCTCTTGAGACGTTTCATTTAGTCCAAACCCCAAAACTCAAGCAGGGTCACCTAGAGCAGATTGCCCAGGACTGTGTCCAGCTGGGCTTTGACTGTCTCCACAGATGGAGACTCCACAACCTCTCTGAGCAAACCTGTTTCATTGTTTGATCACCCTCACAGTAAGAATTTAGAGTATGCAAGAGTTAGGATAAGTAAGTTGTTTTTGAACCTTTCATCCCCAAATGCTAATGTGAAGCAGTTGCTCTTGTGTGATTTAAGACTCCTTAAGCAGAACAGACCGGGGTAAAGAAAGCCAAGGACAATGTCTTTGAAAGGAAAGAGAAGGAAAAGTAACACCTGAGCTTGGGAAAGCACCCATTGAAGACAGCAGAGGTGTGACCAGCCTCAAAGACTTGGAAAGACAGTAAAAGATGAGCAGAACCAAAGATCCTGCAATCACCTTGGACTTACAGGAGCTAAATCCACAGGCTAACTATCTCCAGGTTCCCAAGACTCCCAGGATGTCTGGCCAACGGATTGGTGAGATCTTCTTTTCAAAGCCTGGACATCACCGCTTTGCTTTGCTTAGTTGTGCATGTAGTCAATAAATCTGTCTATTAGAGAATTGATTGTCTGCCTGTTCAATCACAGCCACTCAGCTGCTCACCACTCAAGCTTGTAGCTTTGGTTGCTCTGGCAAAGAGAATATCTGGTAAAAAGAAAAGATGGGGTTTGTTTCTCTTTTATAGGCCCAAATTCCTCACTTGCTTTTTGTTTGCAGAATATTCACTGAATCACAAAGTTTTCTTAACAAAACCAGTCCCCTCTCTTCATTCTGCCCTTCCCAACCTGTATCACCCTCCCACCTTTGAATCCAGAAGGAGCCTTAAAATATACATAGGGGGTCTCAAACTATTTTAAAACATTAGCAATTTCAAAAATTAGATTAATGGCCTAATTTCCAAGTCATGTTTTTGATCTCATCTAGGAGGTGTTGCTCTTTCTGAGAATGGGGCAGGGGGTTAGACAAAAAACCCGTTTGCAATCCAGGATGAAATAAATAGATAAAGGCCTTTAACCCAGCAGGAACTGAGATAAAAACTGAGAACTGAGATTAAAACCCCCCTATTCATGATCACCAGAGAGAGAAGTGCAAAGAAATGACATTGCTGCAGCACAGGTTTTTCAAAGAAATGCAAAACATCAGTAAAGACACTTCTCCTTAAAAACACACATTACAACTGAGGTCATGTAAATGTGAACAAATAAATCAATGCCTAAACCCAGAGAAATCCATTTTGCCTCTCCAGTAACCACAAACACCCCTGCTTCACCCTTGGGATGGGAGGTTGAACCTCCCTCCAGTCCTCCCACCTGGCTGGGAAAGGGCCAGTGCCTGGTCCCCTCTATACTTTGCTGCTCCCTTCATTTTCCCCATCACAAAGCCTCATAAAAAACACGTGGTTATTTTGGTTAAAGCACATTTCTTACTTGCTAACAACTTAGATGTTTCATAAGCATTAATTTCCTGGTGAATAATTATCCTTTCATACAAAGCCTTTACCCCCTGAACCTGTTTTGGGAGCCATTAGGGGAAAAAGGAACCAGAGAAAATTCACATTATCCACTCTTCAGTCCCAAACTTGAATTGTGAGGGTGTGGCATGGCAGGGGTTAGCCCTGGGATGGTTGTATAGACATAAGGAAATGAGTTCCTACATATACACAGAGTTTTCAGCTGAGCATAGACCCCTGCATGGCTGCTGGATGTGGCAGCATCCTCCTCTGCAGCTGCACCCAAGCTGCTGCTCTCTGCAGAGCCAGCACACGTGTGTGCATGGGGGTTTGGAAAGTACACAAAATTATGAAGTATCTCCCCCTTTACTGTCATTTGTTTGTCACCACAAACCAAGGAGGGCCGTTTGGATGGTGGCAAACACGCTGTGGCTGTGATACACTAGGGCTGCAGCCTGGGGGAGGACCTCAAGCCAAAGGCTTTGTCTGCTTATCCAGCAGTTTCAGTAGATCCCAGGAAAGATCCTACCCAAACTTACCTGCTTTTCTGAGCCAGAAGGGTAACACAACTGGATTTATTCTCTGGTGGTTTTGTCCCTGTCCTCTCTGCCTGTGCAGCACCTGCAAAGCTGTGGCCTGTGGAAGCCACCAACTGACCCACAATGCTCTGGCTTTCCTCAACTCCAACTAGGCAGATCAAAGAGGCACATTCAGCTCTAGCCCAGTCTGGCTGCCTCTGCTTTAGGCTGCAAGCAGGTCACTCACCCCACTGATCTGGCCCTGTGGCAGTAATTCTGATTAACTTCTGAAAAATTAAGGTTTAAGGTGCTGCTGAGAAGTAGTTTTGACTCAAACTGAACAAATGGTGTAAAAACAAGCTTCGATGGAACCCCAGACCTGATGGGGTTCTCTGAAGAGTCTGAAAAAAAAACCCCATAAGGGACAGAAAGGTACCAAACATAATTTAACCCAAAAAGCCTGTTCTCCACGCAGAGCATCTGCTTATCTCTGGACATGTCTCACAGAGTACTCTTTCCCCTGAGTACCTGGTGTGATGGACTTTTCCTGCAGCTGCAGAGGATCATGCTGGCTTTGAAAAGTGCCCAGCAATCACACAAAGGTGCTACAGCAGGTCGTTACTCCCTTTGAGACATGCAGAGTCTCCATCTCCTCCAAAGTGAAGGTGAGTGGCTATGTGGAGATATCTGACCATGTCTGCATAGGGCCACCTCCAAAGCCAGTCCTGGGGTAAAGACCTCACAGCTACTCTGCCCACATGGATTTGAATCAAATGCAGAAGGAATTTGCAGCTGGGTTTTCCACTGGCTAGGCTTTTCGTTGAGCATGCTGCTCACAAAGAGCTCAGACTTTCATTTCCCATCCCCAAACAGATTAACAGCATTGTATTTTCACAAAAACATTCAATAGAACTTGGAACCTTTTGGAGGGTTCTACCTCTGAAGCCCTGAAGACTATCATATGCTTTCTTGGGCAGGCCCATGTGGGCAGAGTCCTCTGTCAGAGCTGTCTTCTCAAATCCATCATCAGCATTTTCACCAAAGTGACTCTCCAGTATAAAACTTTGACTTCAGAATCAAGACTCGGCCATGACTCTAATTTTCTGCTCTTTCCCACTTTCTTTTCCCTCTTTCCTACCTCTAACTTTTATCCCCTTCCTCCACCAGGTGCTTTCCATCTTCCTTAACACCTGTTTTCTTACTTCTTGAGCATGAGTGTCACCTGAGATCACCCCTCAGGAGTGAGAAAGCCCCAAGGATAGAGTGATATGGTGAGGTAAGTGCTTTGGCTGTATCCTGGCTGATTAGGATTTATTATGTAAGGGCATGACAGAAGAAATGAGGTTTAGGAAGAGTAATAAAAAAAAAAGCATCAGGATTCAGAGGCAAAATGAGGAGAGCTGATTTGAGAGCCAGAACCCTGGGTAGCTCATCTGGGATGTGGAACAGATTCTGGCTTGTGTTGATTTTTTTCTGTTTCACAGAGTCCCAGAGAGATTCTGTGATGTGCCAGCACTCAGCATGAAGGGAGTTGCTTGATTTATTCCTCACAGCAGCCTCAGGAAGCAATCAGATATACATCAGCCTGGCTGAGAAGGGTCATGAATAACTCAGCAGTGAGTTAGTTTACTTTTAGGAGTGGAGAAATGACTGAAGTTGTATCCTGCAGAGGGAATTATTATGGATTCACTCATTTTCTTGAAAAATAAAACACAATAGAAACAACTTCCAATTTTGAGAGATACCTATCATTATCATGACTGTTGAATTTGGCAAAGCTCACACAAGAGTGTCATTAAGAATTAGGTCTTCTGCAGCACAGGGCACTCAAACTGCCTTCGTTCCTCCAGCTGCTCTCAGCTGTTTCCCTAGTGAATGAGAGTCACAGGTACGTAGAAAGAGAACAGAAAAACAAAATTACTTGTAATAGTGCAGGCTACAAGATATGGGGGGAAAATACCTGCTTTAAAGCCCCTTGCACTATCCTTGTTCTCCATCAGCTACAAAGATGCCTGCATGCCTATGCTTGCCTGAGCAAATGGCATCAGAATGTCTGTAAAACATTGTTAAAAAAGAGAGAAAAAAACAAATGCTTATTTGTCATAACAGCACACCCACCAAGGTGCAAGAGAGCACTGCCACAACACCAGTTGTATGTCTGCTCCCACTTCCCTCAAGCTTGATTAGAAACCTCAGTGATGATCTTAAACCTGTTAGTTGCCAGAGCCTAACACAGAGCAGTAAAATCACAATGAAAGATGACATAGCTGTGAGAAGAGTGTTGGAGAGTGGCTAAGGCCACACAGGGGAGGTAGAGACGGACACCAGCATGTTGTCTCAGCCTCCTTTCCTTCCCCAGCTGGTGCTGCCCGCTGTTTTGAGCACAGAGTGGGAAGATGAAAGGCAAGCAGAGCACTGGTGTACATCCCCCGTGCCTGGTTAGCCCCCTGGTTAGTCTGCACTGCACAGGAGGCAGAGGGCTGGCTCTGCTCAGGCTGGGTGACACCACACCTTCACCGCAGGCACAGCACCGGCACCCAGCGCCCCTGCACGTGTGCAGTCTGATTTCTGCATTTGTTGAGCTGGAAAAAAAAAAGAAGAAGAAAAAGAGCTGTAAACAACCAGAAAGCAGGCAGCAAAGCAGCTGTCATCACCTTCTCCATCTGACTTGAGAGGGATTTTTCTTAAAGCAAATCCCTTCCATAAAATCCTCTCATTTTAAGGGTAGTTCTAAGGAAATGAGTCTGCCTGCTTCCTTAGGCTGTGAGTACAGGTGCCCTCAGAGAGTGACATGGAATAACTTCACAAGGAAGAGACTCATCCTGAGAGTTTCAAAAAAATATCATGGATTTGTAAGTGCTTGAACAGACACAATGCCAGCTGCTGACCATTCACAGCAGGCCCCCAAATCCAGACTTTATATAAACCTGATGGGATCTGATGTTGCTTGCAGGATACAACTCTGCTATCATGACACTGATTTCACATCAGCTTCCCTGGTGTCCTCCTCCACCATGAGTATGACAGTGTGGAGCAGGTAAGGAGCTCATGTGTGAAGAAATTGCTGATGCACACTCAAATTTGAACACTACACACAATACAAGTACAAAAGGTGACTTCCCAAGGGGCCCTGAGGTTTCTGCATCGTGGGCACCATTGACAGGAGCTCCTGGGTGAAGGAACCTCTGTGCGTGCACAGATGTCACTGAAGGCAAACCCAGGTGATGTCTGGGAGGAACCCAAGAGGGCAGAGTGCATCCAGAATGGTCTCCTGATCTGGACTTGTGGGAAATTGCAGCACCAAAATTCCTATTGACCTCTAAGTGGGAAAAAGAGCCAAACCTTGCAAGCTGCAGAGAAGTTTCACGTTTCAGTGGTCAGCCAGAGTGACTCATTTGTACAAACAAAGATGCAACAAGTTTTCCGGTGTTGCAGCAACACGGGGAGTGCAAAGCAAGAGAGGGAGCATTACTGGGATGCAGCTGAGCAAGGCAGAGTGATTTCTTTATGCTTTCTTTTCAGCATGAGCGATGACTATTGCCCCAACATAAGAAGGATGTGGACCTGTTGGAGCGAGTCCTGAGGAGGCCACAAAGATGCTCAGAGGGCTGGAGCACTTCTGCTGGGGAGACAGGCTGAGAGAAGCAGGTGTTGCTCAGCCTGGAGAAGAGAAGGCCAGTGCCTAAAGAGGCTACAAGAGAGCTGAGAGGGACTTTTTACAAGGGCATGAAGTTATAGGAAAATGGGCAGTGGCTTCAAACTGAAAGAGGGTGGATTTAGATTAAACCTTTGGAAGAAATTCTTTGTTGTGAGGGTGGTGAGGAACTGGAACAGGTTGCTCAGAGAATTTGTGGATGTCTCATCCCTGGAAGTGTTCAAGGCCAAGTTGGATGGGGCTTGGAGAAGCCTGATCTAGTGGAAGGTGTCCCCGTCCATGGCAGGGGGTTGGAACTGCATGGTCTTCAAAGTCTCTTCCAACCCTCACCCATGATTTCAAAAAGGCTGAAGGCAGGGTAGGAAAGAACTCAGCTGATGCTGAAAGCCCTCCCAGTTTCTCTCATCATGCCCTTGAGGCACAGACTTCATTTGCACATGAAGTCAAACGAATGTAGGGATACAGACTTAAGAGTTTTGATTAACTCTCAGAGGAGAACCTGTGTATTCACCACTGACATATCACCCCTTACCAAAGGGAAGGTTTTGCCATTGTGGCTCAGAAATAGCATCAAGAAAAACTGATATAACGCAGTTCTGAAAGAAACATTTTGATGGAAAAACCTTATCTATGAGCAAAAGGCATAAAAGCCAATATATTTCTCATACATCATATTGTCAATAACTGTGGTTCACCTTGTGGAGCTTGAATTTATAATCCAGATGGTTTGGAAACATCTAGTACTTAGCCTTGGGGAAAACAGCTTCATTTCAGCTGTTAGGTTAGTGCTCAGAGCATTGCTGGGAGCAGTTTCATTGTTAATTCTAAGAAATCCTACTTCACTTTGAAGGTTTCTTTTAAACCTCCCCTGTTTCCCACACAAAATGCTTCTCAGTTTTCCCCACAGCTCTCAGAGAGAAAAAAAAATTACAAAGTACCACTTCTTTCACAATTCTCCAATTGAGAATTTGGTTTTATTTCAAACTTTCATATCTCAAGTAGAGAAATAGCAAGGACCTGAGCCTGTCAATGCAAGAAGAAAAGGTCTGTGGTTTTGCCAGGTGTTGTTAAGTATCTATTCTGCAATGAAGCCCAACTGTGAGACAAGTGGTACCCAGCACACTGTGCAAGGTGGGCTCCCACAGGTGTTCAGAACTTGTGGATCTGTCAGTCACTTGTGGAAACTTTGATTTATGCCCACACTCAGATTTATGGCCAAACTCACCCTTCCATGCTGGAGCAGGAGTGACTGGCAGCACACACCAAGGAGCAAAGCTGGGCAGGCAGTTTGTTGTTGCTCTCTCAGATGAAAATAGCGAGCAAAAATAACCGCAAGCAAACTGATTGAAATTGCACTTCATTGCTTTCAGTTGTAAATTGAGCTCTGAAATGGAGATGAGGAACTGTTGCTCTTTTTCCAAAGCTGTCCCACAGAAAGATTTATGGCATTATATTTATTTATAGTTTGCTATTCATTATTTTTTGTGACCTCTTGTTGTGGCACCTGCTTCATCACCAGTTTAGGGATATAATCAAGGACTGCTACATCTGTTTAGGGTTAACAGGATACCATGCTTACCTGCTCACCTCCTCACTCTGAAAACAGAAGTAGGATGGGAAACAGGTACAGCTGGAAAGACACCAGCAGATCTGGCCAGGCTCCAGCCTCCTCCCTCAGGCCATTTCCACCAGTGAATGTGCAGAAGAATCAGCAGCTATGACATGTTAAGGTTAAAAAAGCTGCAGCTGGAAGAGCTCACCTGGCACCACATTTGTGGTATGTTGTAAATCACACAAGAAGCTTGTGGAAGGCTAGAAAGAGAATCCAGATCTCCCAGTCCTTACCCTGCTGTTTTCATCTTGGTGTTCTGGCAGATAAACACAGCCAATAAGCACACTGTCAGCTTCCCGGTTGTGGGATGGCAGTGCTGGCCAAGAGCTCCGTACTGAAAGAAACCCTTAATTTAATTAAACAGTCATGGTTCTCTAACTTGCTCAAACAACGGTTTTATGCTGTGATTGACTCCACAGATACACAGTACATTTGAGATGCAGCTCAAGGTGTTGTATTTGGGTGATTTACACTGATTTTGGTTGAGTGTCTCTCAGTCTGTGTAGAAACAAGCTTGGTCAAGTTAGGAGAATGGATGTGACAAGGACATGGCTCATAAGCCAACAGAGGGGTTAACTTGGCAGGTGTTGGTGCTCCCCATGTGCCTCTCTGAAACCACAGCCTGAGTTCAGGGCACATGAGGTGACTTCAAGTTCTCCCTTTTTTTCACAAGATTTCAGATGAGAACCTTTCACTGTGGAAACAACTTTTTGCTCATTTCACCCTACTCAGAGATGTCCTGTTTCAGTTGTGGCCCTTTTCAGATATACCCTGCACTGGGACCTCACAACAAATTTTTCACATACTGCAGCCAGTCATGAAACTGAAGTATCAAAAATCATAAAAAGTAAAACAAACTATAAAAAGTGACACTGTTTTGCAGATTAGGACGTTCATGCCACTCTTCACAGGACAGTGCACATCACAGCTATGTTCAGCCAGAGGTGAGTATCTGGGCTCTGCAGCTTTCAGCAAACACACAATTCCAAAGCTTTCATGTGCTGTTATTCCTGCTCCCTCAGAAGGGTGGTCTCACCTCCCTCTAATGGCCCTTTTGTCTACTGGAAAGTTTCCTTGGTCTAAGTTTTGTTAGACTGATTTCCCAAGAATAGGAGGCCTATGGGACCACATGGAGCAAGGGTGCCCTACCAATAATTGTGAAAAGCACTGGCCAAATTTGCACAGCCCTATTGGACAGAGTGGCAGAAATATCAGAGACCTTACAATGCAGTTTCCTCAACTCTGTGTCCTGAGAGAGGAGAAAGTCAGTATTTGTCTTACATGTGAGACAAGTTGGAGTGTGGCCCATCTTATCCTCACAGCAAAGAACACCCAAAAACCTCCTCAGTCACACCACAGGGCAACAGAGGCAGCAGTTGGCAGCTTACAACAGCTCACAACAGTCAGTGCAAGTAAATCATGACTGAATGCACTGTCTGCACAAGTGAATAACGGGGAGAGCAGTTACAAACATGTGACTTTAGACTCTCTCAACTGACAAGCAAGAGCTGAGGAAACTAGGGAAAGTGTTCTCGGAAAGATCAGATCTGAACAAGGAACAAGAGCCACTGAAGAAAGCAAAGGCATTTTCAGCCTCAAACAAAGACCAGGAGAAATTAGGAAAGGAGACCAGAACAAGAACCTCTTGCACACTTTGAACTTAAAACTGACTCCCTGTGGACCTCAGGGTCCAGGTTCTCAGGGCTCCCAACCAATGGACTGTTATTGGCACCTACGTATCTCTGTTCAGCTTTGTTTAGTTAAGAGGATAAATTAAGTTACTTGACAGCTCAGATGCTGATTACTCAGATTTATAATTTAGCAGCAGCAGGAAAAATCTAAATGCAAAGTTGCAATCAAGCACACAATATAAATTCTTAAAAAAAAAAAAAAGCAGACTGCATTATTTTTCAGGGCTTTTCAACCTACTTGTTATAATCACTAAACTAAAACTGAGACAAATCAGACAGAACTCAAGGCTTTGAGGGCCCTGGTCTCTACTCCATCCCACAC